>FN649728.1:5300460-5367325 GCA_000310025.1 Ectocarpus siliculosus | reverse complement strand
GCCCTGGAGACCACACACATGATACTCCCCGATAAGGAAGCCTGGTCCGATTTAGGGGCAAGGGGGGCACGGGCATTCGGCCCAAAAAGGCGGTTTGAAACGTTTTCGGCTTTTAAAAAGCATTTTTCAAGAACAGGAGGATCATCAATTGTAAAATTAAGGGGGGAGTTTTGTATCCATCTCGGCAAGATTATTTCCACCCGCGTGGTCCCGAGACGACCAAACCCGGCAACCAAAAAATGTGGGAGTATGTAGCCACCCCTGCCCCTTCAGGGCACAAGCAGACGCCCCCCCCCCCCCCCCGTTGCTTGTGCCGACAGAGAAGAACAGAATCTAAGGAAAGAATCCAAGGATAAGGAGGGTCTAGAATTGTACGGAATGTTGAAAGAAGGAATAGGGTTCAAGGATTACCTACATGGACCAATGGATGCAGGGACAAAGCTTAAGGTCAAATTCAGGACCGGGGACATAGGCCTTCGCGAACACATGCGATTGCGGCTTCGAATGCGAAGACAGTGTTCATGTAGTCGCGGAATGTCCGTGGTACGAAAAGGAGAGGGAAGTGTACATGACTGAGCTGGGAAGAATACAAGTGACGTACAGGGAGATGTTTGAGGCATGGAATAGAGAGGAGAGGACGGTAGCGGTACTGGGGAGTAGAAAGTGGTTTGAAAAGGCGGGAAGGGACATCGGTAGGATAGACAAACTAGGGAAGACATTTTTGAGCCACCTTTGGCAAAGTAGGAAGGAACGATTGGCCATCGGTGATCGGTCCTGTGGGAACAATGCTCCGTCCTCTCGAGGACGCGTGGTCAATGGTCTAACCGCTAAGGCATGCAAAACATAAGAGTACGCCCCCCCCTCCCCCCCCCCTCCCGAGTGTGTGGCAACGTGGCAACCGAATCAATTCGCCGCCCGTTTTTTGCCGAGGCGGTGTAGATGACAGAGAATATTCTGCCAACCAAATTCTAACGATGAAACCAGACCCAAACTCAACCACCACCACCACCACCACCAAACCAACAACCGAAGCCCACCAATTGGAGTTGGAGATTATGGGTAGCGGGTGGCGGCGACGGCCGCATTTCTTGGTAGAATGGCACAATCGCAACCGATCGAGGGTCGTTGCCCGCCACCGCATGTTTGGGATTTTTTGCGTCCCGAAGAACTGAAATGTGACAAAATATTCCAAAAACAAGAAACATTTTGATTTCACTCCCGTCTGCACCGCGCCTCCTGAACGGGGGTTGGAAAATGGTTCTGGATTGTGTCTAACTGTGCACCAGGTGCACTCGATGAGGCTGGAGCCCTGTGCAGGGGTGGAGGTAAGCCTCGCTCAAAACTGGAGTGCTATCGGGCCAACTTCGGCCGAGGTCAGCGTCACCTTCCGAGGCGTTTCTCCTTCGCCGGGTGAGTTGGTGTTTGTCACAAGAGGCGATTTTTTTTTTGTTTTTGTGAAGTTTGAAGTATTTTACGAGAAGGCAAAAAAGTTTGGCGCAACACAGACACCACATACCAGACCCTCATGTTCATGTTTCCTCTTGTTCATGTTTTCGAATTGTGGTTGGTGGTTGTCACGCCGGGTGAGCAACGAAAGACGTTCGTTAGGCCTGAAGCCAATGAGGACGAAGCGGAGGAGCTTTGCACCGCACTGACTCTCATGTTCATGTCGGTTGTTGGTGTTGGTTTCCTCACCAGAGGAAACACCGGCCGCGTCGGTTGTTCCCGAAATGAGGGGGTCTTGAAAGTGCTGTGTGACACTCTCGAGAGTTGATTCAAGCAAGTACCAGGTTCGGTATTACGAATGCCGATGCCAACTTCAGCAGCGAATTGCGTCCCTATGCACGGGGTCTTTCTTCCCCCCCGTCGCTATGTGCACGTCACTCACAAATATTTGCCCACGAACAAGCATATCGCACGTGTATGGGGGCGTGGCTCTCCCGCGTTTTTTTGCACTCCAAGTTTAGGATGGCAAACAATCGAGCTTGGGTGTGTTGTTGCGATGCGTGTCGGCGACGCCTTTGGTAGCTTGTGTGCCAGGACCCGTTTGGGTTGCGCGTAGATGTTGCTCCCCTCTGCGGTGCCCTTACAAGCCACTCTTTGTGTCGCTAGCCATATCTCTCATTCCCCTCCTCCCTGTTCCTCTGTTGACGTGTTGATGAAACGTTGCGTTGGGTGGAACGGCAACTTATCCCACAATCCCAACATCAACCACAACAACAACAACAACACGCTCTAACATCGCGATGCAACTCCCTCCCGAAACGCTTTGAAACGGCTGTCTTTTTACCGGCGGGATGGCTGCCATTTGTTGTCGTCGCGAAACAGATGTCATCCGGCTCCATGGGGGCTCTTCCCATGCACAGGTGCGGGTTGCGATCGCTGCGTACAGTTTCCTGTGATCTCTCTCTTCTCCCTCGTTTTGTTTGTAGCGTGCAACATGAGCCGTAAATGCTTTTTCTTTGTGCTGTGTTCAGAATCAACGTGCTGCACTACGATATAAAATGGCGGTATGGAACGGGGCTGCTCATTTTTTTCCCCGTAATTTTTGCAGTGCGAAGTTTTAACCAAAAACACGAGGTAAGACGAAAAACGAGATCTGCTGTCGTGCCTGCTCTATGTATCTGTTCAATTCCTTATTTTTCCCTTATTTTTCGTCAGCGTCGAGCTGCAAACGAATTTTGCGAATACGGTTGTGCGCACGCTTACGGCTTGTCGCTGCGCGGGTAGTGAGAGGGGGGCACAGCAGTGGTTCGCGTTCTCAAAACATGCTACCCCCTGTTGCCTCTCCGTCTCTGTCGGCGGAACGTACGGACGAGCTTCGATCCAGCTGCCTCACGCACACACCATTGTGTTGCATGTTCGGCGGTGGGACGTTTCTTTTTTTTGTTCGCAGGTGGTCGTCTCGGCGCCGCTGTCGATGCAGGAGCTTTTACCTTCGGCGTCCCTGAACAAGTGCGTAAGGAACGCGCCAAACAAATATGCCCGTCTCGCATTAATGTGCCTACTCTGTACTACCCAGGCGACGTCGCGTTGCCGGCGTGCGTAGATGTAACTTCACACCAGGCCCTGCCGTTTTACTAATTTCACTGTGTCTGCGATATGATCAAACCGGCATACTTATATCTTTGCCCACCACAAGCGCAACACCTTTCCACAATTTCACATTTTCACAGCACGCACGATTTTATTATTTTATCAACCGTGGCTGTCTGCGCGACACGTACCCTCCAATGCAGCGCCCTCCAGTATGTGTGAATCTTCTCGCCGCTGGCTGCTATGCGGGCATACCGCGGAGGGTCTGCTCTCCGCTTATTGCGTTCTCTTGTTCCCTGGCTTGCTGGGTGATTCTTTTTTGTTTGTATCGCTTGCCGATGTGAAAATGACGGGATGCACGAAGCATGCAGATGGCCTCGTCCTTTGGGTAGCAACCACCACAGATCGAACGCCAGAAACCTTGAAAAACGATCCGCCAGCCACCGCATGCACCTTGAGTCACGTCTCTCCCCCCGCACTCCCTCCATCTTATTTTCTTCTCCTCCTACCCCCGTACGTGGTGCACGCTCGTGGCCCCACCATCTCTGCGCTCCGAGCGTGTGACGCCCGTCTTTTGTTCTTCTCCCCCGCCCTCCCCTCCCCCCCCCGTGGTCTAACCGCTAAGGCATGCAAAACATGAGAGTACCTCCCCCCCCCTGCGCCCCGGCGTTTGCCATTGGAGTTTGGGTTTTCGTCGCTTGGCAACGACGTTGTAAAACAAGCAGATCACTTCATGAGCTCGGCACCCAGGTTCCCGTTTTTTTTGCGGTAACCATGAATGGTGGTCGAGTAGATCATGTTGTGCGGGGCCGAAAACCCTCACTCCCCGCAAGGGGGATGATCGCACCCCGTTGTGTTAAAATGGTCAAGCATCCTCGAGGCAGTTACACAGTGCTTATAACTGTCTCTGGAAGTGAAAGCACCAGAAAATAAATTAAGTCATACGCAGCTGTCATCCGTGCGCAAGGGAGTAAGCACAAGATGCCGAACACCCTTTGCAGGATGCAGCGCACCCTTCACGCGACTCGCCGAATACCTCACGGCGCTTCGCGCTTGGTGACGTGAGAGCCTGGTCCGGTGAGAACCCGGCGTGCTCCGTCCCGGCTTTGTAGGGATGCGAGGTCAATGGTCTAACAACTACGGCATGCACGACTATGAGTACCCCCCCCCCCCCCCCCGCTGCACGCTGGGGGCGCCCCTCGAAGGGCACCACCTCTGCCATCGAGGCGTGTGACGTGATACCCTCCTCACTTTTTTTTCTCTCCCTCCCCCCCCAGGTGGTGCACGCTCGTAGCCCCCTCGAAGGGTACCATCTCCGCCCTCGGGCCGCGTGACGTCACCCCAGACGGCAGGCAGACGTACGGCCTGCTACTGGAATACTCGTTCAAGCAGGCGGACGCCGGGGAGGTGACCCCTCGGCTGGCGGCACTGAACGGCTACCTCTACGACAGCGCCTACGAGGCGCAGATGTGCATGATCTTCGACTCGAACAAGAAGGTAATTGTTTTTTGGGCATCAGCCATCGTATTCTTCGTGTTACCAACATGTGCTTGCGTTGTGTTGATCGAAGAAAAGTAGCATTATAGGTGTTGCGTTAGATTTGTTCTCCTCTCCTCGACCGTAGCTTTCGTTTGTCTACATGCAAAAAGTGGCATCGTATGTCCTCGTTCATGGTCAATTTCTTGTTCTCGCTGTCCTCGTTGATTCACAGTTCATCGTGCCCCCCTCGCCCTCACCTCTCTTCTCGCTGGTTCGTGCTTCGAGTTGTGATGGTGGTGGTGGCGGTGCCGCGGAGCTTGGTTTTGGCACTAGCGGAGGCTCCCTTGGCAATCGTTCTGCCCGTCGCTGACCCGCCCGCTTTTCTAGCCGAACCCCACCTGCCCTCCCTGGAATGCTGTACTCTCTGTACAGTTCCTGTTTCTTTTCTTCTAGAATATTGAATGTGCATACATTCGCGGACAAATCCTACCCGTTCGAGGTAGTGTCGCAACTGTCGTGGAAGGGAATGTGTTGAAAGTCTTAGTCTTCGCAGTGCGCTGGATACTGGGCTCAGGTCGAGTCTGACTTTGTATGTAATTTTTCGTTTCTATCCCCTTTCACTGACAATGAACTTCCTCCCTCCCTCCCTCCGACCGTGCCAAACTTCACCGCTTTCAACAAACGCTTTTTTCATTTGTTTGGTGTTGGCGATGACCAGCTGCTGGCGGTGAACGACTGCTGGCCGGAAGCCACCAAGCTGGCGAAGGGGGAACACACCGTCAGGGTGCACGTGAGGAAGTCACTGTCATCAACACCGTGTCATTTCATTCATCACCGTGGTCCTTCCGATAGCGTGCAGTACCCCTATTTATGATCCGGGAGATGTGTATTCCGCTGTGTATGTTCGACATCGTCGGGGTGATTTGTTTGTTGATTGCCACCAAGGAGAATCGCCCCACACACCTTCCACTGGTTTATTCTCGACGTGATCGGGTTGATTTATTTTCTAGGGGTAGTGTTTTCTTCGAAGGAAAATCAGTCCAAATACGTCAACTTGGGACTCGTTGGTGACGGCTGACGGCACATCTGCGGGCCTCGCTCGAGAGTAGCACTGTAAAGGGGGAAGAAACCCCCCGAGCAAGCTGTAGAAAAGCATTGGTGCGCACGCCCAGACCAGTCCGTGCCTGTGTCGTACAAGAAGTGCAGAGAGGCGTGTTTAACCCGAAAACGGTTGGATTCATTCAGCTTAAACGCCTCGGTTTAAGCCTCAAAAGCCACCTCGCTCCTTTCCATAGAATTTTCTTGCCCCCCAGCGTGTGTGAGTGAACATGAAGTAGAAAATAACAGGCCGTTGCGATTCTCAGAAAAACCGCGTTCGGTGTTCGCAACAAATGGGACACGAAACGCCCCTCTTCCCTTGAGTTTCGTAGTATCATGTGCTGTCTAGTCGGCCACCAACAAACAAACGTATGCTACAGTGTCAGTCGCTTGGCTTCCTGCTTGCTGTTGACGGAAAAAATGGGCGTCTTCTGGACTGCCGTCTTTGGTTGTTCCCACCAGGCGTCCTCCATCACCAACCCGCTAGACTAGCAACGCGCCTATCGAAGGCAGCTGCAGGATGGAATGAACAGAAGGTCCCACGGATCTTTTTTGACATTGCCGTCATCTTTGTGCGCCCCGCCCTCACAAACGAAAACCGCAGGTCAGGCATCCGGACCAATCAGCGCTGAAGAGGCTCAAGTCCCACCCCCTCATGCTCATCCGCAAGCTTTCCAGCAGCCTGGCTGTGCCCGTGCACGCGACCGTGATCGGCGTCTCGACAGCGGCCAAGGCTCCTCCGGCTCTCTGCCTCGACAAGTGAGGTTTCGGGGGACAGGGATTATTTTACGGCTGTAGTCTTTGAAGCAGTGCAAGATCGAGGGTTTTGTGACGTGAGGCGCATACACATTGCGCGTGCCGTCTCCTTTGCAGCACTTGTACATAGAAGGTCCTCGGGGATCGGTTTTTTCACACGCTCTATCTACTTTTGTGTCGTGCATCATAACGCCTCCTTGCTCTTTGTGGGAGGCGTTCAGGCGTCCGCGCTGACTAACCCAGCTCGAAATGGGGGGGGGGGGGGGGGCGTAGTCGGGTTCTGTGCGGACAATACATTCAATCGTCCGTGCTGACCAACCCAGCTCGAAATGGGGGCGGGGGGCGACGTACTCGGGGTCTGTATGGACAATACATGGTGTATTGACTGTACTGTACCATCCATGCCCTCGAAAACGTGCCGCAGCCGCTGCTCTCATGTGTCAGCGACACTCACCGATCGATCGTGCCCTTTGTCCTTGTTGGATTCATCCACTCACGACTCAGGGGGCACTCGGCGGCGTACTTTTTCGCGGAGCCCAACCAGGAAAAGCTCCCCAAGGGAGTCAAACCCGGCGACCTGTTCACCGGTAAGCCAGGAAGGACTTTTTACATGACATGGTGCCTGGCTCTTTCAGATTCAGTGCTTGATTTTATATACACTTTGCTTTTATTTGTTTGTTCATCGTGCTTGGCTTTTGTTTTTGCCGTGTGCGGAGGGAGGACTAAAGAGGGTGGCGGAAAGATGAGGAATGCAGCAGCGTGTAGCGGTATGTTTGTCCACTCCTTAGGGGGAATCTATTCCTCGCGTACATATCGATACATACGGTGAGCGCGCGCGCTGGCCTCTGTGCATGGATGGGATGGGCCGAGGACGTTTTGGAGCGGCAAGGGCTATTAGCTGTTGTTCTGAATTCTGAGATCGAAAGTGTCCATTCCACTCGTCGGTCTCGCAAAGGGGTCAGGGGGTTAGATGGATCATCCCACCGTGTATCCACCCAGGCGTTGACGCGGCGCGTGATGACTGGGTTACCTGCTGCCTTGTTTTGATGCCGGAAAGTCAACGACACACGTCCTCTGACGGAGGCGGCAGCTGCGGCGGCGGCAGAAATCATCAACCAAAGATGCAAGAAGCTGGCCAGTTTCAGGCACCGCTTGTTCGGATTAACCTCTTCGAAATGGCTCCTCATCCAACAGAGTAAAAAAAAAGCACGTCTACTGAATCTATATGTATGTCGCCCTTGACGTCTATTGAGAGCCTCATCAAGCGATGATGATTGTACTTTGAACGCAACGCATCAAAGTGTTCTCATGTGCTTGGCAACAACGAAGATGGTCGCGGTGTGCCTGCTACCCTTTGGCGCAGGCACGGCTTCCTACGTGCGCAACAAGACCAACGGAGGGGGCGACGGCAAGAGGCCCGGAGGGTACCCCATCTCCTACATCGCGGGCCCCGCTGCCCCGAAGGCCGCCGAGGCTTCCCAAGATACCGCAACTCCCGCCCCCTCGGACAAGGGGGGCGGCGGCAAGGAGGGGGAGGCAGCCGCCGCCGGAGCCCCCGCGTGAGTTTGATTCTGTGGCGCCTCCCCCTCTAAAGTTGACACGGTCTGCCACCTGGTACCTAGCCGGAGCGAAGTTGTCATGTCTCTCGCGTTGAGACGTGAGGGTTAGAGCGAGACTTGAGGGTTAGAGTGATTCCCGCTTTTTTATTCACTGAACCCGTTGTCGCAACACGCCGTGATGAGGATGTCGCCGCATCGGGGGGCGTGTCACGAGAGAAAAAATATCGGTTTATTTCTTATGGTGACCAACGGCACCGTGTGTGACTCTCTTCCCCCCCTCAAGGGTTGAGACTGCCCCCAACACTTCATTTTTGTGCTCCTCCAGTATTGGTCTGGACGCGGGATTCCATTAAGCTGGGTTCCCGCGTGGATATCACTACGCCTGCCCCCTAACGCACGGTTGCCCACCTCTGTAGAAACTTGCCGCCGCCGCTTTGCCCTGTTGTGATGGGTCCCGCAACATTCATTGCGTCGAGCGGTTCGTCTGCTGTACCGATTGGTGGTGGTTTTTCGCTGTACCTTTGCTCGTTTTTTTCCCCCTCTCCCCAAGCAGTACGGAGACGGAGAAGATGCTGGACGCCCTCCGAGACTTGCGTGTGAAGCACCTGGAGAACTGCAAGGCCAAGACGGCCGAGGCCTTCCAGGAGTTGCACAACACCGCCAAGGACCAGGTGAGTGACTGCGGGGTGTCTCACCCCCTGTTGCCTGCCTGCTGTGGGTGACTGTGTTGTGACGGGTGTGTTTCGAGTTGTTGTGTCCGGCTGCGTCGTGACGTGTGTGTTTCGAATTGTTGTGTCCGACCTTCCGTTCAAGGCACGAAAAGTAACGAAGGTTATGTGTACTCCACGTTAACGAGAGCTGCCAATAGGCATCTTGTCGCTTTTGAAGGTGTCGTGATGCAGAAACTGTTGTTGTTTTCCTTGCGCTCATGTACTCCTTGAAACGTCTTTGCCAGATGATTAATGACTGATATGTTTGTCTTTCCTTGACACGCTGGCTTCCTTCTGAGGATTGGGTTGAACTGGCCGATTGGTGTACTTCATCTAGCGTGTGGTGGCTTTTGACACCGCCGACTGGAGTTTTTTTTAGCGGGGGATTCTGTTCGGCTGCCCTTGTTCTTCGGGCAATCAGTGAATCTTATCTGCTCTTGTCTGTGTGTGAGTTTTTCTTGTTTTTCGGTGGGTGGCTCCATCCGCCTCCCCTTGCTTTGTGTTTCCAGATTCGAGCGGATGGCCGCACCGATCCGGACACGTTCCTGCCGCTGCTGCTGGCCAGGCTGCACTTCCTCGACAGGGAAGGCGTGAGGCGGGGGGTGGAGGCGGAGAAGGCGACGGAAGGGGCGGGGTCGGACACCGGCGACGCGGGAGGTGCGGGGGGTCCCTCATTAGGGCGGGTGGACGGTATCGGGCGGGTGTAACCTCTTGGTACGGATAAGAGTGATCGAGGGTGTGATATTCGTTTATTGTTATGTAGGGTGGGTGCCCGTTATGTTATGGCTGGTGTCATCTCTTGGGACATATAGACCAATCGACTTGGTTTATGCTTTGGATGGGGGGTGTACTCATAGTCGTGCATGCCGTAGTCGTTCGACCATTGACCTCGCATCCCTACAAAGCCGGGACGGAGCACGCCGGGGTCTCACCGGACCAGGCTCTCACATCACCAAGCGCGAAGCGCCGTGAGGTATTCGGCGAGTCGCATGAAGGGTGCGCTGGATCCTGCAAAGGGTGTTCGGCATCTTGTGCTTACTTCCTTGCGTACGGATGACAGCTGCGTTACGACTTAATTTATTTTCTGGTGCTTTCACTTCCAGAGACAGTTGTAAGCATTGTGAAACAGCCTCGAGGGTGCTTGACCAATTTAACACAACGTGGAGCGATTATCCCCCTTGCGCGGAGTGAGGGTTCTCGACCCCGCACAACGTCATCTACTCGACCACCATTCATGGTTACCGAAAAAAATAAAAACAAAGGCAAACCCCCCCGGTAACCTGGTTGCCGAGTCCACGAAGTGAATTGGCTTGTTTTACAACGTCGTTGCCAAGCGACGAAAACCCAACCCCGATGCCGAACACCGGGGGCGGCTTTGGATGGGACGGGTGAAATCTGTTGGTACGGATAGAACAATCAAAGTGGCTTTCATGTTTTGTACCGAGCGAGTGAGTTGGGCCTGGAAGACATGTGCATGCCTGACGTCGTCAAGGGCTCACGACTGTACCCCATTCTTCCTCTTTGTCTGTCTGCTTTGCCTTGCCTTGACGTACCAAGTATCAACCCGAAACATGATCAAGTTGCTTGGTTTGCGAGAGGCTTTCAGTTTGTTTTGCCTTGATTGTGCTTCGTTTGGTGTGCCTAACGAGGAGCCAGTTGAGCTTCAAGCCCAGGGGGGAGGGCAGGTGCGAGGCGGAGAAAAAGGAAACGGGCTATAGTAGCTGGTTGGTCCGGCGGGATGATTCCGGTACAAAACGGCCCCCTAGATGATCCGGCACTTGAAAGGCTCATGTTTTTGTTCGCGATGAGGGGTATGCCTGCGCTTTCTCCATGTGTGGGTCGTCTTGGGTCAAACTGTTAAAGTTGCCACTGTCCCCACCCCTACCGAATATTTTATGCGTCGCAGGCAGCTCGGCGGCTGCGGGGGGCTCAACCGCGGGGGGGGATGCTGAACCAGCAACAGCAACAGCAGCAGCAGCAGCAGCAACAACAACGGTGACAGAAACGGAAGCCGCCGCGATACCATCTGTGGGACCGGGAGGTGCTGGTGAAGGGAGAGGAAGCGGCGGTGTTGCAGGGGGGGGTGAGAAGAAGAGAAAGGATGCGGAACTGGCGGCTTTGAGGGCGGTGGTCGCCGCAGCGGATGACGTCGTCACCACCATTGATCAGGTAATGGTACATGGTACATGGTACATGGTACATGGTACATGATACATGGTACATGGTACATGGTACATGGTACATGATACATGGTACATGGTACATGGTACATGTCAGGTGGATACAGGCACTGGCATGGTGTTCCTGTCGTTTGGGAGCGGTTCAGGGTATGGTATGGTGTGGTATGGTACTGCAGGGTTTCGTGGTCATGGTACATGGTACATGGTTCATGTCAGGTAGATACAGGCACTGGCATGGTGTTCCTGTCGTTTCGGAGCGGTTCAGGGTATGGTATGGTGTGGTATGGTACTGTAGGGTTTCGTGGTCTGCTGTCTCGTCTTGCGTGCGGTGCACACGTACACGGGTCACGGTTTGACTCGACTCTCGGAATATACCGACACCAAGAAATTTCTGACAATATTTCGTAGTTGATTATATTATAGTAGTTCCGAAGTTTACTGAGAACTTTCCTGGTATCATTTTCATTCCCCCGTTTCTTGTCGCGCGCTCGTGCCGCCCCCTGTTCTTCAGGCTGAGGTGGCCAAGCAGTTCGGCACAAACGTGGACACGGAAGACTCCGGCATGGTCACCGCCCGGAAGGAGTTCGACGAGAAGAAGAAGGCGTTGGCGGATGCGTTCGCGAGGAAGGCCCGCGCTCTTGCTGACGTGGAGGATATTCTCGGTGAGAAGCAGCAGCAGTGTTTTTCCGTCTTGGAGTTGACCGTGCGATACGATACCTCATTTAGAACGTTTCATCTCTCGCCCAATACTGCTTTCGGTGAGCAGATTGTGTTGCTTGGTGTTGCCGTGCGTTCGACGGATGTCTCTCGCGCTGTTTAGATTAGTGTGTTTGGATTTCGCCCGTTTTTTTTTGCTTGGTACCAGTGAACGCTGTTCGGAAACTGGTTCATGCGACGGCTGGTGTAACACAGGAGCACCGGAAACCAAGGATTTTGTGTCTTGGTCTGTGTGCATGTATGCGGGTTGTGTGTGTTTTTTTTTTTTCCGCGTAGCACCATGTGCTGATTTGTTCTTGTCCCTGTTCGCCTGGGCCGGGTGTGGACGTGGCTCTGTCCACACGGCGTCGAATGCGTGCGCCCACGAGCTGACCAGGGAGTACAGCACAGTTCATGCCAAGTACATGCCAATACCAGTTGCAACAGAGCGTATTTGAGAAGGCCTCTTTTTCTGTTTCTGCCTCCGCCTCTTTGTTTGTTGTCCTATACATACGACGACTGTCGCAGCAATTTCAATCAAATTTTCTCACTCAAAAGGATTTACGGTGAAAACGGCCGAGGGTCCTTGTTCCTCATGCGTATTGTAGGTGGAGTCGATCGTGATTCATGACAAGTCACAATGGTCGGTGCACTGCGGTTTGTCGGCAGCGACGAAGTCGCCACACGGCCGATACCCTACCCATGGGCCCGGTACTGCAGGAGTGGGGTTGACACTGCTAAAACGCAAAACACAGCGACGGAGTAACATTCAAAACCGAAGAAGCACGTCTATTGCTTGTAGGCGAGGACTGTGGTAAATTTTGCATTCCCTCGTCTCCGTGAAGTGAACGGCGTGCCGCTTTCGATGTTTGTTTCTTCCGTGCAGATGAGAGAGCGTTTAAGGTGAGCGTGCTGCTGGAGCGTGCGCTGAAGGTCTGTGTTTGTGCCGATCTCGATCTCTCACCGTTGTTGTCCGTCTTTGTCTTTTCTTTGCTTCGCAGGAGAATCCGAGATGACCAAGGCTAGCAGCCCCTTCCTCGCGGCTTACTCTGACCTCCTACGGTGAGTCGCCACACTTCGGTACTGTACCAGTAAATAGGCCACAAAGACCTCCCCACCCATTCAGTTGTCATCCGTACGCAAGGAAGTAAGCACAAGATACCGAACGCTCTTAGCAGGATGCAGCGCACCCTCCATGTGACTCGCCGAATACCTCACGGTGCTTCGCGCTTGGTGATGTGAGAGCAGTTCTTTTCTGTCTCTGGCGAGAGGCCAGCGACGCTCATTAGTACGAGTGGTACATATTTCGTTTCCGTTGGACTCGCTCCGCCAGATTTCGGCCCTGCGATATGCTGAGTGTGCTTTGTCGCTGATCTGCGATTGCGTGGGGTGGAAGTGCTAGTGTTGACACCTTCAGCTATTGAGTTTTAACGTTATTTTCATGATTAATATGGTGCTCTCCGAGAGTGGGATGTGACGAAATAAACAAGTTCTCGCCGGCGTTTGTTTGATCGCTCGAGAACACAAGCGTGTTTGGTTTGGCGCCTGCAGCACGCCGGACGGGTAAGCTCTTGTGCTTTGTCCGAACCGGCCGGTGGTAGTGAGTGAGGAATAACAACGGTAGAGCCAAGCTCGTGGCACCAAGATGCTGGTGCCAGAGCAGAAGCAGACCGTTGTTGGGCCGCTTCACCCGACTTCCTTTCAGGCGTTGCTGCAATTCTTTCTTCCTTCTCCCTCTGTTGCATGATTTTCGCTGGTCTTGGGGGTTCGTTTGTGCTCTTCTTCTCTCTGCCTGTGCTCCCTGTTTCTCGAGTATGGCATGGTAGCCTCTCTCATTCACACGAATGACAAATTTGCTTGTGTCTCTGGCGGTGGTGTTTTGTCAGGTGGGCTGATGTTGGAGAAGACAAGCACGCCAAGGTGTCTCTTGCTTTCCTCCGCCGCAAGAGGCGCCTGGGCATGATGGTCAAGCTTCTCTCCAAGCTCATCTCCTCCTCCTCCAAGGTATGTAGGCTATTTAGACCTCAAGCTTTATCCTTGTCCTCGATGTTTGTGTGGCGATGTTGTCATCTGGTGCCCGTTGCTGCCTTGGTCTTCTTGCACACCGCGTTCGTGATGCATCTTGTCGTTACACTCGCAATCCGACCTGATTTGATTTCTTTGCTGCAAGACCTGGAGATCCCGAACATGTATTTTTATTGTTGGCTCGATACTACAGCTTAAAATCGAGCCTGCTTTGTTTGTTTCAGCATGAGCTCGGCATGTGCATTCACCAAGTGGAGCCGACAGTCTCGACAAGGACGAGGGAGTTGATGAACGGCGTGATAATGGTGTCAGGATGAGCAGTTTTTAGCACTGGTACGGCGTTTCCTTCAACGGCTACGCTTCTTCCCCAACCCCCTCTTGGTAATCCTATGTTTGATGTATTGAAGCAAAAGAATTTCTCACGTCGCCTACAGTTTGTTGCCAATCACATGATCCAGAGCTTCGTCCTTTGAGCTCTAATACCGCAGCGCCCTCCTTGTAGCGAACACACATAGTGCCCACCCCAGCATTAGAAAGTCAAATCCACCCCCCTACCTTCCGCTCTCGAGGACGCGTGGTCAATGGTCTAACCGCTAAGGCGCGCAAAAAATAAGAGTACGCCCTACCTTCCCCGTCCTCTCGAGGACACGTGGTCGATTTTCGAACACCTAGGGCATGCAAAACATGAGTACCCTCCCTACCTTGCTTACCACGGCCCCCGCCCCTTCGGTTCGCACATGTACTGCTCGTAGACGGTTTCCAAGGAAGAGGCGTCGACAGCACGGGCCAAGGTGTTCGAGGAGCTTGGATGGGATCACCTAGTGGAGGGAGACAAGAAGTGGGCGGTGCTGGGGCACCCGAAGTCCTTCGCTCTGTTCTAGGTTCTAGACGGTCGGCCTCCGTGTCGCTCTGCATTCTGCCGGGGGGCAATGTTGGTCGGTTGTTACCGTCCGGTCAATTTGGGCGCAAATGATGATAGTCGTTGGGGGAGACGGAAGAGTGAAGTGCGTGCCAAGAGTGCTACAGTACTGCAGACACGATGTGTTCAATGTCGAACGTTTACCAAAAGTTGGTTGGCTCACGAGGTTTCTTCTACTTTTGACGGTTCAAGCCGCCGGTGACTCAAATTGTTGGCTCCCAACGCTGCGAGCTCGTGCGAAAAAAAGGGGGGCAGGCACGCAGGCAGGCAGGCAGGCACCAGCCGGAAAGAGAAATAGACATGTCCCGGGATGGTGCAAGTGTTTCAGGAGGGGATGATATGGTCCATGGGGGCTGAAGAGTGAGCGGCGAAGACGGTTGACCTTGAAGAAACTCATGCGCCATATAGTAGTAGACTTCCCTTTGAAGCGGGAATCTTCACCAAATGCTGTTGAATAGTCGACCAAGAAGCATGTGTCGAACCCAACAGGGGTGCGAGAATGGCCTGGGGTTAGAACCGACACGCCTTCGACGGCAGAGTGTTTTAGCGTATTTATTGATTTGGCGCCGGCAGCAGGTGTGAGCAAGGAACATGTTTTCTTCTGATATATTCTAGCCCACAGTTTCTGGGGATTTTTCAGTCCACCTGACACCGAGAGACGGAGAGGGGTAGGGGTAGGCAGTCAACGCGAGAGAGGGGGTAGGGGTAGGGAAGGAGACACATTGAGAGAGGAAGAATGTGACAGAGAGAGAGAGAGCGAGACAGAGACAGAGAGTGAGATCTTAGGTTTCGTGGAGGTGATCCTCACAGTAGTAGTTTCCTCTTCTTGGAGGAGTTCCCGGGGTATAGTGACGAGGGAAGAACAATGGCTATTTGGTCAAATCCGTCGCTATAGGTAGTTGGTTGGTAGTGGTTTGACCAACCCCATATTTCCTTCAAGATATGTTAGCCGTGAAGTCTAAAACATGTTCTATTGCAGAACCGATTGGGTGCGGTGGGCATTCAGTTGCACTCTCCAAGCGAGCTGGAGCACCGACTGCTTTCCCCCACATTTTACTGGTGTCCGAGCCTGCCCATCCACGTGGCCAAACCGCAAGCAAGAATGAAATGTACAGCGACCCGGACCAAACAACCCGCTCGGTGTGCTCTCGAGACTGCTTGTTCATGGTCTTGCGGCCACAATCGTTTGCAGTGTGTACCCACGACGAAGTGCCTCCTGCCGCACTTTTGTCGAAGGGTCGACGTCACAGGTGGTACGTCGTCCTCTTCCAATTAGACCAGGTTCACACGTTGGAGTGGATTGAGAAACGGTGTTGTTAGCGCGTAAGCATGCTTACGATTCGAAGTCCTTTCGGACGCTTGACTGTGGGCCGGATGGCCTCGGGACGAGAGTTCTCGTGTGTTGCGTGGGCGAGCAGATATCCTCGCCTCGGAGCCTGCTCGCGAGTTCTGCCTTCGGTTCATGCGACGTAGACAAAGGGTAGACGGAAGGGGGAGGCGCTTGAGGAGTGTGGAGCCCTGAACCAAGTCGCTCCGCTCCAACCTGCGTCAACCAAAGCAAGCATGAACAGCCTATCCGATCCGGCTCGTCTGTCGAATTGCTTGAATGTTGGAAGAACCCCACAACGCCACGACCCTACGTGCGATGGCAGACGGCAGGACGATCGACGCACCACCACTAACTTACCTGTTAGGCGCTTCAGCGACACCTTCACTCATTGTAGTTGCAGAGTACAGGGATTGAACCGTCTACAACAAGTCCTAGACCGAGTTTTGTGACATGGTAAATATTGGGAACATGTGTGCCAAGGAGTATCCGACTGACGCCCCGAGGAGGTATCGGTCATTTCGTCAGTCACTGGCACTCCTTCGGTACAAGTGGCGCGGACTTTTTCCGAGTACGTGGAAGACGAGCTCAACAGGGTTGCACGTACTACACCGACCGTGTCACTTTGCGGTGGGGTCGCGTGAGTGTGTGAACCCATAGAAGGAATATACACCACGAACCTCCGCAACGTATGACACGGGGGTGGAGTATGACGACGAAGCGATCCCCTCTATATGCACATCACCAACGTTCGATATACAGAGAGCGCGCCAACTCCCCCTACATCAAACGTTGGTGGTGTACATCGATAGGGCTGCACCAGATGGGGTAAAAACAGACCACACGGGCAAAGCTTCCGTTCTCCAACTGATCGAGCTATTCATACCAAACTATTGTGGTACACGAAACTTCACCGCCTCCTCCGTCAGCACTTGGGGCGGAATGCCAGCTAACCTGGAGAACACGCAGATAATGCCTTACGCATCAGCATCAATCCGATGTTCCCAGGCTATTTAGTGAATCTGATTCCTGCGCACTCTTTGATGTGGCGCGTGCTAAAGAGTTCCGTACCGCTATATATAGAGTCAATTAATCAATCTCCACTTATTAGTCTAGGATTAGTGAGAGAGAGAAAAGGTGCCCGCAGTTTGCCGTAAATATCCTACTCACGTCCTGCTAATATTTCTCTTCCAACTCCCCTTCGAAAAGTTACATAATCATTTTTCGCTTCTTAGCAGCCTGTGTAACATCATTGCTTTATCTTCCACAACCCCCCCCCAAAACAAGTTCTTATCTCCTGTCTGTCAAGACCGCCGGTTAAGGTTCAATATGTAATAGATATGCTCCGTATTAGTCTACTCCTCGCGAGGGCTGCACGCACTCAACGTTAGCACCCCTTAGAATAGCTAAGGTTAGCCCAGGTTAGCTCACGTCACGATAACAGCTCAGTTCAGCATGCACTTCAGGCTTTCAGTTTCTTTCAGTTTCTCAGGGCCGTGTCGAAAGACACGTGGCTTGTTTGGGACGTGGGGCCCTGCCATTGGGAATGACAGAGGTGACCACCTCCCTACCAACGGTTCCAAGAGTGGATCACCGCGCCCTCCGCGTCCAGACTGCAAAGTCTGGACGCATCAACGTATTGTATTCATCCCTCGCCGGGACAGACGCCGCGCTAACCCCCCCCAGCACCATAGCGTGGATACGCCAAGATGCTAAGGAAGCGGTAGTCACGGCTCCCGTACGCGGGGCCTTGATCCCTCTCTCCCAAGGTATTCCGCGGAGGAATTTCAACCGCGTGGAAGGAGGGTGCCGATCTTGGAGGTAGAGGTCGATCTTGGGCCACGGAATCTCTGCTGCTTCTGCTTCTGCCGCCAAGTAGTGAAGGGTTTCCAGCAGCTGGAGAGAGCAGAAAATCCTCCTCTAGCACTCATGCCTCGCCGGGACAGTCGCCGCTACAATAAACAGCAGTCCGTAGGCTCACGTAATTTCGACGTAGAAATCAACCAGCGCCACCTTCACTCTCTAGGTAGTCTATATACCGGCTCTTTTATGAGCCACCTCGTGTGCCTAGACTATACAACAAATTATATCGATGCTTCTCAAGAGCTAACAACCATAGCCATTGATTGGCGTCCATCGGCCAAAGGAAGTAAAAGTATGTACAATAGTAGACATGTAGCCTGCTGTAGTCTCATTGGGGTTCCTTAGAGTAAACACGTATATTATTTCCTGCTGAATGAAGGTACGTTGTAAAACCATTTATTTCCTGCTGAATGAAGGTGCGTTGTAAAACCATGTAAATATTTTAGTCTGCTGTAGTGCTGTAGTCGGTATGAAGGTACGTTGAAACACACGTGAAAAAAAATAGCCCGCTGTATGAAAGTACGTTGTGTGAAGGTACCTTATAAATACATGTCATGTGAAGAGGTGGTATCATCTGCTGTGGTCTTGTGAAATTCGTCATTCATCGGCGGAACAAGTTAGCGTAGGGAAACCGGGTGTTCTATGATTCATTGCCAAAAGGTGAAGACACAATTTTCATAACAATATTGTTGCTGATGGATGGAATGAGACAACGGTATAAACGTTGAGTTTTATCATGATCTACTGCTGAACGCCATTTAGAATATATTTGAGAGTACCACCGACTCTATTCAATCGTCAGATTGTTCGAGAGTTGGCGTAAAATGGAAATAGGAGACCTCTCCGCTGTATGAAAAACATTGTATCACAACCAACCACAATCAGTTTATGACGGCCCCCAAAGTCCAGTTCCAGGTCTTCTAGTCCACAGTCCACAGCACCTGCGCTTTACCACGAAAGGAACAAAGAAAGGCAACAGAGAGGCTCGACGAAGAGGAAGTTAGAGACGGAAAACCTACCATTTGATTCGGACTCTAGCTACATCCACCCCCTACGCAGCCTTCTGAAGATTGATAGATGTGATACCGCGTTGAAGCAGAGAGATGCTGATCAGACACCTCCCTCCAACAACTCGCACATCGAAACAAGCTGTTGAAGACCAACACGAACATTCGACAATAACACCAACAGCAAGAAACAACAACACACCAACAACTACTACACCACACCAACAGCAACGTTCAACAGCAGCACCAACGCAAACATCCAACACCAACACCAACACCAGAACACAAACGTTCAACAACACACCAACACCAACGACACCACCAGAAAAAAATTATCTTAATTATTTTTGGAGATATCTCCACCACAACATCACCAACACCACCAACACCAACACCAGAATGCCAGAACACCAACATTCAACAACACACCAATACCAACGACACCAGCAGAAAAAAATCACTTTTATGATTTTTTCGAGATACCTCCACCACAACATCACCAACAACACCAACGCCAAAAAACACAGTTTTTTCGTCGTTACATCTACATATCTCGTTCATAACGCCGACCACTCCATGAACCCGAGGTACTTTGGAAATCTATCGGATGGTGTCGGTGCACAGTCTCACCTTGCCGGCTCGCACATTGGACCTAGTCACTCTTCTTGCCGTGCTACCGCCAAGTACCGTCCTACCTGATTGTACGGTGGCTCTAGCAGAACACATCACCCTACTCGTCGCCGCAGTTCGTGCCTTACTTCGCGTGCGAGATGATACACTACCTGCGCTACGGCTACTGCTACAGCTACCCTTCGGGGTGCGATCCTGCCGCCGCGATGCAAGGTGATCGTTCCTGCTGTTGGTGTTGGTGTTGGTGGTGGTGCTGGACAGAGCGTCACTGCCGCGGCCTACGAAACACAAGTCAGCGACGACAGAAACAGCAACAGCCGCCACTATCAGCATATTCAACAACCCAAGAGACGCCGGATGGGCGGAAACTCCCGGGACGTTTTCAGTTTATCAAGAGAAGAATGGATCCCGTGGGGCCCATGAAGATGGCGGGGAGCGCCCAAAATATGCTGAAATATGGGTACCGACGGCCGTTGGTGATATTTTCATCATACAAACTACATCCACAGTCTAGTGTACCGTAGTGTCGGAAATTAATCAAGCGTCAGGGCTTTGAAATTCTGTGTGCATGTGTCGGCCGTTTGTGGGGAGGCTGACCCGCAACCCGACTCGTGAGCGCATCTGTCTGCAATCATCAACGACAGAGCTACAACGAAGGACAACAGTTGCTCGTCCAATGCACTTTGATCAAATCATGGATACCAAAAAACTATACTCGGAGGCAGCTGGCTTCTCACCTTCTACCAAGCAAGATGAAGAACGAAGGCGCATCGACCGAGTCGGCGGCGGCTGGATGATAGGCGGGGAAGGCGGTGTCTGGACAGGCTGGTGAGCCGGAATGATCGACATCATGGACTCACGAGCCGGAATCTCGCGGATCTGCTCAAGCGGATCGGCCCAGGTCACGATGGGTCGACGAGCCGGAATCTCGCGGATCTGCTCAAGCGGATCGGCCCAGGTCACGATGGGTGGACGAGCCGGAATCTCGCGGATCTGCTCAAGCGGATCGGCCCAGGTCACGATGGGTGGACGAGCCGGAATCTCGCGGATCTGCTCAAGCGGATCGGCCCAGGTCACGATGGGTGGACGAGCCGGAATCTCGCGGATCTGCTCAAGCGGATCGGCCCAGGTCACAATGGGTGGACGAGCCGGAATCTCCTGCTCAAGCGGATCGGCCCAGGTCACGATGGGTCGACGAGCCGGAATTTCCTGCTCAAGCGGATCGGCCCAGGTCACGATGGGCAGACGAGCCGGAATCTCGATGACCTGCTCAAGCGGATCGGCCCAGGTCACCTCCCTGCGTCGGGGAGGAGCAAGCACACTAGACGTCATGGTCTCGAGAGCGGATTGGAAAGTGAAAGAGGAGGGTTCGGGGCCACACGGGGCGAGCGAGAACAGAGCAGCGTGAGAATTACTTGATGACGTGCGGTGCGATTTCTTCGTGTAATATTCTTCACTCCCAACTCAATTTCATTTTTCAGCCAATGAACGAGAGGGTGGGTCTGTAGGGTTCATCTCCCGTATTCATCCCACCAAAAGTTTTGTTTCATCATGCGGCGCAACTAACTCTACTTGGCCTTTCTTTGCTAGGCAGCTTGAGGCAATGAACGAGAGAGAGAGAGAGAGAGAGAGAGAGAGAGAGAGAGAGAGAGAGAGAGAGAGAGAGAGAGAGAGAGAGTTCTCTATCCACGGGTGGGTATGAGTCCGGGCATCAATACGGTAGCAATAAACCACAACCATGTGTGTTGGAAATGCTTTCCAAGTTGCGGTTCTCTCTAGACAGCGTGCGAGCTCCAATTCCTTTGTTGGTCGAATGGCACCTGCCGGATACTGGACTGGCATTCAACGTACTTTCATTCCCCTTCATCTGCTGGGTGCTGATGTTAGACTGGTATATGCTCGATAGCTCTTTACAATGCGTACGACGCAACAACTACATCCGCCGTTCAGCCCACCTCTGTAATATTTGCCACCAGCGGCGGGACTCTCGTTCAGGTTACATTAGCATAATGCCGTTAGGTGTAGCTTGCGGCCATTGGAGACTCGGCGTCCGGCTGTTCTCTACTGCTGTTTTTGCTGGAACGATGTCGGAAGACAAAATGGTCAGTTTTCGGTACTGCCCTCAGACTGCGGCGTTTATCAAATTTCAATCCTGCCCAAAGGCTGCATCGAAGGACCGCCCCGGTCGGCAGCGGGCGCTCGATTGCATAAACGTTCTTCCAATCCTCCAGGAGATAACAAAAAATCTCTCGTGTAGGGCTGTAGACGCCGCCCGTACCCCAAAACATGAAAAGCCGAAGTTAACGGTGGACTGTCACTGGGCCCCCCCGGGCACCCTGTCTAGACTTGGTCGAACCTGCACGGCCTTGCTCTCACTTCAAGAGCCTAGGCGAGATCATTATTGTTGATTGGGTCATGCGGCTGTTGGTGCTCGTGTGGGTTGGCAAATGGCTAGTGGGGAAGGCACACAAGACTAAGGGTGCACAAAACGCACAATTTAATCTTTCTACATTCAAAAGCTGGTTTCCTGCATCTCGACCTTCTCCACCTCATACTGCTGATTCGGAAAAGGGCTATAGTGAAATAGTAACGAATTCTACAGCCTGAACAGCAGCTACTACTGTATCTTTCAAAAACAATACCCGACAAGTACCGAACATCTTGACGGTAAATCTGCCAAACGACTCACTCCCCGTGGGGTTTCTGTCCTGCCCGCCCCTGCCCTCGCAGGGCACTGCTAACAAGGCTTGGGCAACACACGGCCACGTTCGGTTTGAACTAAACGGTGCTAAGTCACCAGGCCGGTGTCCTAGACCTTCGCTTCCTGGTCGAGCTACTTTCGAGACATTGCTACACGCATGAACCGCTCATCAGGGAGGAGGAACGCATTCATACCAAACCTCGCCTGAGCAGGACCCAAGACTTTGGTAGGTTCTAACCCAAGTTCTTTCAGCCCCCACACACTAACGACAACCGCATGTATCTATCTACCTGCGCAACCAAGCCGTCGCACCGACACCATTACACCGATTAAACAACCCATCGCATTCGACATGACCCTAGAGGGACGATCGGTTTCGTGGCGTTCTCTCTAAACAAAGCCAAGCGCTGCTTCATCGCACTACATGGACCTCTCGGGGCAGCCGGTTTCCTGCATCATGCCCCCCTCGGTGTACTGCTTCCGGAGGTTGTTGTACTTGCAGCATTAGTCAGCGTTGTAGAACTGGTGGTGGATAACGCCCTTGAAGAACGGGAACGTCCCCCGTGTCCATGACAAACAGCTTCACACCAAATCACAAACACGCGTGTTTTCGAGGGTTAGGCAAGATCATGGCATCGCGGTGATAGCCGCCTGGCCGTTTCTCTACAACAACAGGAGAAGAATCGAACGCACCCAATGGATCAAACAGCAACCAACCAGCAGTGCTGCGGTCCCACTTGCTGTGTCCCTCACGAGAGTATCCGGATCGCCTCCGTTCCCCTCTCCCAGCATCAGCGCGCGCGCGGCGGCCTCTTGCTTGATGGGATCAGCGATTGGCCCCTGAAACCACCTGTCACGCCCAGCAGAGACCTTTACTCCCTTCCTCGGTCCTGGACACAAGGAAAACGACACTTGAACCAATCATGAATGGATTCAAGTGAATCAATCTACGGATACCAAAGGAAAACAATTGTCCGGACTTGTCGAAAATAAATCAACAACAGAACAGCAACCAGCACCACAGAGAACGAGTGCCGGGTACCCGGCCGGGTGGTTTCCAAATATCTGTGCACACTCTGCACAGCAATAATAATTTCACCTCACGTAGGTGTTTCTGTCTGTCTATCCGCCCGTCTGATCTGAGGGCACCGCCCATCCTTGAAAATCCGCCCGGCCCCGTTGTCATATCTGAGGAACATGTCGAAGTACGGCTAGGAAACTCGGGCCGTTTCGACGAAGGAATTCTCACGGACACGACCTGCGACAGCAGCATGTGGAGGGATCACAAAAGGCGCACATCCTCTTGCAGCACGCACCGGAATGAGAGAAGACGTGGGGAGAAAAAATGATTTCAAATGACGATTTCCGCGACTTGATACGACGAGGACGGCGCACGCACCGTCTTCGTTGTGCTCTACCGTTGTAAGTTTCCACCTCGTACCAGGAGGGTGCGTCTGAAGGTAAAATATGAAGCGTTTGCAGCTTTTTTCGGATTGGAAGCTCTCGGGGATGTTAACGTGTTGTCCGATATCACCTTCTTCCACGACGACGCGTCAAGACTCGAGCACTGACAACAGCCGCGCATGATGGTGAATGAAATATTCGGTTCAAGCTGTCGAAGCAAAGTAGAGGTGGTAATACCGCTGGACCTCCGATGACCTCTCGAGTGAGGTCGGAAACTAATCGTCGCTTCTTGTCGTACGCTCACGATGGCATCACAAGAAATCAGCTTGGCACCGTCTGTGTACGACAACATCACATGTACCGAAAACAAAATATTGGGCTTGGTCTAGGGCTTAATTTTGTCTACCTTCGTTTCCTGGAGTCGGTCCCGTGGGTGTTGCTCTTCACATTTACACAAATCGCACCCACCTCTCCGGCGCCGGCCTCGCCGTAGGCGCCGATCCCTAACATGTTGTTGTACCACAGCTTGTCCCCTTGGAGGTTTTTCATCGCCCCGCCGTAGCCCGTGTAGGAAGCCAGCGCGTCGGTGAACCTACAGGGTGATGCCAAGGAAGGAAGGCAGACAGGCGGAAAGTGCACGGGTATCCCGCTCTTGATTGTATGTGTCGGGGCTGAAGCATCTACTTGGGGTGGGACCCCAATAGTTCATGCATTGCGGTGGGGTGTGCACGGGTACCAGGCTTTTCAACGGGCAGGGGCCAGTTCTCGCCCAATAGTTGGAGGAAACATTGCCGGGTTTGGACGTGAAGGGTGGCGCAACAAACGATGTACATGCAGAACAAGCAAAAGTCAGATCGGGACCAGTACCAAAAGAGGCAAACAAGCAAGGATGTCACGAACCTGCCGAGGATAGCCTGCTCTGCCTTCATCATCTCGCGCTGCATATGTCAGAAGCAGTCGTTCCTCCAGTCTGCAGAAGGGGATGGGGATATATGTAATCGATTATGGTTGCATCATCATCCGTAGTCCGTCGGCCGAACGCAAGTAAGGTTGGGGTCTTGGAACATGCATGTCACGCCTTTGAGTTGGAACCGAAATAGTACTGCTGTTGAACAAATTCGTGCGTCTAAGCATGCAACACTCCAATAATCACATCGCTGTGATGGCGGTCTGGGTCTCGCCCCATTCAGGCACTCCGCGCAAAAAGCAAATATACAACGGTAGTCTCTTGCACACAAGTACAGACGGCGGCACCACCGTGCAAACAAAATATATTCAACGCAATCGCCTGATACAATACGCCATCACTATATTACAGTAGGAAGGTCGACGTCCATCGGCGGCATTTGTGTCTCACGATGCCACGTACAGCAGTGCCTGCCCAGAGTGGTCGAAACACGTGAGACTCCGGCAATATTAACCCGTGGTTGCATCGTAGAATGCTCGCTGGAAACAAAGAAAATGATTTCGGGTGAAAGACGCTCTCAGATTTTGGTCGCGTGCTGTTTCGAAAATGCACAGCTCATAGCGAGGTACATGAGTCCAAGGTTGAACGCGTTTCCGATTCATATAAAACCTGTTCATAGCCATAAAACGCCGTCAAGATTGCCCCCTAACAGTCGTACGTGGCCCTCTACCTCTTCAAGCAACCGGCGGGAACAACAATACGTGCCGTGTGCTTTGTGTAGCGAATCGGGGGGTGGTCGGGGTTGAATCCAACTGGGCTAATTTTTGTATACCATAGTCTTCCTCTCTCTCTCTCCTTGTCTCCTCTCCTCAAGAAACAGGCGTGCCCACAGGACGGCCACACCAAGTGCCTCACATCACCGAGACGCCTATTGCGAAAATTCCCAAGTTTTTTTTTTTTCTGCGCAAGACCTGACGGTACATGCTTGCACACGCGGCGGAACACGGTAGGGCACAGAGCACACAATAGGAAAAGTAAGAAGAAGCACAGAAAGACTACCCGTTCGAGATATAACCACAGTCGAGCAGGATGTGTTGGGCTCTTTGCAGTGAGTGGAGGGAAACCGGCTGGGTACTGGGCTTATTTCGAGTCAATCTTAAACTCTACATTGAAATCTCATCAGTGATGCCAGCAGGTGCTAATCACAAAACACTTGCTGTAAGATAGGTACAAGTACACAAACCATCTCCCCCGTAGTTTCCTTTATCTACTCAGTCAACGAAAAAAATATAGGGGAGAAATTCTCCGCAATGTTGTGTGTTGTAATATTCTGCCTTCACAGGAACACGTCGCAGTGTCTCTCATCTTGCTGGATCTATGTCTGCTGCTGTTGATCTACGATGCACGGCCAACATTCCCAATAAATCGAGGTGGATCAACTCCCCTGCGTCTTGCTTGGATGACGCGTCTAGCCCCTGTCACCTAGTTGAAGCCATCCACCTCGATAGCATCTACATTGTAGAACATCATCAATGAAGGACATCATTAGCACATGAAGAGAAGTGGTGCGGATATCTCAGCTGGTACGACCCAAAGGCATGCTGACAGTTTCTCCCACCTTGCATGTTCCATCCGCCAGCACATCGTGCGCGTTTGTGTTATTCCCTAGTCACGATCTCTTCTGTCCCTACGACCGTCTCTTGGCTTCTCTCTGACTGTCTCGTCTATCTCCACCAAGGGATCCGCCGCTGCTTCCACGCTCTCCAGCACCGGCCGTCCAACCGCAACGCTAGCTGCCGATGCTCCCACGCCGGCTTCGAGGATGCATGGCTGCGCTGCTACTGCGCTTAGACTATAGAGTGTCCCCTCTCTCTGCTCTGGCTCGTTGGAGGACCCTTCGGGGCAGCCGTCATCATGAACCCTGAGCACCAGCAGCACCGTGGTCAGCGCTACGGCAGCGAAGGAGACCAGCCCCGGTCCTGTGGAGTTCGGCAGCAAGGCAGTGTATGTCGTTGGATTCGGTGGCACGTGTACAGCGTATTGTGTAGAGCGCGCGATGTTGGTTCGGAACCTGAACCTTTGGCCGAACCTTTTTTTCGGTCTGTTGGTCGCGCTGTCGCGCTGTCTCTCTGACGCGCACCCAGGCATGCGATTACTAGGTGATACCAGAGTCTCTTTCGTCCGCTTCTCTCGCTCTACGTGTGTCACCGACCCCCCTGCATATCTACCGCTCTTCTCCTGGCGACTGCCGGGTTGGCCGCGCTCAATTCCCCAGCGTCGGGCTTTGTTGCCGCTGCAGGAACTCCTGCAACCGGTGCTCCCCGCGCTGCTGCTGCTACTGCTGCTACTGCTACTGCTGCTGCTACCAAGATGTCCGCCGGTGGTAGCGATACCGATCGAGACTCCGCGCTGTATAGCAGTGACATGTGTCCGTAGGCGCAACGTAAACGGTAAGAGTAGCCCTCGTTTCTGTGCTGTGCCGCCTATGGAGGGGGGCATCCAAGGTTGGACACTGCTGTGTATGTGTAGTGAAGGGTAGCAGGCGACAGATGGCGGTTCATCATCCTCGCCGCACCTTGTCCCTGACAACAGCAGTCGAGTGCAATATGCACCGCAAACCTTGGGGGTCCTTCTGACCAGACCCCCGGAAGGTTCTTGCTGCTGCCGTTCGTGTGCTACCCAGCAGAACAACACAGATCCAATTAGTTGAAGCTGCAGAATATGATAATAATCAAGCGAGGTCTTGTCCGTTGACGGGATGAATCCAGCTGGTTGGAATAGCCCATATTTCTCCCCGCGGACCCATCTACATATATGGCATGGATTTCCCGTCACTGACCCACCCGCTGTTCCTTGCCAAACCCACCCTTTCCTGCCCTCCATACTAATGCACGGTGTATCTTGTGATATCGCACCCTAGACTATGTACTGATTGTGTATGGCAACTCGACGAGTATCGTCGCGTTGCGTGTCTGAAGCTTTCGATTTTTTCAGCGGGTAACAATCAGGGTAGACACCAAGAAGACGCCCGATGAGCGCACAGGGGAACCGGTGGACCCCAAAAAACAAAGCATGAAAAATATAAGAAAGAAACAAGCGAGAACAAAAGAGCCAGGCGCGACAGGCTTCAGGGAGGAGGCAAAAGAGAGCATAGAAAAACCACGGTCGCCGCTCGTTCTGGACCGCTGGAAACTCTCACATAGCACTGCATATGCGCAAACGTTAGGTAGGGCCCAAGTCCATTGCTTGGCGTAACGCCCATCGCTTCTCATGCAGCAGCCGGATGCACGGGTAGCCTCTTACACAGCAAGAAGCAAAACGACTGCGGTTGGTTGACGTTCGATGTTGTTGGGACCCCACCGGCGAAAGGCGAGAGAGAGAGAGAGAGGTAGACTAGAAGAAGAGAGTGGAGAGAAGACAAGGCATTACCTCTCGAGAGGACACTCACTCTCGTCCCTCTGGCTCACTGCAGGCTGTCAGACATGATGTCACATTGTGTATCGAACGGTGATATCCCATGTCGGCTCAGCAACAACAAACAAACACAACAAACAAATATAGTCGCCGTGTGCGAACTGTGGACTCTTATTGTAGGAAGTAAGAACTGAAGAGAACATGACTACATAGCACCACGGACGAACTATTATCTCAATACGCTTGCCGTCCGCGATAGATTCGCACCGCTGCACGAACGAGCAGACTGCTGGTTGTCATACCTCACTACGTAGTAAATAAGATTGTGCTGCTAGGTACAATACCGTATCGCTCAAATTAAGACTACCCAGCAGACTCAAGGTAAGGCAGCAACACGCTTATACCGATGCATACCACCCATCCATGCATGCAGCAAAACAAAAAAAAACGAAGGCTGACCGTCTGTTGTTGTTTGCCTCTTCAACTGTGCTGCCGTCGCTCTTCATAGGTAACGACACTGGAAAAAGGTAGGAGACGCGCATCGCCTACGCGAGCAACGCGTGCAGCCCAAAACAACAGAGACGATAACCTTACGACCTTTGCAGCACGTTCCGAGTATATAGTGCAGCAACCGCATGTATTTGTACAGCAACAATGTATGTGTACAAAGGTCACTCAGGAAGAAAATCACAAACGAAAGACAAAAAAAAACAGGTTTTGGCGCGCAGCACGCAGGACCCTCTTTCGCTGTTCAACCGACCGTTTTCACGGCGAAACAGACAAGGTGCAGTGAAGGCCGACTCTTGCCGGCCATAGGAGGCGGAAGCTGCTCAAACTCGGGGACGGGTAATGATTTGCGATTGATTCCCCACCGAACGGATATCGAAAGATGAAATAAACTGTTTCATTAGCTTCAGAAAAGCTTCAGAATTAATTGCGAAACTTGCGGGGCCCAGTCACAGACATGGCAAGAAAAAAACTAAACTGAACTAATGGGTGGGTGGGTGACCGGCGGACCCCACAAAGCAAAGCATGAAAAATAAAAATAGAAAGAAGGGAGAACAGAGACAAGTGAGCCAGACGCGACAGGCTTCAGGGAGGTGGCAAATAGAGCATAGAAAAGCCACCGTCGCCGCTCTGAACCGCTGGAAGCTGTCACATAGCACTGCATGCATCAAACAGTAGGGGCCATGCCCATTGCTTCAAGTAAAGAGGCAGCGCCCATCACCTCACATGCAGCAGCCGGGTACACGGGTAGCCTCTTACTCAGCAAGAAGAAAAACGATTGCGGTTGACGTTCGATGTTGTTGGGACCCCAACGGCGATAGGCGAGAGAGAGGCAGGCACTACGGTACAGACCAAAAGAAGAGAGCGTCGAGAAGGCATTTATTAACTCTCGAGAAGACACTCACTCTCGTCCCTGTGGCCCACCGCAAGCTGTAACGAACGGCGACATCCGATGTGCGCTCAGCAGCAACGATCATACCAAATAAAGTCGCCGTTTCCGAACTGTGGGGACTCTCTTTCATCATTTATTTTTGGTATGAAGTATGAACTTACAACAAAAAGAACATGACGACTAGACGCACTACGGACCAACTATTATTATCTCAACACGCTTGCCGTCGCGATAGATGCGCACCGCTACACGAACGACCAGTTGTCAAACCTCACTACGCAAAAAAGATTGGGCTGACATCTGATTGGGCTGACATCTACCCCTTATCGCTCAGATTATGACTACGCAGCACACTCAAGGTAAGGCAGCAACACGCTTACGATGATTTATCACCCATGCATTGCAGCAAGAAAATATAGAAGAACGAAGGCGGACCGTCGGTTGTTGTCTGTATATTCAACCGTGCTGCCGTTGTTTTTTTTCATGGATATCGGCACAGAGAAAAAATTGAGAAAAGCGCATCTCCTACGCGAGCACAGCGTGCAGCCCAAGCGCAGAGACGATAAACTTACGACCTTTGCAGCATATTCCAAGCATAACAGCAGCAACCGCATGTGTGTGTACAAATTTCACTCAGGAAGAAAATCACAAACGAAAACAAAAAAAAAAGTTGTGGCGCGCAGCACGCAGGACCCTCTTTCGCTGTTCAACCGGTCGTTCCCATGGCGAAACAGACAAGGAACAGTCAAGGCCGAGTCGTGTCGGCCACAGGAGGGGCAAGCTGCTCAAACTCGGGGAGGGGTCATGGTTTGTGATTCCCTACCGAACCATACTTGAGGCGCAACGAGGTTTGCACTGTAGCCCCCAAAAAACAAAGCATAAAAAACGAAAAAGATCAAGACAACAAGTGAGCCAGGCGCGACAGGCTTGAGGGAGGAGGCAACAGAAGCATAGAAAACCCAACCTGTTCGTTGCTCGCTCTGGGCCGTTGGAAGATGTCACTTAGCACTGCATGGCCAGTATTAGGTAGGGCCCAAGTCCATCGCTTGAAATAAACAGGTAGCGCAAGTCGCCTCACATGCAGCAGCCGGGTGCACGGGTAGGCTCTTACTGAGCAAGAAGCGAAACCACCTACGGTTGACGTAGTTCGATGTTGTTGGGAGCCCACCAACCGGCGAAAGGCGAGAGAGAGACAGGTACTGTAGGTAGACAACAAAGAAGAGAGCGGAGAGCAGACAAGGGATCCACTCTCGAAAAGACACCCACTCACTCTCGTCCCTTTGGTCCACCGCAGGCTGTCAGACATGTGTAACGGACGGCGGTATCCGATGTGGGCTCTCAGCAACACAACCAAAGAACAGTGCGGACTTTCATCTCCTGTGACGAAGTGAGAAAAAAAAGAACATGACCACTGCTGTACACGGACGAACTACAGTAGTATCAAGTCCGTTGCCACACACCTCACTTTTGTAAATAAGATTGTGCCGCCATCTACCTTATGGCTCAAGTTACGACTGACTGGCAGCGTGATTGTATGGACACGGGCGTGAAAGCCCAGGGCGTGAAAGCCGGGAAAAGGAAGATAACTTATCCAAGGGCACGCGGCCAACACCGTTGCAGATGCGCATACCCAGAAAACAACAACATGTGGCAAAGATTGTACCACCATTCCCCCAATTTATCACAACTGCAGAACCCCCAAAATTCTCCGCTCGATCTTCTCGGAACGTTCCTCGGTTGCAATAATCTGTCAATGCTGTGAGTACATCCAACAGCCACCCTGCTCGCTGCATTGTCATGATTGTTCCCGGACTTCTTATGTATCACACAAAACCAATCCCAAAAGCTCCAGAAATTAATGTCAAAGTGCAACCGTCGTATCTCATCCCATTCTCTTGCAACAAGAATATACCATTAATCCAGAAACTCCCGTCGGCTGCAAACCATTAAGCCAGGAATAACACCCAGAATTTCCATCGGTCGCTCATGCATTCCTAATTCCCAACATCAAATCATCCAAAATTCAAATCGTGGAAATAACCGCAATGGGTCATGTCAGAATGAAAACAAATGCAAATACAAACACATACTATACCGTCCGGGACAAATCACTTTCCGAGGATGCTTCACATCCACAAGTAGCAGAAAACAAGAATCATGTTTGCCCAAAAATGCTCGACTCCATACCTCATCCGCATAACGACTCGAAGACCATTAAAACAAAAACCCTCAGAGTATTTTCTATCGGCCAATCTTGAATTCAATGTCCAACAAATACGAAAATAATACAAACCAGAAGACCTCAGCAACATGGAACACCAAACCTGCCTCACAAACGAAATCTCCTCGAAACATGCGACTTCGCTACACACGCTGCCTGCGTGGTTGACAGAGCGAGGCACATCGGAGACATGGAGTGCCACAAGATTGGCCCGCCTGCCTCTTTCACTATTAGCCTATTCCTCAAACACAAACTCCGTTCAGTTTCCAACACAACATTGCTTTTTTCTTCAAAGAGAGAGGTTACCCCTCTGACCGATGGTACATGGAAAGGCGCGCCAAATACACAGGGAATAACGTAGAGCCTTCTACCATGAAAAATGCCATCGAAGAAAAAAAACAAAACAAACAAGCACCACAATAGAAGCGACCTACACGACATGGCCGCAAGGATTCAAACCAATACCACCCCTGTTCCATTACCATGATCCTTTCTGAACAGTTTCAACGCAGCCTTCATGTCGTCAAATTCTTCCACAGGTGCAATTTCACTCCCAAAACCAAATACAAAAGAACTCCGAAACAAGCCTAAACCAAAATCATACAAAAAAAAAACTTTTCGGAATCCGCAGCCCGCATTTCTTTGTCAATAAACCGCCGTTGCCCGTGGCTTCCATCCCCGCGGGGCGATGCATCGTTCTCTGGAAGTGATCTCAAACCGTCAACAGAAAATAATCATTTTCAGAAAAATTCAAAACTATGATAAGAGATGGCTTCGTTGTGTCATATTAAGAAAAAAACAAAAAAGCGCCAGCGCTACATCAGAAAAACATCGGAATGGGGACGGACAATTCTCATGAAAACCAGCTTCAAATAGTAGGCACAAAAACTCAAACAAAACAATAATGCAGCTTCTTCGGTTACAGAAACAAGGTTTAGGAAAGCACAGAGACCCTAACAATTACTCGTGCCAACTCCTTCCTCCAGTATAGTTCATGAGGACCAAACTAAACAATACGCACACGCAAATCGGTGCCGCCGTTGCTGTCCAAGAAACGGATAGAAAATTAAACGAACATGTAGACAGCCCCCCTGCTGTCGCATCCCGAAACATACCCACACGTGAAGTACGCTGGGTAAGACTGACAACTAGCTCATGTTTTCGACTTCGGTTGCATGACATACCTCCTGCGACCGCGCGAAGGGTACTTGAATGCCACACCACCGGGTAAAGTGAAACGCTGCTGCTGTAGACAAGTCTTAGCTCATGCACCGATGGTGTTGAAGCATTGTTTCGTGTTGTTTCGTTTGTTTCGGACAGAAGAGTAATAATAACTCTGCTCTCAATCTGCCATCATCAATCACAAGGAAGGTGCTCTGCCTGTAGACTACATCTACAGAACATTGCTGCTGTATCGTCCAGTGACACGTTCTCCAACAGAATGTTCTCCGCGCTCAACAATGACATGCGGCCTTGCGTCCACCCGTGGCATGCATTCAATGCTGCTGCCGAACTACAGCACAGCGCATTCGATGTGTCGTGTCTCCTGCTCGGGGGGGTGACATAAATCTTGCCTGCTTTGCTATCCACGCCGATTGTTGTGAACGTGGGTAAAGAAAGCTCATAATAGCGCATCTTTGCTACCCCGGCTGCATGAGATACCTCCTGCTGCACGCCGAAGGGTATGCTTCAATGCGAGGCACCGGGGGAAATGCAATGCTGCTGCTGTAGACACGTCTTGGCGCATGCACCCGCAGTGTCGAACAAGTTTTGTTTCGTGTTGATTCGGATTCAAATTCTTCTCTCAATCTGCTATTATCAATCACAATGTGTTCTACTGCTGTAGAGGATATCGTCCGGATACTGTTGAAGATTGCTGCTGCTGCTGCAGCGTGCAGTGATGTTCTTTAACAGGACGTTCTCCGCGCTCAACAGTAAACACGCGACCTTTCGTCAACTTGTAGCAACAAAGCCTTAGTGCAAGGTGGTAGCTGACAGTTTGTTGGAGGTAATTAACAAACATCAATAGGTACTGTTGTCTACGAGCCTCCGATAGAGGCCATAAGTTGTTCGAAAGCGTAGGTGACAACACCTCATTCATACACGGAATCGGTGTCATGTTCGATCTCATCCACGCACGCATTCCCTCTTCACTAAATTTCCCACATCCGTCTTCCTTCCGCTTTACGTTTGACGGTGATCGGGCATCGACCTTTCACGAAAATTCCCCTCGGTTTCATTTGTTTTTTTTCACCAATTATCTACGCCATGGACGGACGGACGTGAGGACCTCACATCGTCTGAGACTTTCACCCTTATTTCGTACCGATGTCATTATCGCCTCTACTTCCCCTGCCTATCAAACCGCCCCACCCATCCCACGCATGCTGGCCGCCCGCCCCACTGGGGGGCGGGGGGGCAATCGTTCCCCCTAGTACATAATACGTACCCACGTTTGGAAAAGTACAACCGGGACAAGACACTGTACACGTTTCGAAAGCTCCCACTACTGAAAGACATGTTTCATTGACTGGGTGAATACCGGGTCCATGAGGGGGGCAAATGAGAGAAGCAACCGGCCTCGACCATGTTGTTATCAGCATACACGACAGAAAATGATCTCGTTGAGCGTAAGCACGTGTATCGTCTGCGCGCGGACCAGCACAATCCAAAGCGCTCTCCCTGCGAAGAGGGTTGCTTGCAAGATGTATGGGCGCCATTCAAACTGTTTGAATATCCGAAGCACGGAAACGAGACCAAGCAGGGTGCAACGGGTAGAGGAGCTGGATGGGACGTATGCAAGTGGAAAGAACGGGAGGAGGTAGCAGGACCACGAATGAACTTGCTTGGCATTTAGAGAAGGGGGTATCTTCAACTGCGTTCTCGTGTGTTCTACGCAAATGTGACAAGGTGCCAGAGCTACTCTCAATGATGCTCGTTTCGCGTAAGCAGCCTCAGAGGACATACCTCAACCGCGTTCCTTGCTGCTCTTCAAACGCTAGAATCCGCACCTTATCCTCTGGCATGGTGATGTGCTGTTGCTGTCGTTGCTGCTGCTGTTTCTGCTGCTGCTGCTGCTGCTGCTGCTGCTGCTGCTGGGTTCGCTGCATGTTCTTTCCGCTGTATTTTTCTACCCGAGGGCTTCCCGTGTTGTTCTTGCACCTGTGCCGTTGCGCTAGTGCACAAGGACAGGGGCCGGGTGGGGGGCGTGCTCATAATCGTGCATGCCGTAGTCGTTAGACCATTGACCTCGAATCCCTACAAAGCTGGGACGGAGCACGCCGGGTTCTCACCGGACCAGGCTCTCACATCACCAAGCACGAAGCGCCGTGAGGTATTTGGCGAGTCGCATGAAGGGTGAGCTGCATCCTGCAAAGGGTGTTCGGCATCTTGTGCTTACTTCCTTGCGTACGGATGACACCTGCGTATGACTTCCAGAGACAGCGCTATGTTGCTGCCTCGAGGGTGCTTGACCAACTGAACACAACGTGGTGTGATCATCCACTTCGCGGGGAGTGAGAGTGCTCGACCACGCACAACATCATCTACTCGACCACCATTATGGTTACTGTTTTTTTCTTATCCCTTACCCAGATCATTCGATGTAAGTATTGGATTTGGTCGGGTGAGGCCTCCTGCGCCTGCAGGAGGGCCTCGCCACAAGTAACCCTTTGCGCTGGGTGTGCCCAGGCTCAAAGTGTTTGAATGATCAGTAAGTTCATGAATATAGTAAGAATTGTGTAGGGTGGGTGGGATGGTCTCAAATATACCCCTTCTTCTCTGCTCCGGCGTATTTCGTGAGAGAAAAGGGGGAGTAAACTAGGTGGGGTCATTTTCCAACATCCTTTCTGGAGTATCTGACTCTTCCCGATTTCGTTCCGAAATCTAGATGCGTCTCAAATCCGACATTGCTGTTGTATTCTTATCCCTTACCGAGATCATTCGACGTAAGTATTGGATTTGGTTGGGTGAGGCCTCCTGCGCCGGGCTGTGGTCCCGCTCATTACTTTCTTGTTGATTATCCGATCTGCCGCATCTTAGTTATTGACCACTCACGCCTCTAGGCTAGGTCTCGCCCACCCAAACTTTCTTTATTTTCCGCGGCGAGCACACGCAGAGAAAGCGCATGTGAAGTCAGCCGACAACGGCAACGCGTTTGAGTCTGCGTACAGCTCGCTACGGGTCCTCCGAGCACACGCAGAGAAAGCGCATGTGAAGTCAGCCGACAACGGCAACGCGTTTGAGTCTGCGTAGAGCTCGCTACGGGTCCTCTTGGAACCCGTTGCCTCCACACTAGTAGTGGCGCCAACATATCGCTTCGCTACACAATTCTTCCGACGTGCATACGGTGCACATGCACCACCGACATCGAAGTGTGAACCACCAATATGGTACGACCAGACCTTCGTCGTAGACTTCTAAAGAGAAGCGCGTGTAGCTCGTACTCAGAGGCACGAGAGGGCGTGAGGATTTGCACAACCTAACAACAACAACAACAACAACAACAACAGTAAATGTGCCCTTTTTTTTTTTTTTTCGAACACTTGCAACACTTGGCATATTTTATTGAATATTGAATATTGAATATTGAGTCGCGCACCTCTAGTTTTTCGTGCGCTCGAGTCAGCAGAGCGATCATCTCGCGGTCGTCCCTCTCGTTCGGGCTCTCCGCCCTCCCGCTGCTGTCGCTCGGCCCTCCACTAAGGTCAATCTGAGCTTGCATCCGCTGAGCCAGCTCCGCATCAGAGATATACGTCGCCGGGGCGGCGGCCGGGGCGGCAGCAGCCGCCGGTGGCGCTGCCGTCGCGGACCGCGCCGCCGAACCTCCGAGTTGGGCAGGCAGAACGATGTCCTCTACTGCTTCCAACAGCACACAGCCTTCTGACTGCAGGAGGCGGCCATGGCGGAGCGCGAGTTCCACAGTGTACTCGGCCAGGAGCTTCTTCGCCTCGGCCTGGCGATAGGCAACTGACTTGTCGCCCGCCCGCGAAGTGGCCACCTTCCTGGCGCGCGCCAAAACTGCCGTGTAGATCTCCGCCCCGGGAAGGAGGGGCGGCAGCCGAGTGGCCACCTCACCCAAACGGAGGACCAACTCCTCCACAGTGCCCTGATCGCAACCGAGCCGGTTGCGGTCGAACACCCGCCCAAGGTCCAGCGCTGCCCCTGCTCCCGGCACCAGCACCGTGTAGCACGGCAGAGCGTAGGCCGCCGTGGTCGCGTCCACAAGCGCGGCCGTCTGGCGGTCGGGCCGGGGAGGCAGCCCAGACGGAGGCGGGGAAAGCGGTCTCATCGGCGCGCTGGCAGCCGCTGGGGCCGCGGCAGCCGCCGCCGGGGCAGCAGCCGCTGAAGAAGCAGGCGCCGCTGCTAAGGAAAAGCCGTTGTAGAAGAAGCAGCCGCCGAACCCGCCGCCGTGAAGCGCCGCGTGTTGCGAGGCGGCATGTTACGACTCTCAAGTATATCCCTTTCCTCGAGTTCTCCGGCGTATTTCGGGAGAGAAAAGGGGGACTAAACTAGGTGGGGTCATTTTCAACATTCTTTCTGGAATATCTGACTCTTCCCGATTTCGTTCCGAAATCTAGATGCGTCTCAAATCCGAGATTACGGAAACAAAAACCAGGGGGGGGGGGAAAGCGGTAACCTGGTTGCCGGGCTCACAAAGTGATCGGCTTGGTTTACAACATCGATACCAAGCGAGGAAAACCCAACCCCGAGGCCAAACCCGGGGGGGGGGGGGGGTTGTACTCATAGTCGTGCATGCCGTAGTCGTTAGACCATTGACCTCGCATCCCTACAAAGCTGGGACGGAGCACGCCGGGTTCTCACCGGACCAGGCTCTCACATCACCATTCGCGAAGCACCGTGAGGTGTTCGGCGAGTCGCATGAAGGGTGCGCTGCATCCTGTTAAGGGTGTTCGGTATCTTGTGCTTACTTCCTTGCGTACGGATGACACCTGCGTATGACTTAAATTCATTTTCTGGTGCTTTCACTTCCAGAGACAGTTGTAAGCACTGTGTAGCTGCCTCGAGGGTGCTTGACCAACTGAACAGAACGTGGTGCGATTATCCCCGTGCGCGAAGTGAGAGTGCTCGACCACGCACAATATCATCTACTCGACCACCATATTGGTTAGAGAGAGTTAGGTGAGCCTTTAAAGTCACAATAGAGCTCCTGTAAAGCCTCGTGGCCGATCGGTTTCACAAGCCTTCCAGCCTACAGGCAATCGAAGTGAAACCAATGGACGTTTACGTCCGGGCCAATGCTTGCTCCCACCGCCACCGGGCGTCATTCGAGGCAACGTACGTGTCGAAGTGTTAATTCGATACATTTCATCTCCCTCGCTGTTCTCTCCCGTCTCATTTGTTCGTCCTCACATGCTCTCCCGTCTCTTCTCGATAAAGAAAACATCAACGAACTACTGTCATTCCGGGTAGTTTGAGGAATGACTTCGTTTCATCATCCTCCTTGCGACGCACTAAACGGCCTAAAACTATCAGAGCTTTTGGGGTCTGCGATCAATGTCCATTTCTGCACCTGACACGTCACCTTCAGGCGTTCGCCATCTCTTATGTTGATATCGTCAACCGGGGAGCCCAGGTGCCCGAAGCCCGCCATTGGCTACACAAGCGTCAAGCGGCTGGAGGGATTGCTGATGTCGTAATAGTTGATTCGACCACCTACACCTCGGTTGCTGCAACTGAGTGGCACGATATGACGTGTCTTGTCCCGTGAACGAAAACGATTTAGAGGGGTGCGTTCGGCGCGACGACGGCGGGAAGCAGCTGGTTGCGAGTGAACAACGAATAGAACCGATCTCCGCTTGGCTTTACCGGACACGATGAACACCAATAGGCCTTGCGTCGATCAGCGAATTTCGACCTACACGGGGTGTTGAAATTATTGAGTCTTGAGCTTACTTAAGTGGAGCCGCTTCAGTAAGAGAGGACATTCTTTGGCGTAGGGGCACTTTCATCTGCGGGAGGTCGACGAAAGAACAGAGTACCGTGAGTGACCGGGCACCAGTGTAAACGTCGACATTCCCGGCGGGGAGCAGAGCATGCCTTGCGATCAGGTCTTCTGGGTTATGTGAACATGCCATTTGATCGACCGTTCTATCTGGCCGGCAAGTGCAGAGTATATCGCTATGAGTGGTCTCAGGCTTGCATAACAGCAGCACTACGATGGTGAACATTCCAGGTTGCCCTCTGCGGGCCCCCTGACAAAGGGGGGCCTCGGAGGAGACTAGTAACAACGGATTCGTCTCCTTGTGTCCTTATCATTATAGCCCTTCGCTGTCGACGGCAAGCAGACAGTCAACAGTCTAACAGCATTCGTACCCATCTACCACGATGATCTGTAGACCAATTTCAAGCTAGTCTCATGGTGCCAAACAACGCCAAGGGTGCTTCCCACTCTGCGGGCCCCCGCGGTATGTGTGTCTGAAAGAGACGGGATCTTCAACACGCTCGCGTGTGTGTACGGAAGAGACCGCTTCTTCACACCCACGTGCCAGAAGGGTGTTCAGCATTTAGACCTGTGCATACTGTTCAGATATGCTGGTTGACACAGCATCAACTCGAAAACAGTCGCGACCCTGCTGGAGCGCGGACATATCGAACCAGCTGGACCGACTACATCCATCTCTTGGTCTACTCCTGCGTACACACACGGCTCCAGGGCCTTGGCCTGTCCAGTTATACAACATCAGCTACGGTACTTCATCGGCAACGCCTGTGGTCACTCACAACATAACATAGTCCCACTGTAGAACAACATTGTAATGGCGGCGCATCCTGCTATGTACAGCGGTAGCTGCTGTGTTCAGGTGTCGACGAAGACTGCGATTCGTTGTCTCACATTCGTATGTGAATGAAATGCTGGGGATCCAGACCTCGTTCACTGCTTCTCCTGGGACGGGAAGACCTACAAGTTCCCACAGGCTCGTCCTCACTCACGGCAGTAGCATGCTGGTGGGGACAGTCAAGCAACAGCAGTGGAAAAGTGAAAATATTGGTATTGTTGTATCCCGGGACCCCTAGGATAGGGGGTCGGCGGGGTTCTCGTCCGCGAATCCACAAAAAATCTCACTTCACTCCTTCATTTCACGTTGTAGCTAATCAATGGTACGCCCGACACTGATCTGACTGGGTACACATCGATTTACAGACTCAGTTGATCACAATTGGCTTAGGTTCCTTTGCCGTTCAGGGCCGCGACAAGAGTCGCGTGGTTTAGCGGGATCATGGGGGTTCCGGAACTGATTCAGGTATTTTGTGAGACATACCCTTGGCCCTATCAGTACACTTCGCAGTGTGACCGAATCATAGTATTTGAGCACGCATTCTGCCGCCGTGACGCCCCCGCCCCCAGCACATATGTGTTGAAAAACACAAAATGCGAAGAAGGTAGCAGAACGCATGCCTCTCCCTCTCCAGATCATACCGCGCCGGGAATATAGATCTGGAAGAGGGAAGATGTCGCCCCTCCTAGGTTAGACCCGCGAGGGCATTCAAACCTAGTGAGGGACCGGTGCCGCCCCTCCTGGGTTAAACCCTTGAGGATGCTCTACCTAGTAAGGGACGGATGCCGGTCTTAGGTCGACGTCGATGATATATGTCAATAATCATCGACCTCGAACGACGGCCGTCTATGCTTTGGCCGTCGTAGACCGGACTCCCTGCCGACGACGATCTTGAACAGAAGAAGATGGTATTCGCGGATGACGACGATCTTCGACTGTTGAAGACGATCTTTGGCTGATTAAGACGATCTTCCACTGCTGAAGACTCTCCTCCCTGGGCGAGAGTGGACTGCAACTGACGAAGACGATCTTCCACTGTCGAAGCCGACCGTCAGCTGATAAAGACGACCTTCCAAAACGTCCTGCCACTGACGACGACGGCGATCCTGACGATCCAGTGCGTTCCTCCTCGCACTGAAACGATATTAGCGTGGATACGCCACGATGCTAAGGAAGCGGTAGCCACGGCTCCCGTACGCGGGGCCTTAATCCTCGCTCCCAAGGTTATTCCGCGGAAGAATTTCAACCACGTGGAAGGAGGGCGCCAATCTTGGAGGTAGACGTCGATCTCGAGCCATGAAGTCTCCTTTGCTTCTGCCACTGAGCAGTGAAGGGTTTCCAGCAGCTGGAGAGAGCAGAAAATCCTCCTCCAACACTCGTCCCTCGCCGGGACAGCCACCGATGGAATAGACAATCCGCAGGCTCAGGGCAGTGTAGTCACGACTCATGTAGAGAAGGAAGGACGGGCAGCCACGCCAACGGCGGCGCCCATTCTCTCTTCGTGGGCTCTTCCTACTGTAGTCGCTGTCAGGGTATTCCACCCGCCAAGTGGGTTGTAATCATTTCGGATTTATCGCCACGAAAAACCCTGAATCTAAACTCTACTGTAGCTACCATAGACGTTTCGACAAATAACAATCAATTGTCACCACTTTATGTACTACCTCCGGCACCTACATAATTATGAGCCAAGAGAACAAAAAAAATAGCCGTTGATTCTTCGCGAGAACTAACAATAGTCGTTGGCGTCCATCCGCCAAACAAAGTAACAACATGTAAACGAATATGGTCTGCTGTGTAGTCTCATTGGGATTTCTTAGAATAATGTAATGGTATTTGACCCCTTCCTTCAGAATCAATCACCTTTGATCTGTGTGGAACTCTCTTGTCCGACCACAGTAGCACGTTGTTGTTGCCTTCCGTTGTTCTCTTTCTCTTGATTAACGCTTTCCAAGCCAACTCACAATATCCCGCGCACACACGATCATAGATCGTCTGTACGCACACACTGAACAGTAGGGCACATGTCTCGGCATAAAGCCCTGATCTAGCATGATGTCACGTCTTAGCATCCGACGGCGCCAAATAACCATGATCAACCACGGTCACATGTCTACCTCTAAATACCATAATAATAGCCCACCCTGAGTGGTCGTAGATGCAGATATAGAAGCAAACCTCGGAGGGACTCTAGTCTATCAAGAGGATTGCGGTATGGATCGAAGATGCGACAACTCACAACCCTCACCCGCACCTCTCCGTTAACCAAACCAAAGAAATGGAACCAAGAAAGAAGAAAACAAAGAAGCCGGGGGCGGCAAACTCGGCGGATAAAATCGGAAAAGGCACATGGGTGCGAAAAATAACCAAAACATCCGAACCGAAAAGACCATATTGTAACACGAAGTAACGAAAATGGGAAGAGAAAATCACAAACGATCTCGCACGAATGAACCGATCGAATACTCAATCAAGTAAGCCAGAAACTTACGGGAAGGGGGGGTGCGATGCGATCGAGTGCTGAAATGTAAACATAGAGAATAAGAAACGAAAACCGAGCCTGCAAAGGATTAAACGACATGGACAACCGTTAGGGGTCGACCAAAATCGAGATAAGCATGGCAAAAGGGGGTTTCCGGGGAACGCAAACAACTGCTAAACAAAAGGACAGAAACCAACGCCAAAAACAAACGTTCGCATGTCACGATACAACGTGCTTGCGATCGGGGTGGGCGCGTGAAAAAACAATCCTGTCTGTACGTCAAGGCCAATTGCATGAAGAAAAATGCTAAAGAAAGTAGCAAGATGGAACACGTTGGCCGTGGCATGCAATAGAAGCACTGGCGGAACGTTGGAACATAAAATATGCAAAGCAAACCATAGGGGGGGGGAATTAAACAATGCTCCAAATTTGGGTGTCACCGCAACTAATGACGAACCTAGGTCGCATTGAAAACTAGGAACTTTCGACAACCGACCGAGAAAGGACAAACGGGGCGAGAAACTACGCAACACAAAAGCAAGAGCCAGTCTCAAAAATATATCGAGAGGGCGAGCTAGAATCATACAGACAAACATACATAAACACAAACATATACACATACAGTCCTATCAGGCATCTATAGCCGTACCACGCGATTCGTCTACATTGCGCAAGATACCTCGCATGAAGGGACTACTTCGGTGCAGCTGAAGGCACCAAGAACCACAAACAGCTCCCAAAGCTGTCGTGTAGCGCGAAGGACAGAGGGTGATCTTGACAGGTCCAGGGTCATTCAGGAAGCGAACGAAGAAGACGTTTGTAGTTGGAGTACGTCCGGAGATTTTCCTTAGCCACCATAGAGCGTCTTGAGCCTTGTACCAGAAGTGTGCACCAACAGGCAGCACGGTGTTGCGAAAACGGCGGGCCCAAACATCGCGGGGAACATATGCGTACCCAGGCGACGAGGACCGCTGACCTTTGATGCGAGACAGTTCACGTTCCGCTTCGCCAATGAGCATGCGACGATACAGACGGTTAGTCTGCCGGTGTTGGTCGGGCGTACCAGCCCAATACAGAAGAATCTGTTTTCGGGAGTGTTGGAGGTCCATTTCTCGTTCCCACGAGGGGCGCATAAGACCTTTCCAGTGGGTCTCGTACATGACTGCGATGACGCCGCCACGTCCTCGGACCGACTGGTGTCCCGTGATTTTCTCAACCTCGAGCCTGCGGATAGGCGCCGAAACATCGTCCGCGGTAACATGGTACGGTGGAGACTTCGTCGTGTAGTTGTTGAGAACATACTGCGTGAGACCTGCAGGCAAGAACCGAGGCATGTCGTCACTTTCGTGTGGGTTCGCACACGGTTTGCAACGAGCGACAGAAGCTCGGCGCTTGGCATCCACTCCGGGCATATCGGAGGAAAGATTCAAGTACAGGAGCTTGTCAGCCACCGGGCTGCCATCGGGAGCCTTGTTGCAAGGACCGACTGCGAGGATTTTAAAAGGACCTGTCCAATTCAAGGACAGCTTCTTCTTGAGTACATGGGAGTCAGCGTCTGCGCGGGCCTCGGAAGTGAGGTTGGCACCTTGGCGGATGGTAGCCAAATGGTTGTAGACCCACACCCAACCACCGGTAGCGTAAAAGCTAAGTTTGTTGTCGAAGACGGAATAAACTTACGTTTGTTGTTGTAACGTAAGAGTTGGAACGCAATCATTGTTGGAAAACCGGGGCCACATACATGTGGAGCGCATTTGCGTGCCCGCCGAACCTTTGGACACCAATGGAGAGAGCACACGTGTGCCGTAGTCGTCGATTGTTGCGCTCGTGAGCGCGAGAGAGGGCCTCCGAGTACGTGTGCACGCCGAAGGATTGAGGCACTGGCCAACACAGACAGGTGGCCACAGGAAGTAGTGTCTTTTCTTCGAGCTGGAGACGCGGTTTCCCCCCCCGGGTGTTTCAGATGACCGCAGAGTATGGGAACTGATCGATTTTTACGCATGGTGTTTTGAGATAGGAAACAACTCCGCTAGTACGATATCAGGGAAGCTTGCAGCGGTGCAGTTCCACCACAGAGTAGAAGCATCTGTCGAGCTGGACATCTCGTCGCCGTTGCTGAAGTGTGCGTTGCGGGGCATCGCCCGGAACCACTTGGCTATGGGCACCACGCGTCGTGAGCGCCTACCTGTATCCTGGCGCATGCTGCGTGACGGGGAAGGCAGGATCCCAAGTTGGGGAGCAGGCGGTCGGGTCATGTGGCTGTGTTTGGGTCTCAGTTTCTTTTTCATTACCCGCTCCGACGAGATCTTTGAAAACAACGCTGGGGTAACACACGCGTCTCACTGTCTCACGCGGGCCGACGTAGCCTTGTTTTCTGGCAATGAGCAACTCAACTTCCGCAACTACCGCAAGGCAGACCGGCTAGAGTTGCGGTTCCGAGGACATAAGGGCGATCAGGATGAGAGAGGCAACATTCGTGTACGCACGCGGGATCACGTTAGGGGACCGCCGTCGGGTGTAAGAGCGAGCGGCGGGGCAGTCGCTCTTGTTGTGGAGCTTTTATCGTGTCATGCGACGTTGCCCGACTCCGCACCGTTATCGTCATTCCGCGAGAAGGGAGGGGAGGTAAGCGTAGTGAAGTACAGCAGAGCACTGAGTGCGTTGAGAGACGTGGTCACTGAGTCTGGACGAGACCCCCGTCTCTACAGATTGCATTCATTGCGTATCGGGGGGGGCTACAGCCTTGGCTTCAGGAGGCGACATTTCTGAGCGAGTTATTCAGAGGGAAGGAAAATGGTCATCAGACGTATACAAGCAGTACGCTCAGAACAATTTGGAAGACTCGCGGCGTGTGTCGCGAAAAACTGACGAATGGGAGTAGGTCACAAATGAGACAGCCGGGGGAAGGGACGATATGGGGAACGAAGAGTTGACTGCACGTGGGCGGCGGTCTGGGGTAGACCTCGGTGTTGGATGTAGTTGAATGGTCGAGTACCATTTGGGGACTTGGTCATTCCAGACTCCTGCGTGCAGTAGCAGTAGTCGGATTTCCCCGGCTGGATACATTAGCTGACTTGCGAGCAGAGTGAGAGAGAGAGACAGGTTTTGGAGGAGGAATCAGGCGCAAGGCTGGGGTGTTGCTAGCGCCGGTTCTTACCCCCTTCTTTCTCTCTCTGTCCACCCTTGGTGATCTAGAAAACCGATAATGATGAAGCAACTCGAAAGAAAAACAACAAACGGGTAGTTTGTGTAAGGTATCAGGCAGTTTCGAGTTCCGTCTTTCCATACGGGAAACTGTGAGTGCGTGTTGTTCACGCACTAGCTCATAGGAGCGCCGTTGCCGATAGGCGGCAAGGTTGCAATACTCGAGCTGATCGCGGGCAAGCGATTGGTGACCACGAGCGTAAATGTTGTCAAAGACGTCAGTGGAAACCTGGGAAGGCGCGCCATATGCACCTCATTGGGCGCCAATCCTGTGGCAGCGCCAACGGAGTTGGTGTATAAAATTCAACATGAGGGAGATGAACGTCCCAATCATCTTGTCGCTCGTTCACAACTATAGCCAGCATCTGGGCCATGGTATGGTTCACGCGCTCAACTCCTCCGTTTCCGCTAGGGTGGTACGCGCTCGTCGTAATTTTTCGGACGCGTAGCAATTTTAGGATGGCACCCGAAAGTCTAGAGCAAAACTGCAATCCGTTGTCAGAAAGAATGCTGAGGGGGCATCCCCAAACAGGCATATATTCATTGACAAGGACGTCAGCTGTATCTTCAACTGTGAACTCGGCGTCAGTCACTGCGTACATATTGGCTCTCCGACTAAAACGGTCAGTGAATAGCAAAATATACGAGAAACCTCGCGGAGTTGTGGGAAGCGGACCAAAATAGTCGACGCTAATCGCGACCCCTGGTGCCGAAGGCAGAGGGATCGTGAGAATCGGCCAGCGAATAGTCTGGCGCGCAGTTTTGCGGGCCTGACATTTCAAACATCGCCGAATCCACCAACGAGTACTGATACTCATCCCAATCCACCAGTAAAATCTATCAAGCAAGCTAAGCGTGCGAGCGGTACCAAGGTGGTAGAGGGCGTTGGCATGACAAGCTTGCATGACTCAAGGTCGCATTAACATGGGCACGTAAGTACGAGTGGGTTCGTCACTCAACAGACGTGCAGCTCGTCCTCCGGGACGGTCAGAAGAGACCGGGGGCTTGGTGTGCTTTCGTACAAAGAGGCAAAGGCCCTCGTAAGTGACAAGGCGTCCTTTATCTGCAAGGTCTCGAATATCCTCCAACGATGGTCTATGCCTGGAGTGACGTGACACTCTGGCAAAGAAATCGGCAGGTAGACTCTCAGGGCGTTTGAGGAGAATGTAGCGGATGGTGGCTTCACACACCGGCTCTTTCTGCTGTTCCCGCGCCCAATCGGCACGCGTGTAGCGTTCGACGGACTCACGGAATTCTGACTCTCCAGGATTGAGGACCATGGAATCCACTGCGGGCGTTGCCTTACCAGCTGCAGCAGCCGGTTGTGACAAACCCAACAGAGGACCCGTAGGGGCGTCGGTAGCCGTCTCCAGCGGTGCTATGGGCACCGTTGGGACAGGTTCGACAGCAGGCTCAGGCGTGGTGTCAGGTGGCGTCACTCGTGTTTGACGACGAGAAGCGCCTGCAGCGGCAGCTGCACGCGGAGCGTGTGGGGGGGTCGACAAATCAGGACCGAAACCGTAGTTTACATCGGGTTGAGGCTGACCCGCAGCAGCGGCGGTTCTGCGACGCGTACGAGTAGAGATCAGTTCCGACGGATCAAGACGATCAGAGTGGGAGCCGGCGTCGACAGTTGCTGTCGCAGGAGACACGACAGGGGGCAACCGAGAGTTATCGTCGGCGGTCTGTGTGTCGTGGATAAGGAGCGCAAATGCGGCTGTATCCGTCCGTGTGGGGTCGCGCAGACGGTCCGTAAACCGTGGCGGTGTCCCTATACAATGGTCTGATCGGAGACACAACAGGAGAAGCTGAAGACCGGAGCGCCGGCACAGCGCCCTGTTTTTTCTGGGTTGCAGCGGAATAACCTCAGGCACAGCAAATACGGAGTGTTCGGTATAAGACAATGCACGATCGTCCGCAAGGTGTCGCAAATGTCCTCGGGCATTGACGTGCGGAAAAACACGAGCGACGAATTCTCCTGCAGGAGCATCAAGGTCGTCAATCCTCATTCGAGGCCCGTGTTTGCGAAAATTCGCAAAATCATTGGAAGTGAGGGGTAGCCCACCCAAAGCGGCGTTCTCGCTCGGGGCGCCAGCCCACCCAAACCAACGCCAGGCGTGGTTTGTCCGGGTGATGCGTGACCAGTCGCTCGGATCAGATACACACCAACGTCTTCTGGGGACGTAAATCTACTGTTACCGTTGATGTCTGCGGCAGTAGGCTCAATCGGCAGACGAGACAGCATGTCAGCATTGCCGTTGGAGGCACCTCGTCGGTACTCCAACGTGTAGCTGTATGCTTCAAGGGACTCAATCAAGCGTTGGACGCGAGGGTTGTGCTTGCTGATTTTTTACAAACTTTCCAGCGCCTTATTGTCGGAATAGACACGGAAGTGTGTGCCACGAAGGTATTCGCGGAGACGCTTGATCGCCCATACAACGGCTCCTGCTTCGAGATCGAGAGCGGTCCAGTTGCGTTCAGCGTCGAGCGTGGCTCTGCTGATGAAAACGATCGGCCGTACCGAGCTGTCTTTCTGCTCTTGCTCCAGCGCGGCGCCGAGACCGTCGGAGCTGGCGTCACAGCAAAGCCGTAAAGGGCGTGTACCGTCCGCGATAGCGTCCCAATCAGGAAACACTAAAATGGGCGGTTTCGCGAGCTCAGCCAGTAGGCTGCGAACAGTTTTTTCCATGTCGCTCGTGCAAGCGAAGGGAACACCTTTTTTGAGCAAGTGCGTAATGGACTTCACACGCTTGGCCATGTCTCTGAGGAAACGTCGGTAGTAGCTCAGACCACCCATGAGTGACCTGAGTTGCTTGACGGTCGTAGGCATGGGCATACCTGCCAGGGCGGCTACTTTACGGGCGTTGGGGAGGACACCTTTCGAAGATATGGTGTGCCCCAAGAAGTCAGCCTTGGTGGTACCGATGGTGGCTTTCGAGGGAGAAAGTTTGAGGTAGTACTTTCTCAACCGTTCGAAGAGCGTGGGCATATTACGGACATGCTGCAGCGGGCCTTCGTCAAGAACAACGACGTCATCGAGGTATGCCCCGACTCCATCGAGTCCTTTGACCCCTTCGTTAATCACTTTTACAATGTGGCCTGCGGATTGGCTAGCAACAATCGGCATGCGGAGCCATTCGAACAAACGAGTGGGGGTCGCAAAGGCCGTAAGGGGGATAGTGTCCTTGTGGACAGTGATCTGGTGGAAGGAACCCGTAAAATCGAATAGCACGCAAAGTAATTTCTTGCTGAATGAAGGTACGTTGTAAAACCATGTAAATGTTAGTCTGCTGTAGTACTGAAGTCGTATGAAGGTACGTTGTAAACACATTTGAAAACAATAACCTGCTGTGTGAAGGTACGTTGTAAAAGCATGTGCTGTGCTCAGTATTTAATATAGCCTGCTGTATGAAGGTACCTTGTAAATACATGTCATGTGAAGCGGTGGTATCATCTATCTGCTGTGGCCTTGCAAAGTTCGTTGCTATCGGTCGGGGGAATTATCGTAGGCAAAGCGGGTCTTCTATGATTCATTGCCAAAACATGAAGACAATCAAGATGTGGAACGAATAACCCCTCTACATGGACACAATTTTCATTGTGTTATAACTGCTGATGGATGGAATGAGACAAAGATTTCACACCTTCCATAGTTATATCATAAACTATCTACACTCGTCATGGAGAGAAAAATCGTGAATTGGAAACACCGCATCTATCCAATCGTCAGATTGTTCAAGAGTTGGCGTCAAATGAAAATAGGAGACCTATTGTTCGAGAGTTGGCGTCAAATGGAAATAGGAGACCTCTCCGCGATATGAGAATATCTCATCACAACCAACCACAATCAGTTTATGACGGCCTCCAAGTCCAGTCCACAGTGCCTGCGCTTTACCACGAAAGAAACAAAGGCAACAGAGAGGCTCGACGAAGAGGAAGTTCGAGACGGGAAACCTACCATTTGATTCGGACTCGAGCCGTATCCACTCCCTATGCCGCCTTCTAAAGACTAAAGATAAATGTGATACCGCGGTGAAGCAGAGAGGTGCTGATCAGACACCTCCCTCCAACAACTCGCACATCGAAACAAGCTGTTCAAGACCAACACCAACATTCGACAACAACACCAACAGCAAGAAGCAACGACACACCAACAACAACAACAACAACAACACCACACCGACAGCAACGTCCAACAGCAGCACCAACGCAAACATTCAACGCCAACTCCAACAACACCAACACCAATACCAGAACACCAGAGCACCAACATTCAACAACACACCAATACCAACGATACCACTAACTAGGGTTAAGGATTGGCCCCCCGCCCCCCAATGGGGCTGGGGGCCAACATCCAGGACGGATGGTGGTGATTGTCCGGGAGGAAGGAAAGAAGAAGAAGAAGGGGAGGAGATTTGTTGGGGCGGGAAGAAGGGACGGTGTTGGGAGATGCAAGGAAGTGGTGAAGAATTTCCGCACTCGACGAGCGCGCGGTCCCGTCGGGGGTGAAAGGGAAATGTCAGTCCGTAGTCTTGTCTCTATCGGAATCGAAAAGCCGAAAAATCGAGGTGTACATTATGTACATAACGAACGATGGAGAAGGCCGACGAGGAAGGTACGAAGAGAGGAAATTGCACCCCACGGTCGAAGTCGGTGTGAAAACCGCCGCAAGGAAGGAGTGCGGAGGGAACAAAAAAAAAACGGAGACGTCGACGTTTGCGTCGTGGAACGGTCCTTCCGTAGGTATAACGCAGGTACTCACCAATCAATGCAAGACGGGGAGGTAAAATACCCATCGTGAAAGGCTAAGCGCAGGTCACAACAACTGCATACGACTCATGCGCGGAGAAGTTACCACGGAGACTTATCAACAAGAAGTTTGAAGGCCGGCAAGCGCAACGTCAAAACTTCACAGAAAGAAAAGTGCATACAAATAAAGAAAAGGCCGGATGCCGACCTATGGCTCTCTCGGAATGAAGGGATTCCCACAATTTCCAGCAGGCAATCCACAAGTAAGTAAGCGGACATATGAAGTTACTGGGTAGAGAGAGATCAGAACGGTTTTTCATGTGAAGACAACAACAACAACAACAACAACAACAACAACAACAATGATGATGAAGGTCGACCCGTCCTGCGTCGTTCGGTGTAAAATGATAAATGCGAAAGGTGGACTGCGTAAAGATCCAGCGGTCTTTTTCGGCAGTGGCAAAGAAATATGCAACCACATGTCGCAAAAAAAAAAAGGTTGAGCGGGATACTACTGTAATAATCGAGCTATACATGAAATGTTTTGCTCTGGTTCACTTTTGCCTCCACAACCCGAGAATCCCACTGCTGTATCTCGACCTACAAGACTCCAATCAACAAACCAGCACTGGCAGAAGTGCGTGGAAGATGCTGTGACAGCACAACTAAGTCGACACTCGTACGACTTCCATGTACAGTCGGCGTCTGGTCCATACTGCTGTAGAAATACAAAAATCGAGCCATCTATATATATTTTTGTTTTTCCCATACTAATAGCAAGAAATTCATCACGTCACGACGACCATCCTGTGAGTATAGACTTAACTACAATTATGTCGGAGGCTGAGACGCAACAGTTCAACCATTTTTGCACTCTAAAAGCAAGACGTTTTTTTGCGGTGCATCAGTTCGCGGTCGCCTTGAGAATTTTGTTTTCGCCGGCTGTTACCCACTGCAGCGGGCCAGTCTCTGGATCACAGCGCCCCTGTCGCGAGCTCGATCTTCAAAGGCGAGTAGAGTTACAGCACGGTGAATGCACGCAACCACTTTTTTTTCAGTCATTGAGCTAGAGGTTGCGGTGCCGTAAATCGGTTTTAGTTGTTTTTAAATGGGGTTTGAACATTTTTTTCGACCGTCTTCGCCGACGTGGGCGTGCCACTCTCACGATCACAGCGCCCCTGTCGCGAGCTCTAGACTCCAAGGGCAAGCCGAGTTACAGCACCGTGAAGTATGGCTAAATCTCCTGCATCCGGGGACGTCTACGCAAAAGGGACTTCAAGGGACTGTGATCTCTAAAGAATCACGCAGCTCATTGGACGAGATTTTGGAGAACGTCAACTCATAAATCATGACACATACATACTCGAAGTCAACTCATAAATCATGACACATACATACTCGAAGTACAAGCAACATGCAGTACCTAGCACAGACTTTTTTTTGCCGCATGGTCTCATCTGTAGATAGATATGGACAGACTGTCCGCACTATGTGGTATGCGTTGTACGTACAGTAAGTAGTGCATGCATGCATCCTGTCGCCTTCTTCTCTATCTAGCGTAAGCAACGCGAACTGGAGTATGTGCATCGTGTATTGTCACCGCGCGGATGGTTACGTACTACGTATATGCCACACACACCCTCCAAGATGCACATATTCTACAGCTGTAGCAAGCAAGATTGGACAAATGTGGATTGATTGTTGTTGTGGCGCCACAACTTTAGACTTGACTTTTGCTTTGTTTTGAGCTTGAACATGCACGCAAATCTCACGGCATCATCAATTGCTGCAAGTGCTGCAAGGTTGGAGGCATATGTCTTCTTGTAATACTGTGAACACTGCTGTTGTTGTACTGCTGTTGTTGTATTGAAGGTGCAGCTGTAGACTGCGCTATATCGTATATATACAGTTAAACAAGAGAGATAAACTTTTCGTGATACCACACCGTTTCGTGGAATAATTGCTGGAAGTTAGTCAGAAGTTAGAATATTTGCTGGAAGTTTGTCAGAATTTAGTCTGTGCAGAGTGAATGAAAGAGTGCACATTTCGTCGAATGTTCCGAATTTCCTCTCCAAGTTAGTCAGAATTTAGTCTGTAAAGCGTGAAAACGTGCTCCAGCCCCACCGGCCCCACCCGGTCACTCTCATTTTCGACATCCTCCCCTCTCATCCCCGCATCGACCTTCAGCTGCAACACAACATGAACGCCCTCTCCCGTCGCTCCCCAGCAAAGCGTAAGTCCACCCAGTCAGAGAGTCGTAGTGGAGAGTCCCGCCGCCCTGTACAAAAGGGCGACCCCAACTGGCCTTGCCCCGGGCCCGACTGCGACGACGGCGGTCACCTTTAGCTCATTAACAAGCGCGACGGTAAAGGCAAGTTTGCCCCTTGCGACCGTAACAACAACCTCGACGAGGACACAGTTGTAGCGTATTCCACGTGACAGTCCGGACGACAAGCCTAGGTTCCTGCCCCTGTGGAGTGCAGCGTACGAAACTCTTCAGTTTCAGATGCTAATGCTCCACGTCTTCGTTCTTACCGGCCCAATAAAAGAGAGGCGACCGTAGCTTACATCTCTTTTTCGTTCGCACCGGGCGAAGCTAGACAAAAATTCACGTACACGCGACTCTGTTGACTTCATGTTACACCGGGAATGGCACATTTCTCAAATACAACGCAAACATCTTCACACCGTTCATTCGGTCACCCTGCGGCTTCATGCCCTTGGTATGCAGTGTACAGCCTTCACATCTTCCCTTTAAGCCTACTACTGAGGACGAGGGCGCCTCTGCGCCCAAAGTCCGGAGCCCTTGTATATATAGCATGATAAACTCACTTCACAGTGTATGATTTTTTCGGGATATCTCCACCACAACATCACCAACACCAACGCCAAAAAACACAGTTTTTTCGTCGTTACATCTACTTATCTCGTTCATAACGCCCATCACTCCATGAACCCGGGTACTTTGGAAATCGATCGGATGGTGTCTGTGCACAGTCTCATCTTGCCGGCTCGCACACTTGACCTAGTCACTCTGTCACTCTTGCCGTGCTACCGTCAAGCACCGTCCTACCTGATTGCATGTTGGTTCTAGCAGTACACGTCGCCCTGCTCGTCGCGACAGTGCGTCCCTTACTCCGCGTGCCAGATGCGACACTACCCGCGTTACGGCCACTTCTAAGGCTACCCTTCCCAGTGCGAGGCTGCCGCCGCGACGCAAGGTCATCCTTTCTGCTGGTGGTGGTGGTGGTGGTGGTGGTGCTGCTGCTGCTGCTGCTGGACAGAGCGTCACTGCCGCGGCCTACGACACACAATTCAACGGCAACAGATACAGCAACATCCGCCGCCGTTAGTATACTCAACAACCCAAGAGATGCTGGATGGGCGGAGAGACGTTTTGAATGTATCAAGGACAGAATGGATCCCGTGGGGACCGGTGAAGATGGCGGGGAACGCGCAATATATGCTGAAATATGAGTACCGACCGCCGTTGGTGATATTTTTCAACACACAATGAAGTCTACTGTAGATAGTACGCCGTGCCCAATGCAATCAAGCGTCAGGTGGACTATGAGATTCTGTGTGCATGTGTCGGCCTTTTGTGGGGGGGCTGACCCTCAACCAGACTCGTGAGCGCATCTTCTGCAATCGTCAACGACAGAGCTACAACGAAGCAACGAAGGACAGCAGTGGCGCGTTCAATGCACTTCTATCAAATCATGGATGCCAAAAAACTAGACTCGGAGGCAGCTGGCTTCTCACCTCCCGCCACCCGAGATGAAGAACGAAGGCGCATCGACCTAGTCGACGGCGCCTGGGTGGTCGGCGGGGAAGGCGGTGCTGGACAGGCTGGTGAGCCGGAGTGATGGGTACCATGGACTCACCAGCCGGAATCTCGCGGACCTCGAACAGAAGCTCGGCCCAGGTCGCCCGTATGCGGCAGGGAGCAAGCACGAATAGCGAGCACCTGCCCTAAGCCCGAAACGAGAGCGACTGCGATGATCCCACGACCGAGTGCGGCACCGAGGAGAGGGATGAAGTTGAGCACACCAGACGTCATGATCTCGGAGTTCCGTTGAAAGTGCCCCGAGGAGGGGAACGGGCAAGGGGAAGAGCAAGAGCAGAGGTACTTGCCTAATTATTGTGCGGTGAGATTTCACATTCATCTCTGTATTCTTCGTGTCAATTTCTTCAATAGTTGCGGTCCGAAGTCGAACCAATTTCATATCAGTTTTCAGATAATCAGCAGGAGCTTCAGAAATATTTGCCAGTGTGTCTTCTTCAAGTCTCAGATATGTCGAGGTACGAAATCTTAATTCAGTTTTCAACTGATGAACGCGAGAGTGGGTCTAGGGTTCATCTCCCGTGGTCATCTCGCCACCGTTTTTTTTTTCATCATGCGGTGTGACTACCGGTTTCTGCACTTCAGGCAATGAAAGAGAGAGAGAGAGAGAGAGAGAGAGAGAGAGAGAGAGAGAGAGAGAGAGAGAGAGAGAGAGAGAGAGAGAGAGGAAGAGAGACTTCTCTATCCACAGGTCCACGGGTGGATATGAGTCCGGGCACCAATACTGCATTTGAAATGCTCTCCAAGGTCAACAGAGCGAGTTACAGTACGTTCTTGCGCTCTTCAGACAAGCGTGCGAGGTACTGCAATTCTATTGAATCCATACTGCATCTGTTTTGGTCGAGCGCCACCTAGATACTGGACTGGCATTCAACGTACTTTTTTTCCCCTTTATATGCTGGATGCTGATGTTGGACTGGTATGTGCTCGTTAGCTTCTACAATGCGTACGACACAACATTCATCATTCAAGCACCTCTCTACTATCAGTAGCCAGTACCAGTGGTGGGACTCTGTTCGGGTCTCTTTTGTCGTATTGCCTTTAGGTGTAGCTTGCGACCAATCTGATCAAGAGGGATTCGGTGTCCGACTGTCCCCTACTACTGTTTGTTGCTGGAGAATTCATGGAAGAAAAAGTGTTGAACTTTTCGGCAACACCATCAGACAACGGCTTTTTCCATACTCCAACACTGATCAGAGACTGCACCGAAGGACTGCACCGGTCTGCGGCGGGCGCTCAACTAGGGGGTATCTCAATCTCCAGAGGATGAGAAAATGTCATCCCACCCTCACGTGTTTCTCCGAACCCCGCCCGCGCCCAAAAATCAAACGCACGCACACCAATACGCACGCTATACAAACGCACACGCAGCTACTGCTGCGGCGTGGTGGAAACTACAGTAGATATCTTTCACGGGGGGCCCCAGGGCACCCTGTTGAGACTTGGTCGAACCTGCACGGCCTTGCTCTTCAGTTCAAGAGCCTAGGCAAGGTCATCCATATTGAGTCATCGGGCGTTGACGCTCGTGTGGGTTGGCAAATGGCTATTGGGCAAGGTACGCAAGACGAAGGCAACAAAAACACACGTATTAGAATCTTTCTACAATCCACAGCTGGTGTTTCCTGTATATTGACCTTCTCCACCTCTACTGCTGCTTTCTAAACGTGCCACTTCGTTTTCGGTTCCACGGGAAATAGTGAAATAGCAATACATGCTATACCCGCCTGCACAGTAACAACTATCTTTCTAGACGAACACCCAACGAGTAGCGAACTTCTTGACGGTTAACCCTGCCAAACGATTCACTCCCCCATGACAACCCTGGGGCTTTCCTCCTGCTCGCCTTTGTCTTCGTAGGGTATTGCGGCCACTACCATTCAACTAAACTGGAAGGAGACACAAGCATCTACCCGCAACAACGCATGTGCAACACATGGCCGGGGAGTTGTCGAGCTGAGCCGTGTTGAGTCGCCGGGCCGGCGTCCTCAATCTTCGCTTCCTGGTCGAGCTTATTTCGAGACTTCGCTTCACGCATTGGTGGCGCGGCAGAGAGGAGGGGCGCACTCACACCAAAACTAGCCTGAGCTTGACCCAAGACTTTGGGTAGGTTCTAACCCAAGTGCTTTCAGCCCCCGAAAACTCACGACAACCGCATGTATCTATCTACCTGTGTAATCAAGCCACCATTACACCGATTAAACAACCCATCGCATTCGAGAGTGCGGGTTCGCCGAATGGGGCGATTCGTTTCGTGTGGTTCTCTCCAAACAAAGCCAAGCGCTGCTTCTTCGCACTACATGAACTTCTCCGGGCAGCCGGTTTCCTGCATCGTGCCCTCCTCGGCGTACTGCTTCCGCAAGTTGTTGTACTTGCGACCGTAGTCCTCAGACATGTCGTTGTGGAACTGGTGGTAGATCTCGCCCTTGAAGAACGGGAACGTTGCCGTGTCCATGACAAACACCTTCAAACCAAAAAAGAACACACACACGTGTCGAAGATGAGGTGGGATCATCATATCGGGGTCGTGATCGCCGCCTGGCTGTTTCTGTACATCGGCAGCAAAAGAACCGAACGCGCCCAACGGATCACACGACAACGACCAAGCAGTGCTGCGGTCCCACTAACCGTGTTCCTCATGAGAGTGTCAGGGTCGCCTCCGTTCCCCTCCCTCAGCGCCAGCCCCCGCGCGGCGGCCTCTTGCTTGATGGGATCCGCCATTGGCCCCGAGAGACCACCCGGCACGCCCAGCAGAGACCTGTACTCCCCTCCTCGGTCCTGGACACAAGGAAAACGACACTCCAATGAATCATGAAGGGACTCGAGTGATCAATCTAAGGATGCTGGAGGAAAAAACACGGCGAAAATATATCATCACAAGCATATGGTACCGCAGAAAAGAGCGCCAGGTACCCGGGTGGGTTCGAAATATCTGCGCGACCCGTTCACAGCAATAACAGCGTCACCTCGCGTACATCTATCTATCTGTCTATCTCCCTGTCTGACCTGAGGGTCACGCCGATCCATGAAAATTCGCCCGGCCCCGTTGTCGTATTTCACGAACATGTCGAAGTACGCCTTCGAAAACTCGGGCAGTTTCGACGAAGGAATTGTCACCGACACGACCTGCCACAGTCACGGCAGCACGTGTCGGGATCACAAAAGTCGCACATCGCGTCGCATCACCCAGCGTGTGAGAAACGTGGAGAGACAACGACTACATTTGCCGGTTTCCGCGACCCGTTCAGAAGGTGAAGACGATTAGCGCTCTACCGTTGACCCTTTCCACTACATGCTTGCAGCCTCCTTCCGAATCAGAACCTCTTAGCTGAAAGAGGCTACGACATGTCACTTGTAATCAGTTGCCCTAAGACACCCTCTTCCACGACGATATCTCACGATCGAGCACCGACAATCGCCGCGCACGAATATGAATCAAACACCTGGTATTATAGATGGAGTTGTTGAAACAACGCAGAGAGGTTAACACCGATCGGCCTCCGAGTAATGCGTTTGATGTGCAAACAAATCGCACCCACCTCCGCGGCCCCGGCCTTGCCGTAGTCGCCGATCCCTCGCATGTTGTGGTAGCACAGCTTGTCCCCTTGGAAGTTTTTCTTCGCCCCGCCGTAGCCCGCGTAGGAAGTCAGCTCATCGGTGGACCTACGGGGCGACGTAGAGCAAGGAAAGCAAGCGAAAAGTGCACGGGTATCCCGATTTTGACTTTATGTGTAGGGGCTTCAGCATCCACTTGGGCTAGGACCCCAATAGTTCGTGTATCTCGGTCGGGTTCGAACGGGCACCAGGCTATTTACCGGGCAAGGGCCAGCAATGGAAGGCTTGGACCATTAGTCTCGCACTGGTTAAGAGTAAAGGGCTGCAAGAAGGGTAAGCAATCAAAGAAATTGGAGGTAACATAGCCGGGTTTGGACGCGAAGGGTGGCGCAACAAACGAAGTGTGGAAATAAAAGTGTCAGATCGGGGCCAGTCACTCACAAAGGAGGCAAACACGTCGACATATCACGGACCTGCCGAGGATAGCCTGCTCTGCCCTGATCATCTCACGCTGCACATGCCAGAAGCAGCCGTTCCCCCAGTCTGCAGGCGGGGCGGGGGGGTATATGTCACCGATTCATCTTGCGGTAATCATCCATGGTTCATCCATCGAACGTGGGTAAGGGTCTGTTTTATCGATAAAAAATTGCACCTAAATTGAGTACCCATTTCGGATGGACCTACTTCGATTTTTGGGCAAAAAGGGCTTGCGTCGATTCAACGTAATTTTGACACATCGAGGTTCAGCATCATCCCAAATGCGGCGGAATCGCTGCCGCGAGGTGACGTGGTGACCAACCGGGTAGAGCGATAGACCATGTCCACCACACTGGAGCTGTAAAAATATATCAGCACACACACGAAGGAAGCTAAGCATCAGCAGGCGGTGCCAGCGGTCCAAGCCTTATCCTCAGGCTTGCAATACAGCTATTGTTTGGACTGTCTCGCTGCACACAACCGGCGTAGACTTTTGACATCGCACATATTGGAAAGCAACCTCCACAGCAACCCAACCAGCGCGAAAAAGTTGACACGCTCACAGAATCATTGCAATACAGCTATTTCTCAGCGAGCGACGGGCAGTGGGCGATGCGTGTGGGTGCCGCACGGCCAGTGTGTCACATGCGGTCCAGTCAGGGGTAACGCCAACACGAATTCAGCTCATCACGGGGGGTCCGAAAGGGGTGCAGTGCAACACAGGTATTCGATTAAGCAAAAACCAATTCGATTTGCAATTTTTTTTTGCTGCATCCAATATCGAAGTCCCGCTTTTCCGGGCAGAGAAATACTCATCGTGTTTTTTCCTGTTGACCAATCAGCGTCGTTGGCCTCCGGCACCCCCCCCTAACTTATTTTTTGCAGGGCCTCAATATAGTTGCAACTTATTAACGTTAAACAGGCCTTAAGAACGAGGGTGAACATGCATGTCACATCTCTGAGTTGGAACCAACAGCTGTTGAGCAGACTCGTGCGTCTGAGCATGCAGCACTCAAATACTCACCTAAAGCTGTGATTGCGGTCTGAAAACACTCCTCATTCAGTGCTTCCGCGCAGATACCACAACGCGCAAAACAAGGGTGCCACGCAATCGCCAGCTACAGCACGTCAAGACTAGTAAGATCGATATCCATCGGCGGACTTTGCGTCTTGCGATGCCACTTACAAGCAGTATCTACCCAGAGTGGTCGAAACACGTGGGATTCCGACGTCATAACCCATTGTTGTGTAAGTGCTCGCTGGGTATCTCGAAAATGTAACGGTTGGGGTGTAAGTCGCTCTCAGATATTGTGGCATGCTGTTTCGAAAATGTACTACAGCTCACAGCGCCGTATATGAGTCCAAGATAGGACGCGTTTCCGATTCATGCACAGCCTTTCAAATCAACAAAAATACGTTAAGACCGCACCCTAGACGGCCATACGCGGTTAGCGATGCCCCTCGCCCTGAACCTCTTCAGGTAGCGGGCGGGAACAACAGCACGCGTCGTGCGCCTCGTGCAGTTTCGCGTCGATGGTTGAATCTCCTCTCCTCTAGTTAACAAGCCGGTCACAACAAGGTCCTCATATCACCACGACGGGTATTTTCCATTACACACCCGCTCTTCGCCTTTGCTCGCCCCAGGGCAAGCCCTGACGGAAGTACATACACTTTGCACACGCGGTGGAACACGTCAGTCGGCAAACATGATCGATCCGAACCAGCACATCCAAAATCATCGTGTGCGGTTGTGTGCCCTGCTCTCACGCTCTCTCTCTGTTCGTACCACCGTGTCTCATGGCATCCCTCTTAAGGCCTCACATGTCTCCACCAAGGGATCCGCCGCTGCTTCCGCACTCTCCAGCACCGGCCGTCCGACCGCAACGCTTGCCGCCGATATTCCGACGCCGGCTCCAAGGATGCCAATCGCTGCGCTCTTCAAAAAGTCCCCTCTGCTCGCGCTCGTTGGAGGACCCTTGGGGGCAGCCGTCATCGTGAATCCCGAGCACCGCAGCAGAAGCGTGGTCAGAGCTACGGAAGCATAGGAGACCAGCCTCGATCCCGTGGAGTTCGGCATGATAGGGCAGTGTGTATGTTGACCAGATTCGCTGTGTCGTGCCGCCGTGGCCTCGCCTGAAGGGTGGTCTAGAGAGCTGCCGGATGTTGGTTCGTATACTGAACCTTTTGATTCGGTCTCTTGGTTGCTCTGATGGACTCTGACACGCTGACACGCAGCCACACTACCAGCCATACCTGCACCTCTTTCGTCCGCTTCTCTCCCTCCGCGTGTGTCACCGCCCGCCCCGCATGTCTACGACTCTCCTCCTGGCGGCTGCCGGGTTGGCTGCGCTCAATTCCCCGGCTTCGGGCTTTGTCGCCGCTGTAGGAACTCCTGCCCGAGCGGCCCCCGCTGCTGCTGCTGCTGCTGCTACGAAGGTGTCCGCCGACGGTAGCGATGCCGAACCAGCCTTCACGCTGTACAGCAGTGACAAGTGCCCTTACGCGCAACGTACATGGTAAGCATGGTCCTGGTTTTATGTGTTATGCAGATTGCTGAGGGGGGCATGCCAGAGTTGCAGTGCAGTTCGTTGGTGTTTGCATGTGGTGAGAACGATAGAGCTGGCTGGCGACACATGATGGCGGTGCATCATCCTCGCCGCGTCTTCGCCCTGACAAGAGCAGTCGTGTGCAATATACGTCGCAAACCTTGGAGGCCCTTCTATCCAGACCCCTGAAAGACTATTGCTGCTGCCCTCCGATGCTGTGCTGCCCAGCTGAGTCAACATAGATGCAGTTGAAGCTGCAGATGATGACAATCCAGCGATCGTCGAGTCGGTGGTGGGACGAATCCAGCCGGTCGATGGTCCATCTTCTTTCTCCCCGCCGGCCCATGCACATGCATGGCGTGGATTGGCGTGGAGTGTAGACTCACACAACAGGAGAATCGTTCTGCCCATCTCCCTTTCGCAATTCAAAGCGTTCGTGCGGTATCTTGAGGCATCGGTACAGCAGTTTCGCCATTAGCGGGGGGTCGTGCTCTCGGTGCACTGGAGCGACTCGCGAGCGAACGCAGGCGGGCATTACAAGTAGTTTAGTTGCGCTATGTAGCCGGCCGGGCTATTGTTTTTTTCTGGATACCATGTGCCACTTGGAGATTTCCGCTTGGTGTGGGAACCTGTTTGACGCCTGTCGCATTTACACAGTAATGGAAAATGGGCACGTAGTAACTTCCGTGGTCTTGCATGTCATTTAAGACGGGGAGTGCTTTGGGAAAGAATTGGACCATCATCCACAACCCTGCTTTCTCGGGGCAACTGCTGTTGCGGGGCATTTCACCAGAACTTAAGTTGCTAGATAGGGCCGTGAAACGCGAGAGCTCTCAAATCATATTGAGCGGTTGCATGGGGGGCTCGTTTTGACCCTTGCCCCAACTTCACTTTCGATCAGTGACCACCACTATATTCTCAAATCAAGGCGGGAGTCACATGTGGAACAGTCTCGGCATTTTAAGCGATGTTACTAATTGGCGGGTTTGGAAGCCGTTCGTATCACCCCCACCCAACACCCAATATCGGTCTGTTGTGTCTGTCCGCTTGCTGCCGCTGGTGGGTAGGATCGCTGCCAGGGAGCTAGGCGTGCCGTTCAAGTTCCACGCCATGGGTAAGCTTGCACCGCGTCTACGGATGCTGATATCCGTAACCCCCCGAGGTCTTATGTCAAGCTGGTTTGCGCTTGGGGCATATGCCAAGAGGTCGGTATCCCGCATGGTTTTCTTCTTCGTATGCATGTGGATGCCACGACAATAAATTTGTTGACTGGCATCGACGATTGATTTCCAAAGTAGGAGCGAGGGAGGCGGGCTTGAAAATATGTTGTGCGAGTTGTTACGCCTTTCGTCTGCAGCCCGGCATAATTTTTCGTGGACCTTTTGTGGCATTTTATGTACTGCCAATTCTCATCGCCCACAAACGTGCGTAATATGTGAGGGCGTTTACCACGTGTGCACGCGAAGGAGTACAGGAAGCACTACATAACCACAACAGCAGCAATCACACCACATCTCGATTGCGTGCTGCCCCACGCCTTTTTGGCCCGACTTTTTTACGTGTTTCCTTTAGAAAAGCGAAGCGTTTTCACCGGCTGCGCAGCAGGTTCGTAGTGGAATAGTACGGGACTTTCACCTTGCACGTGCGTTTTGTTTACAGCTCCTTTTCCCCTGCCTTGCTGTGCTACGCCGTCCCCGTACGCGACCTGTTGTGACACAACAGAGCTCGGAAAGGACAACCGCGAAGAGTGGTTCCTGAAGCTAAACCCGTTGGGAAAGGTCCCGACCATCGTCTGCGGTGACGACGTGGTGAGTGAGTTGTTCGCCTGCGTACGCACAGGAGACCTCGATGTTTCTTTGTGGCGGCTAGATATTCAGTGCCCCAAATGACACCAGATCTTCAGTGTCCCAAGAGGATGGTTATGCAGGTTTCCCCATGATTGAATATTCAAGGTCTTGAAGTCGTTTGTGAGGAGTTCATATGGCGTTCGGTCGGGCGAACTCCTGGAAGGTACGATGACAAGGAGCTGGGTGTACAGGCTTCTTGATATATGTGTACAGAGAGGGAGATGGCAGCTGCCTACCTTCGAACGACCCACGGCTAATTACATATTCGATTTTCTTCTGTGCCGTGCTGCAAGCGTATCAAACTCCTTCGATCATCTGCGAGAAAGACCTGTCGATTTTCGTGTGACCCGTGTGTTGGTGTAGGATTTTTCTCTTGTTTCTTAGGTGTGGGACATATCTCGGCTTTTCCACGAAAGGTGGCTTGGGGACAATCGAAAGGCCACCTTTCTCGTTATACGCCTGCCTCTGACTCGAGAAAGCGCACACGATTCTTGTGCGGTGAACGAACGCTCAAAACGACGCGTTTCCTCCAGGCGAGCACTGTAAGGTGCATCCCCTTCCACCTTCCCTTTCAAGTTCTCAGCCACCCTTCACGTGCTCTTGAGCACGCTCACGCTCTCCTCCAACACCGCATCCCTCCGCTTCAGCTTCAGCGCGGATTGGACTACCGCTTGCCATGCACCCCCTCACCTCACTTCTGTATTTTGCTTCCGTTTTCTGTTTGAGAAAGATTTACGAATCTCTGGTGGTGAACGAGTACCTGGCCGAGAAGTTTCCGCCGGGGGGAGAATACGACCCGTCCCCGCTGTTGCCAGCGTCCCCCGCGGACAAGGCGAAGGTCCGGATAGTCGCCAGTCGCAGCAGCGACCTCGTCACGGCATACTTCACTTATCTGAGCAACAAGGATGAGGTGAGGTGGCGCCCCCGCAGGTTGATCTGACGCCAACCTTGTCGTGAAGAAAGAACTCATGCCGTTTCCATGACGTGAGGAGGGAGGGGGGGGGGGTGCCAACTTGGGTTATGGCCGGTGGCTGGCGCTTTGGTATGTGGACATCTTCTGGCTGCATGCGCTCGTGTTCCCTCTGTTACAGCGGTACTCGTTGCTATGCCGCCTTGTCTCTGGTCTGGCCATGCCGCACACGTGACTTAAACCGAACCAACTGGTCGTGCTAGGACGGCCACTCAGAGGGCACTAACCCTGTTTGGAGCCGCCGTTGTCGACATTTTTTCCTTCTCCCTCTTGCCTGGCGAGAGCAGGAGCAAGAGGCGGAGAAGCGCGAGAAGTTGGAGAAGGAGCTCAAGGCGCTGGATGCCTGGGCCGCAGCTTCGGCGGGGGAGGGGGAGGCCTGCGGCTGGTTGTGCGGGGAGGCGGGGGAGGGGCGCATGACTCTCGCGGACGTCGCCTACTTCCCTTTCCTCGAACGAATTGCCGCCACCCTCGAGCCCTTCAAGGTTGGTTTGTTTATGATAACACTTACATACAAAGACAGAGAAGACGACCCGATCGAGGTATAACCGTAGTCGAAGGGGGTGTCTTTTTAAGTGAGTGGGAGAACATCAGCAGCCCAGTTTAAGCCTGTTCACTGAATTCTACATGTGTTTGTTTTTGGCATGGTTTTCTTTATGGCATGGGCTCAGACTTGGCTTGCATTGCTGCTCCGAGTATGACACGGTTTTGAGATCACAAGTTGTAGATTTATTGTGGCAAGAAAAAATAGAGGCAATATGCATATTGGTATTCGTTTATTTTTGTAGCTCGGATGATAATTGCGTTTGTTTAAATTGTGGAGCGCTCTGTTTGCGTGCGTAGCTTTGAAGCACGCTTCTGTGTAAGATTCCTTATCCCAACCGATAAAGATCGCATGCAATAACACGCCTCCGAGCACCTTGTAAAAGTAGATCGGACCTCATCGACTTTCGGACGCAACATCGAGAGGCCAGTGGCGAGCCTTTATCGGGCAGGATTATCAACGAGTTCATGCCGTAGGTGTGTTGGCTTTGGTCTCGCACAGGCAAAGCTTCTTTGTTGCACGACACGGTCGCGCACCGCGCGTGTTTTGTGGAGGGAAATTTCATCGGAACTGCTGTTCACTGGCCTTTCTTCCTCAACCCCACTGCCGAACGATTTCCAGCTTGACTGGGCTGTACAACCCTGCCTCTTGCCCCAAGAGGAAGACATTCCCCTTGCTCCCCTCGTATTTGCTCACCTTGACCCCGTTCCCATCCTATTTTTTGCATGTTTCGGCAGGGGTGGTCTCTAGGCGACATCGAAGTACCCGCGCTGGTGGCGTGGATCGACAAGTGCCGAGCGAGGGAGTCCGTGGCAGGCACCCTGAAAGACCCCGCCATGTGGGCAGAGCTGTACAAGATGTTCCTCGGAGTTAACTACTTCGAGAGGGCGGGGGTGGCCAAGAAGTGAAGCGTAACTACGCCCAAAGGGTGTCATCGTACTAGTATCGTAAGTAGTGTTTTTTGTTGACCAGCTTCTTAGAAGCAATGCGGATGCACGCGAGAGGCAGGGTTGAACCACCACACTCCGGCAGAGTGTGTGTACCATTGAGGTACGCACAGGTCCCATGGACCGTCGATGCTGCCACACATGTTTCGCAGCCAAGAGCCAAGAGCGCGCCCGGACGACATCGCACCCCCCCCCAAAAAAAAAGCTCCTGTCCACGGAGTTGGAGTTTGTTGCTCCTCAACGTGTGCCCTTCCTTTCCAGCCCATCTCTCCAGGCGTAACAAGTCCGACGCTTCTGCCAACTATCACCATGAAATGTGTCACGTTTTCTACTCCTGAACGCTCGCGTTGTGTTAAGCGGCGTGTATCGCGAGCAAAACGCAGTGCCAGCGTAGTGCTCATAGGCTTGACAAAAGCTTAGCACAGGCTGGCCGCAAATTTACACACGGTGTAGTACCGTGCCACACAGAACGTTACGCCCCCCCCCACAGCGGTAGTAGCCCGACGGGATTAGCGCATGCGCATGCAACACCATTAGCTTTAACGGCAAGCAAGCACGAGCAAACAAAATGAGTCGACCGTCTACCTCGGTATCACCCGTCAGCCCTGCCTGGAGCAGCAGCCATTCCTGGCGTGACAGCAAAAGCAGAGGAGCCGGTTGTCCAGCTTGCTTGGTGTCGTCGAGAATACCGGAAACTACGCGTCAACAGCGGCGGTCGGCCATGAAACGAAAGAAGGTGTGCATGCGTACAAGCACAACCAAAGCAAGCACGCCTATCGTACCCCAGACGAAATCAAAGTCTCAACACTCCTGTGCAAGCCCTCGAAAAACAAGATAATAACAAAATCGACAAGCGTGGCAGATTCGCCTTCTTCCTTCAGCGCAGACGTTCGATCGATGCTGGGATCTATTGCAAAATCTTTCCGAACAGCTGGATCTTTCTTGTTGTGCAGATGATCAGCACCGCGAACACAACAGGCGACCGACTCTGTCGTACAAAGTGGCGCTAGCCAGCAATTCAAGGAAAAGCAGAGGAGCCGTTTGTCCAGCTTGCTTGTTGTCGAGAACACCGCAAAACAACACGTCAACAGCGGCGGTCGGCCATGAAACGAACGAAGGTTTTCATCCGTGCAAGCACAACCAAAAGCAAGCGCGCCTATCGTACCCTAGACTACGACGTAAAGTTCCCAACACTTCTGTGCAATCTCTTGGAAAACAACAAAATAATAACACAATCGACAAGCGGGGCAAATTCGCCTTCTTCGTCCTTGACGTTCGATCGATGCTGAACCTATCACAGCATATTTTTTCCGAACGGTTGGATTCTTCTCTTTGCGCAGATGGACAGCACCGCGGACACAAAAGGCGACCACCTCTATCGTACAAAGTGGCGCTAGCCAGCAATTCATTCGACTATTAACAACCAGAGGGTACAAACATCGAGAGTCCCGCGCAAAGTAGCGCCACAGCGCCGCGCGCGCAAGGGAAAACAATCATGTAGCACATCAATTCAGCGGTACACAAGTCCGTACCATAAACTTCACAAGAATCTTGCGCCCGAGGTTACAACTTTTATGCAAGGGCGCAATCAGTCCAAAATCGTGTAACAAACATTCACATATCCAGACAAGGCGAAATCACACCTCAATACGGCTACACGGGGTAAGGTGCGCTGTTGGCCGATCTACCGGAGAAGCAGCGAGACCTACCTACCAATAACATAGCGCGCCATATTGCGTCCCCAAAACCACGACATAAAAAAAGACGCAGAGCGCCACGATCGACGATAGTAACATACGATTTACGTTCAGAAGAGTCCCTTCGAGCTGTTTTCGCGACCCCTGACAAACGAAAACAGATAAATGTTTGGCAACACTGAGAAAATAAAGACAAAAATATAGCGTCTGCCCTTTTCTTCCTGCAGCCCACCCGCCGCCACACTTCACTCGAAGAGGTGGGGGAGAGACAAGCACGTCTTACCGACAACACCCGCGTGTGCGGATGCCTAGCGTCGTGCGTGAAAACCCGGACCGTTCTCGAGAACGAAACCTGGACCGTACTTCGAGAAAGCACGGAACTTTTTCGAGAACAATAATTAGCAGTCGCCAATGGGTCGGGGGGGGGGGGGGGGGGGGAGGGGGAACCCCCCCCCCCCCATTACAAAACCAAAAAAATTTTAAAAGGGCCCCTTACCCCCAAGGGTCAAATTTCAAAAAAAAAATTTTTCTTTCTACCGGGGGGAGGGTACTACTGGACCCACCCCCACGGGATCAAAAACCTCCCCTTACAACTTATAAATTCAGTCATACGCAGCTGTCATCCGTACGCAAGGAAGTAAGCACAAGATGCCGAACACCCTTAGCAGGATGCAGCGCACCCTTCATGCGACTCGCCGAATACCTCACGGCGCTTCGCGCTTGGTGATGTGAGAGCCTGGTCCGGTGAGAACCCGGCGTGCTCCGTCCCGGCTTTGTAGGGATGCGAGGTCAATGGTCTAACGACTACGGCATGCACGACTATGAGTACACCCCCCCCCCCCCCCCCCCCCAAAAAAACCCCATCCGGGGGGGAAAAAA
>FN649728.1:5273291-5300360 GCA_000310025.1 Ectocarpus siliculosus | reverse complement strand
TTGGGGGGGGGGGGATGGAGGAACACCACCACGCCAATGAGAAAGCGAAAAATATTTTAAAAGGGCCCTTGACTCCGAGGTGTCAAGTTGCAGAGACAGACTTTTCGGTTCTGCGGCGGTGAGGGGACTGCTGGACCAACCTCGTCGGCAGCAAACACGTCACCTTACAAGTTATAAACCCCGCGTCAGGACCGTGCCAAAGTCCCGTCCTTTTCGTTGCGGCTTCGTGGGGATGTAGGGGGGTGAACTCATGGTCGTGCATGCCGTAGTCGTTAGACGACCTCGCATCCCTACAAAGCCGGGACGTAGCACGCCGGGTTCTCACCGGACCAGAGGCTCTCAAATCACCAAGCGCGAAGCGCCGTGAGGGGGGGGCGGGGGGCTTCCTACTTCCTGTGCCTCGAATCCCTGGACGTGACGCAACAACAGAGATACACCAGTCGGGGTGGAAACACAGACCGGCTTACTTCATCTACTGGAGCAAAAAGCGTAGCTCCGATAACCCGTGAACTATTTACCCCGGCCTCCCGGGGTTCCTTGGAAACCCTAAGCAGGTTTGACCAACCGAACCTTCGTCGGTCTCCACGATATGGGGGAAGAGGAACATATGTAGATCATGGGATGCTCGGGCGGAGACTCTCTAGCTCTGAGTCAGCGACCAGGGTGAAGGGCCGGCACTTCCAGTTCCAGCCGCCGAACTTGACTGTCACGCTCCCACCATCGGACAGGAGAGCTTCGACCTGCCTCCGCTTCTCTCTTTTGCAAAAAAAGAGACAGACAGACAGACAGACAGACAGACAGACAGACAGACAGACAGACAGAGACGGGAGGGGGAGGGAGAGAGATAGGCGGGGAGAGTGTTAGGCAGGGTGTAGTAAACCACCGGTGGGAGTGGAGGAAAGGAGGACGAGGAGGAGGAGGACGAGGGGAGGGGAGGTTACAAACACAAGTGGCGGCAAAAGGTCGAAGGGGAAAACAATCTGGCTTTCGTCGGAGCCAGCAACCCCACGGTGGATCCCAGCATTCAGCCACATAACCCAAGAGATCCCGACCGATACACAACACTCTGATTTCTCCAGTTGGACAAACACGACACCGCTCTTGAATGAGAACGCGAACTCCGGGTTCGAGTGTATTCCGCGGCGTCCTCGGCGGCCCGTGCGGTGTGACGGATCGCCTTCGTGCGACTAATCAGTTTATTACGAGGAAATAGAACAGGATGGGGGACGCAGAGCCTATTCCCTAACCCTATGTACCCCAAACCCAACTTCCCCGATTGTATGCTTTATCCAGCATGTTTGCTTAAGGCAAAAAAAAACTGCGAAGGCTACTGGGTGCGACAGCTCAGCACCACGGGGCCCCCACGGTTTTGTTCGGCGCTGTGTACTTGTAGCGTTAGGGATTGCGACGCGTGTACGGCTGGCGCATGTCCACGAGCAAGGCAACGAGAGAGCGTTCTCCGGTTTGTGGGGCAGGACGAGGGCGGAGGTCATGGGCCGCGAAGTTTGCACCTATAAATACCTTAGCGCGTACGTGTGTCTCTACGCGTCCACCCACCCGGTGAGGTAGCGCTTGACGTGCAACAGGCAGCCGAGCGACGGTGACGTCGACGATGATGACGATCCTGCAGCAGCAGCCGCGTCAGAAGCAGGGGCGCTACTGGGGTCCTCGTCCTTGTTGTTGAAGTCATCGCAGTACCAATAGACTATCTTGGGCAGCACCACGGTCCGCTTTCCGACTAGCACCTGCGGTACCGCACGCCGGTGTGACAGATCGCGCGCAGCACCGAGATGAGCAAGCAGACTATTGGGGTCCGCCGAGTACATGGTGCCATCAGGAGCGGCACAAACCCCAAGATACAGACACCAAAGCCGGGAGAGTCTGCGGGTGAAAGACAGGCCGCATTGCCGCGACCTGGTGAAAAAATGTTTGGAAAGGTCGCAAGTCAAGTTGTTTCAACGGTAAGCAGTCATCCGGAGAAATCGGTGTTATCGTCATGTGTGCAAGCCTGCATTTTGCATGTCGCTTGCACCTGCAACTATACAAAACCGTTGGAAGCAGCAGCATAGAAAAAGGAGCAAGAACAAACCATCAACTGGGCGAAGAAGCAAACAGAAAATAAGCTCATTTTCCTGGCCGAGAGCGTCAACGCACACGGCAAGTGTGCGAGCGTCGACGGGGAAGATGACGCAAACCAAAAGGATGGATTTCCCGAAGACCCTCCCGCCCTCCGTCCCACCAGATATAACTGCGGTCTCTCCTACACACTCTTCCCGCACCTCAGTGGTAGTCTGGACGTAGTACGCGGAGGCGTCTTCGAGCTGCTGGTGAACATCCCCGGGCCTGTCGTCGCCGTCCGGACGATAGCAGCAGCAGCAGCAGCAGCAGCAGCAGCAGCAGCAGCAGCAACCAAACACACATCAACAACAGCGACCAATCACACACACACCTAGTCCAACACACGCAACGAGATGGACGGGCGTACTCGCGGTTATTCCATAGCACGTCTTCTCGGACGCGAGGAAAATATGCCTACAACGTCTGCGCACCGGAGTGATATTTGACAAGCTTGACGCTCGCGTCATAATCGGTTCTGAACTCGGTGCGCCAGCAGCATGGGACATCATACATGCAAGTGGTGCGTACGACTTCACGCCACAAGCTTCTACAACCCCATGTTCAACATCCGAATTTTACGTAGGACAAGCGCGAAAGCAGGCTGCGGAGGAGAGACTAATGTGGCGACGCTTTGTCGTGGGCGGTGTCGTTGGCCCAACCGCACAACAGCAAACAGCGCCTTCCTCACCTGTAGATTAGGATTCCCGGCACCCCGCTCACACTCCCGCAGTTGAGAGCAAAGCTGACCCGTGGTTCCGCCCGTCTTAGGCAGAAGGGGTACTCCGTTGTCGGAATGATCAGCTTCGACAGGAACTGTCGCAGTTTGACGAAGTGAATCGAGGGGGAGGCGACAGGGAAAGATTCCATGACATGGCACTCGGAATGGGTCAAAACAGGTGGACCATACGTGCTATAATATCTGTCGCCAGAATGATAATCAAAAAATGTTATCAGTCATGAAACAACATCCTTCACATTTCATCCATCGATGTTCCCAGGGCCCCGGCCTGTCGACCGTGGATGACGCTGCCCGTCGTCCAGGGATCTTCGGTCGTGCCTGTTGTTTGAAATTCCGCCGCAGTTTTCTTTTTTTTACCAATCAGCGAACTGCGTGCCACAAATGTTGAACAACAACAACGACAACTTCACATTTTCTCGTGTACACGGACCTGGTTCGGCTGGCTCGTCTTGGCCCTCATGACACAGTGCTCCAGATCAGCCATTGACATCACGTCGCCCCCGACCTCGTAGCACAGGGTCGTGAAGTAGCTTGCCACTCTGCTCACGCGTACAACCGTGGGGACGGGGGGCGGGGGACGTACTCATGTTTGCCATGCCTTAGTTGCTGGACCCATTGACCACGCGTCTTGACCACGCGTCCTCGAGAGGACGGAGGGGACCCAAGAGCACACCACCAGAGCCACTGGTAAGGTCGGGAAACAACACCCTCCCCCCCCCCCTGCCTGATGTTTGCAGATGAATTTTTGGGGGTATCCGAAACACCAGAAGGGTTGCAAGAACAGATAGATACGGCGGTAGGATACACCCGAAAATGGAGACTGTCGGCGAACGTAGGAAAATGCGCAGAAGTGGTCTGTAACGAAGACAAGAAAAATCCCGTAGAATTCAAATGGAAATGGGGGGAGGAAGAACTACCGGTAGTAGACAAGTATACGGAGATTTCGAAGGAGTGCTCATGGGACGCACACATAGCGAAGTTGATTGGGAAGGGTAAAGCTCAGATAGGCAAGATGGACGAGATCCTTACGGACCCACACCTAGACACTAGGATTAAGAGGTGTATTCTCTTGAATGTGATTGTACCTAAGCTAGAGTATGCAGGAGAAGTATGGGAAGGTAACGAAAAGGCCGTCAAGCAGCTGGAAACGGTGCAGATGGCAGCGGCCAAGAAAATATTAGGATGTTCAAGTACAACGAGCAACACTGTATTGAGAGCAGAATTGGGAATGTACTATCTTAAAACAAAGAGAGACATGCAGAAGTTGAATTGGCAGTACAAGGTAAGTAGAATGTCGGACGATAGACTACCAGCCATGGTTGACAACGCAGCTTGGGGAAAAGCGACTCCAGGAAAGAAGGGAATCAGATGGGACAAGGTGGTAGAGAAGGTTTGGAAGGAGATAGGAGACGAGGAGGAGACGTTGGACACGGAAGGGTTCGGGGGGTTCAAGACGAAAGTCAAGGAGATGCTAGAAAGTAGGGAGGAGGCAACCCTTCGGAAGAAGGTACGAAGCGAAGACCACTTGGAGATATACGGGACGTTGAAAGAAGGGATAGGGATGAAGACGTACTTGGACGGCCCCATGGACTATGCGAAACAGCTGAAATTGCAATTTCGAGTAGGCGATCTGGACTTGCCAGAACGGAGGAAGAGGTATACCAGCCGTAGGAGAGAGGAAGAGGAGGATAGACACACATGTCCATGTGGCAAATCGGAGGAGAGTAGACCCCACATAGTTGGGGAGTGTGAGTTGTACAAGAAGGAAAGAGAGGATCTCGAGGAGGAAATGAGACAGAGAGGGTGTGACATGGACAAGTTTGGTAAATTAGACAACAGCGAAAAAACGATCGCGATAATTGGGGATAGATGGTGGGCACAAGAGGCCCTAGAGGACGGGGATAAGATGTGCAAGAAATTTTTATGGAGTTTGTGGCAGAAACGTAAAGAGCTCCCAAATGTTGGTGGTGTCTCGAGTAGGTGTAGGAACGGTGCTCCGTCTCGAAAGGGACGCGTGGTCAATGGTCAAATGACTACGGCAAGCAACAAATGAGTACGCCCCCCCCCCTGCCAAAAACAACAGCAGGCCAGGCCTTGTACGGTTAGGATCAGACTAAGCAATCAACCCCCCCCCCAACACTGCTGCCATCGTCACGGTGCGTGCTTGGAGCGACGTCGAGATAAGGCTTGTGGTTCTTGGAGGCGAGCAGAGCCTGCCCGCCAACCCGCGGGCGACACCGCCAGCCACTCGGGGAAGGAGCATACAGCAAGAGAGGGAGGTCAGAGGACATCGTGGGGGCAGAGAAAGGGCCAGTCGTAGCTTGCCACCATTGACGGGGGGAGGGTGTACGCATAGTCGTCCATCATGTATTCGTTAGGTGTGTTGACCTCGCGTCCCTACAAAAGCCGGGACGGAGCGCGCCGGGTTCTCACCGGACCAGGCTCTCACGTCACCAAGCGCGAAGCGAGGGTGGGGCGGGGACACCACAGCGCCGATGCCACGGCGGCACGCGACACAGGCCCATCCAACTAGCCTAAGCCGTCTGTCTGTACCCTCATGTTCATTGACGTCTGCAAAAAATGTAGGCTCATCGAGCACTTCCCGAGACAGTGCAGACTATCGCGCCGCCTTGGGGCAGGAAAACCCCAGCAACTAATACACCATACCGCGGGTGCCGCGACATCGAGCTGCAATAATGTGCCATGGCCAAAACCCATAATGGCGCTACCCCACCATACCGATCATAGTACAGCAGTAGCAACCATTATTGTGGCCCATAAGCAGCAACCCGGCATCCCGAGACAAGTACTGCGGTAGTGCAGTAGCATATGTACCTCAACGGGCTTCCCGGAGGGCCCAGAATGAAGAAGGCGTGCAGCAGCATGACGTGGTACAGGTTCAGGAAAACCGCCAGCTGCTCGCTGTGGGACAGCCCTTCCAGGGGCATCCACCTGTGAGATAGGACCCGCCACCCACCCACAACCCCCACAGAACCCCCATCCAATCACGAGGATGGAATCACACACAATCGACGAGCGTTGCAGAACACACGAAAAAAGTTGGTGCCGTAAGTGTTTCGCGCGAAAGCCGGACTTCACCGCACCGTTGGGCGAAAAACAAACAAGGGACCGCAACTCGACCCCACCCCCCTCGCAAAGATACAGATAGCATGCTACATCTTCCTCGTGCCGAGACACTTTCTGTCTCTGTGCGTACATACATACGACTTTTTAACCGTTCACGCAGAGACGCGAGGGCACAAGAAAAAGCCAGTCGAGCATGATGCTCGAAACAGCAAAAACAAAAAAAAACGCGAAGCCGAAAAATAACATGTAAAAGAGCACGAGACCGAAAAAAAAAAAGAAAAACACGAAACCGCATAATAAGACAAAATAAAAAACACGAAACCGACAAAAAAAAATAAAGAACGATTGTTACGTGTAAGGAACGGCCACACCTCTGACGGTCGCACTCGACTATTTAGTCGTATATACCCGTGTACGTACGCACCTCAGCCTGCAGATGTCGTCGAGGAAGTTGATCAGCTGCTCCGTCTTGCTATCGTCATTCAGGTCCAAAGCCTGACCAGACACACACACGAACATCCTCGCATTCAGCGCATTGCCCATTTTGTTCGAATCTTGGCGCCCTGATATCACCTTCCCGCTGGCACCGATGTCATTTCATTGGTCAACCGGTTTGCGCGATAGATGCCAAAAGAGCCAAACACACGCCTACCTGTCTCAGCAACCCCGACACGAAGTCGCAGACTTGTCCCCCCACCCCCCCCTGGTCCATCCAGCACCCCCCACCCCACCCCACGTCAGCAGAGCGCCCCACCCCGCCGCCGCCGCCACCGCCGCCACCAAAGGCTGCCCCGTTGAGCTCGAGGAGACGGCGGCAGTTGAGCACCCAGAAGTTGGTGGCCTTCCAGGAAGACTTCTTGGTCATGTACTGGCTGAACGGGTCGCTGATGCTCAGGTCGTCCTGGGGGGATGCTGAGGCTCTGCCGCCGTCTGCTTGCTGCTGGCCTAGCTGGCTCTGGATGTCGACGGCCCAGTCTCGGGCCTCTTGGAGGCCCTCCACCAGCATGTAGTGGACACGGCCTATCGTGTGGATCTCTACTAGGTGCATACCTGGGGTTTACAACGGGCAGGGTGGCATGAGAGTGACAGACAGACAGGCAGACAGACAGACAGACAGACAGACAGACAGACAGACAGACAGACAGACAGACAGACAGACAGACAGACAGACAGACAGACAGACAGACAGACAGACAGACAGGACGGACAGGACGGACAGAGAGGACAGACACCCAGACAGACAGATAAGGCATAGAGAGAGAAGGTGGTAACAAGAAACAACACCCCACAAGGGTGGAACCCACTCACACAGACAATAGCCAATAGACCCCCAACCAACGTAGCACGATGCAGCGCTGAAAGCTCTCACCGGGTTACCATCGGAAAAAAAAAAAAAGTCACCCACACGTCGTACCAACGCGGACGAGATGCTACCCTCCACCCGCTACCCAAAACATCTGGAATAGCCACGGAGCCTCCCTCCCCCCAACGTGACTTGCAGACCGGTGCCGCGCCTCTTCGAACAACTCTGACGCGAATCTACACAGTACTATACCTGGAATGAGCTGCGACGAGTGGGGTGGGGGGGTGGACCCGCTCCCATCCACGGGGCCGCCCCCAAGCTCCACGGCCATGATGTCCCGGGTCAGCAGGCGCAGGCACTGCTTTCGAGGGCGGGAGAAGGTTAGCGAGGACGGAAGCAGCACCGCTACCTGCTGCGACAGGTGGTGCTCCGACAAGACTCGCAGGACCATGCCTTCCTTGATCGCCAACGACGATCTGTGGGACAACAAAGGAGAGCCAACGAAAAATGGGGGGGGGGGGTCTGCTTCACGGAAAACGACCACCAATACCAATGCAATCGTAAGAGTACCAAGCTTGCGGCTTTCATTTGTTGGTGACGAGGCGCATGTGCCGCACCATGACGAAAGTAAAGAAGCAGCGAGGTAACGCAAGAGAGTGCCGTTGGCGATGGCTTCGAGACAACAAGTATGTAGCTCGCGACAGCGGTCTGGTTGAACCAGAAAAAAATCAGGATTACTCGACAAAAGCTAGTCGACAAACCAGACCCAACTCGGAAAACTTATTCAAGACCAATCAGGCTGCCCTCTATGTTCTTTCTCCCTCTTTTCGATAAACAACGGCCTGGAAGGAAAATCAGGTTAAATTCTCAAAAAGACTAGTAAGACGAGTCAGGCCAGAGTCGGCAAAACAAAAATACAAGACGAATCAGACTTTTCTATCTCTCTCTCCCTTTCTTTCTCTCGTTCTCTCTCCCCCTTTTCCTCACCCCTATGACCCAACAACTACTGCCTGCACGGTCATGAGTACCCCCGACCTCTCTCTCCCTTCAACCAACTCGCCTGGTGGTCCAAGAGCGGCGTCGACTGGCCCCGCCGCCCCTACCAGCGGCGTTCGAAGAAGACCCTTCGCTCTGGCTCCCCCCTCCCGACTTGACGCTCGACTGCGGAGGAGAGTAGAGAGGGGGTGACGCCGGCTGCCCCTTGCCACCCACCGCCCAGGAGGCCGACGCGTCCGGCGACCTCGCCCGTTCCTCGGACTTCCCGGATGTTCCCATTGCGTTAGCATCGCCCACTCCGATTGGAAACCCGGGGGGGGAAGCAGCCCCGCCGTCGGCGCTGGAGGCTGCCGGTGCGGTGGCGGTGGCGGCGGCGACCGGGTTGTAGGAGCGGTAGGCTCTGTCTGCGGAGCTCTCCATCCCGAGCACCGCACGAACGACGACCTGCTTGATGTTGACGTTGGAACAAAACTGTCGCTGTTATTGCTTTTGCTTGTGGTACAGCGTGTTCTGGCGTTGCTTTGGTTTTCGTTGGCATGTCGTGGGAGTCAGGAGTCAGCTGCTTGTTAGCGATGCCGTTGTTGATGGCCATGGGTCATGATGTAAGGTGGGGGGAGGGGGGGCAGTTCGGGCACCATGAAAATACAAGGAGGCGTTTCATTTTCGTGCCCCAGCGAGACAGACGTTAAACACATATATTGAAAAATGGAAGACTGCAGACGCGGAAAAGTCTGTTTCCTGCTCGCGAAACACGATGTCGTCAGGTAACGTGATCCGACCAAATTCATCAAGAGGTGGGAAAACATTCTGCGCTTCTGAATTCAAGGATTGCTTTCATTCATGCATACCAGTACATGAAAAACGACCCCAAGGGACAAAAAAGAGATAACAATTTTGCGTTCAATTTTGTTTCCCTTCCAAAGCCAGCCAAAACGAACGAGCCTTGCCGGAAGGAAGGAGCAAAGAGGGGGGGGGGGGGTGTCATAGTAGAGAGTCAGCGTATAGCACGAACACGCAGGTGGACAGACAGACAGACAGACAGACAGACAGACAGACAGACAGACAGACTGACATGAAGGCAGGCAAGACAACACAGACAAGACAACACAGACAGGACAACACAGAGGTACGAGAATGCACAAGCAACAGGCAACAATCACGGCGCAAGGGCTATTCCTTGCAGACACGATCGTGTCATGGCTTCTTCTTCTCTCGCCAGGAAACGTGCCTGGTGGGCCCTGTTGGCGTGGGCACGTGACGGGGCAGTCAGGAGCTGCAGCACGGCGTCCATCTTCCTCCGCTTCACCTCTTGCCGGGACAGCCGCGGAGAATACTCCATGCTCGTCGGGACCTGCGAGAGAAACACACCGCGGAGCAACGATAAAATCAAAGCCACAGAGAGGATGGCAGCTACGGGAAGATACGCCGCATATTGGCCGATGGTACGCACGGGCGAGGAGAGGCTGTGGTAACGTAGTTAGGAACGGACACGGAGCCCAACCCCCCCCCCCGACAATTTTACAAAAGTAGCACGTGCTGGAATGTAACGGGGGGCGTTTGCAGGGAACATGGTCCACAACAGCAACAAAAACAACATCATTAGTATCAGGAACAGCGACCACAAAACAAAACTCACTCACCACGCTTTTCGGGAGGATGGACAGGTTCTTGGAAGACCTCAGCGCAAACTCGCCGCCGCCACCGCCACCCTCCCCCCTCCTTACCACGCAGAAAACCGTCCACGTGCCCTTCAGCTTCGGGCTTCTCGCGTACAGGTCCACGTAGGCAGGACACCTGCCTCGCCAGGTGCAAAACAAGTCCCAAATGGATTAAGGTAAACGGCATCTTCTGCGACGATAACTTATATTCCCACGTTGAAAAAAAAAAAAAGAGCTGTTCTTCTTCTCCAACCTTTGAAGCTTCATGTTCTATTTTTCGAAGCGAAGGTTGTGCTTGTACAGAAGGAAATGTGTTTGCTTACGCATGGGCACGAAATAGAAGTAAATCACATCGCGAAAAATCCCTACTGGTGGTGGTGGGGGGGGGGGGCAGAGCTGCCGTGAGTCCGGCGAGGATAGGACATATTGAAGAACGACAACAGAAGAAAAAAAACGCTTCCTTGGGTGACCAGCCATCGAAACCGTCGACGAAACCGTCGATAGATCAAACACGCCAGCGGGTCTGCGCGCGCCCAGACTTGATAATAGCAAGTGGAAGACAGAGCGGGCGCTCCTTGGATCGCCCTCGTATAACAACAGCAGCCGGTGTACCGACGACAAACCACACAGAAAAAAAATCTCTCACCTGACCATGGCCTCCTCCGCATCCTCCTGCTGCCCTCCTGTCCCCCGAACTCCCCCGGCAGCGATCGCGCCCCCGTCCGCAGCACTACCACCGCTACCAGCAGCTCCCGTCCACGTGCTGCCCTTCCTGTGGTCCCCGACACGGTACCGGCTGTCCGCTCCCGCTGGCACGCTGGTAGCGTGCATCCCGCCGCCACCGCCGCCGGAGCGAGACCGCTCCTGCAGCTGTTTCGAGCCGTCGCGAAAGTTATCGCTCCAGGAAGCCTCAACACCGTCAGCAGGAGGCGAACGCGCCCCGGCGGCCGCACGGCTACCGCCGCCGCCGCCGCCTCTGACACCAAGAGCATTCTGCGCGGCTGCCGGGCCGGGCGCCGACCCCCGACCATTGTTGCTGCCGCCGCCGCCGCCGCTGCTACGGCTGCTGCGCGACAAATCGTCCTCGCTGTCGTCCTCGTCGCCGCTTCCGTCATCGTCGTCATCGCCGTCTTGGCGGAGAAACCCGGCCCCGTCACCACCGGCAGCAGCACCAGCACCAGCGCCAGCACCAGCGCCGGCCCCCTTGAGCTCCCTCCTCCTCTCGCGCCTGGCCCTGCGGTCCTCCATCTCGCCGTCTGAAGCGTCGTCGTTGCTGGCCCAGCGGGACGCCGACATCTGCCTCCCCCTCGGGCTCGGGTCCCTGTCCGTCAGCAGGGGGAGGGCGATCTCGTCCCCGATGTCCGCGTCGCCCCCGTCGGGGACGTCAATGACGGCGACAGTGCTCCCCGGCTCCCAGTCTGCTGATCCCGCCGCCTCCCCCTCCTCCTCCTCTTCTGCGCCGGCCTCTGCTTCGTCCCAGCCCCCCTCGTCGGCTGATTGCCCCAACTCGGATTGAGGCACGTGACGCACCTTTCTCGCCGGGGAGGGGCGACATTAATACAACGTTTCGAGGTTTTTTGTGGCATGGCGATAAAAATGCTGAGAGGGCTGGGTTTCTGTTGTTCGTTCGCGTGTCATTGTATCGGCTTCCTGGCGGGCTGGTTGCATGTGTAGCAGGGAATTCCATTGTTTCAAGGCGCTTGCTTGTGGCAAGGATATGGTACAAACTTCTAAGAACGTTGTGTGTGCTACATGTCGGCGTGGTGGTGCATTTTATCACGCCTCTCCCCGCTTCCGCCAGCGAGCTAGCGTTGTTTAGAAGAGCGAAGAAAGAGACACAGGGAGACACAGAGAGACACAAGAGCGAGAGAAGACAAAAGCAGAGCGTGCCCGCGAGAAATCTACCGAATAGTGTCACGAGGCGATCCCACGACGGCCCAAAACTTGCGAGCCACCTCCACAGTAGAGCAAACAACACAACGGGGCCGAACAGGACGCACAAAAGAAGCGGGAAAAAAACAAAAAAACTTGGGGCTCACCTGCACACAGAAGACGTACTCGAGCTCGGATTGCAGGTGAAGCTTGGAGGAGGCAGACGAAGACGACGGTTTCATCACGTACGCCGCGACCCTCAAGGCCGCGTTGCCCCAGAAGGTGTGTAGGTCGATGTCCCTCATCACGGGAATTTTGCAGGTAGACCACTTTCGCCGCAAGACAGGGTAGAGGAGCCGGTCGATTCACACAAAGGGGGCGAGATTGGAAACTGGCCTTAGTGAGATGCGAAAATAAACACTGTTAAAGCGCTACGCCTTGGCATAGGCCAGGTACATGGCGACAGGTGTTGAGTGGGCAGGCACAAGGCTTGGGAGGAGCACCAACACGCATTCCACGGAGTAAGGGAGAACACAAACGCAGGAAGCTGCCCACTTATCCTTGATACCTAAAACAGCTGGGTTGGGGTGATACGTTTGTGGGAAACGGTTCACTAGGCTAGTCGAGAGAATCGAAAGAATCTACTTCTACAGCAGTACTGCTTCGGTTTTCCAAAGGTACCCTCCTACCTTCTTGCCGAGAGGACACAGCCACCGCAAGAGGGGGCGACGCGGGCCAGACGAGACGCTGTTCCGTCCCACCCCCGGTTCTAAAACTACACTTGCACGCCGTAGGCTGAGAGGTAACCAATCAACACCGCGGAACCATGGAAACGATACCGGCGGTGCCGCATGTACCTACGAACAGCAGGTAATTTCTCGCCAGCGTGTCATTTTTTCTCTGCTTTTTGACCCGCCATTGAGCACGGGCACCGATCTCTTGGAAGCAGCTGGCGGCTAAGGGCGTGACGAAAACCAAAAACGCGAGGAAAACAAAAGTCTAAACAAGCAATGTCAACCAAACGCTTGCGAGTATGATTGATGGTACCTGCGCCATGTCGATGTACATGCTGTGGAAGCTGAAGCTGTACGTGCAGCCGGTCTGAAAGTCGCCGATCCCCAGTGCCTTGTCTTCTTCGCCACGCCTCCTGCTGGCCTTCCTGTCCTTGTCCTCCTCAAAGGACTTGCCCAGCGCGGGCACCTGATCGTGGACCGATACGGTGATGGTAGCGTGGTGATGGTGACAAAGAGCTTGAGGGAATGCTACCACCGTCCACAGCCAAGTGCCAAAGAGCCAGCTCAACAAGAGAAAAAACACACACACACACACACACACACACGTGAGCATGTCGTACAAGAGCCCACAGTAAAACCTCGGGTACTTTCACAGCAGTTTGCACAGAAGTTTCGGTAGGTGTCACTGAATCCACTCCACAAAAGTCGGGGGACGGGAATACCGCCGATACACGTCTGTACGTGACCTACATGCAGACCTTGCAAAACTCATTCACGCTGGGTCAAAGGTGAACTGAATAGAAGTGGTATGCACTAGCTCGTGGGGTTTGCGCAAGACAGACTGGCGCGTGTGTAAGGCGTGTGCAATTGTAGTCTCCACAGCAGCCCACCGAACCAACAACATTGCAGAGGTTCACGCTTTGTTCACGCAAACACACCCTCTATTCCACCCATCGTGATTCGACAAATCACCAATTCGGTGACTCGGACCCGAGAAGGAGAGAGATTGTTACCTTCCTCTGTCTTGCTCAGGCCTCCACATCAAGAGGCACCGCGGGTGCGATCTCACTACCTTGCTCGGGAATAGGGGGGGTCCGAAAAACGCGTGTGTAACGCTTCGCGGGTTTCCCGAACACTCGACGGATCACCCCTAAAATGAGTAGAGAAGCAGTGTGCTAATTACGAGAGTGCCAGCCTAACGGCTGACGCGCGAGCATCCACACACACCATCAGGCGCAACCATCCCCCGCAGCCGTGGTCCAACACGGCCGTGCGAGACAGCCTCATGACCCCACCCGCAACGAACCGGAGACCTCTCGAGCGGTCATGAACATGAGCAAAAAACGCCGTCCATGTATATATACCCTAGTAGGTTATTCCATAAGATACCACATCCCCTGGATCGATTTCCAAAGCTCGACTACCCCACGACGAAGAGGATGCTGATAATGTTTTCGTCACGCTCTCGACGAGACAGACAGGTCCAACGACGCCGTTTTCGGCACCGTCACCTATTTTCCTGCCGAGTGAAAATCGGGGCAGGGAGTGTGACATCTAATGCAACCTACGGTTGGCCAAACGGAACGGAGGGAGCCCTTGGCGTAAATCACGCATATATCGCGGGGCCCCTAAAGTCGCTGGTAGCGTGGCTGTCTCTGTGTTAGTGCGTTTCTCTTCTGTCTCTCTTCCTCTCCCTCTCTCTCTCTTGCCCCCTCTCTCTTCCTCTCTCTCTCTCTCCCTCTCTTTCTCCCATTTGCCTTTCTCATTCTCTCTCTCTCTCTTCCATTCATCTCTCTCTCTCTCTCTCTCTCTGTCCCCGTCTCTCTCTTCCTCACACACACAAACACACACACACACCTCTTGGCCTTCGGGAGTGCAGACGAGCGAGTCGACGGACGTGAGGAGGGGGAAAGAGATGTGCGGCAGCTCGGCGTTGTCGTTGTCCCCGAAGGAGTAGTGGAGGCGACGGTTCAGCTTCTGCCCGAACGACAGCAGCAGCTTGCACAGGCCCTGGTGGCGCATTCGATAGGGTGCAGGCGACGCAAGGAACGGGTGTGAATGGATTTGCCCACACAGATGGTCGCATACGAGGGTGGGGGGGCGTACTCGTGTCTTGCATGCCTTCGTTCTTGGGCATCATTGACCCCGAGTCCTCGAGAGGACGGAGCGTTGTTCCCACGGGGAGGGTGGGGGGTGGGCAGATCTTTCACGAGGAACCCTTGCCGAAGAGAACACTCCTGGCTACCATTAGTTTTTCATTATTTTTTCGGCAAGTTGTTCCTTGCCCGAGCCTGCACAGCGTACCATTCTTTTCTAAATATTGTTGTTGTCAGAGGTGCTTTGGGAGACAAACAGCGAAGCCGCCCGGTGCCGCCTCCGCCGATGGCAGGTTAGCAAAAAATGAGTTAAAAAAAGGATAGATACTTAGCCCTCACGCTGCGGCCAACGGAAGCCACCGGCGACAGGACGGCCGGTACTCACCGCAAACACAGCAGTCCACTCTGGCGAGACCCCTCTCGCTGCTCCCGAACCCAAAAAAAGGGATGGATAGCGCAACCGCCGAAAAAACAAAGAATCCCTTACAATACAACGCCCGGAAAAAAATACACACACTCACATAAAGGATGAGAGCTGCAAATCGCTCACTCGGCCATCGAGATAACAAAACATTTGTGCGGTCATGAAGTGCAACGATCTGCTGGCAATCTTGCTTGCTAACTGCGAGAGCCTGTCTAGTGTGGTGAAGCGCGCACTCACCCTGGTGAGGAGGCCGAGCTTCATCCTCTCGGTGATCTCGAGGCTGATGAACAGCTCCCCCTCCGGCGGCTTCTTAAACCTATTGGTCGTGCCGAGCCAGGAGGATTTGTTTTTTGGTGGTGGTTGAATATGAAGCACGTGAAGAACAAAGACGTTTACAGCAGCGGCGGTGGCGAACCCGGTTCGGCAACCCCTAGTTTCAGGAGGAATCTTAACGTGGTCGCCGTTATTAAGTCAGGGAAGGTCGTTTGCAGCGGCTGCTTAGTCGGGGTGCAACGGCGGTGCCACGCAATAACGTTGTCGCTATCCACGGTGTGTCGGTAAATAAGGGGAGTCGCTAACCCGGACCCCACCAGTGTGTGTAGTGTCTAGCCCTTACGCTGAACAGAAACGCAGTGCGGTCGGAGTCCCTCTATAGGGCGGGGTCCCTCTATAGGGCGGCGGGTGGCCAGTAAAAGCATAGGGCGATTGAAATATATTTAGTCTCTATACAAAAGAGAGCAATCAAACATTTTATGCTTTGATTCAGGGGGGGTTCCCCTATATAGGGTGATCTGTGTTGGGCGGGCGAAATCTCTTGCTCGGCATGCTTGGCACAGATGGAACAATCAAACGCTTTATGCTTTGAGTAGGACGGGCGGATCGGCCGGCACAGAAGCACCCGACACCCGACAGAGTAACCCCGACGGTACAGACGTGGTTTGCCGCAACACCTTTGTCGACGCACACAGATGCTTTTGGGGATGACAGCACCCGAAGGCGGTTACCAGTAGTCGTCGCTGCGTTGTCGTCGCTCGTTGCTGCCGCGCATGAAGATCTCCTCTCAAATAGAGGACCAGGACCTCGTCATGATTGGATGATGACCAGCTTCTGGTTCATCCTCGTGGAACGTAGCCTTGGCCGGCGAAAACTCGGCATATCGCTCCTCCGTCCCGGTATGGTAAGGACGCGAGGTCTATGGCCTAACGAACTACGTTATGCGTTTACATGAGTACCCCCCCCCCTCCCACTTGCAGCGGCGTGGCCCCCCTCACCTCCCTTGGACCTGCACCTCGAACATCCTGTTCTTTCCTTCGAACATGTGGGCGTAGCTCTTGTCCATCGGCTCTCTCCTGATCATGAGCAGAGCCGCACCTTCGCCGCAAGAGCAAGGAGGGGGATACACATTTACAGCGACAAGGTCTGCGTTGAGGAAACCTCGCGTGAGTCGGGGGTTTCCAATCGGGGGGGACGGGTGAGGGGAGGATCTTGTCCCCCAATGAAGGATAGCAATTATCTTCGATGAAAAATACGAACTGTTTTATCACAGAGCTCAAGGAGAGCAACACACCCCCTTGGCTCAGCAGACAGCAACATGTGCTAATATTTTGATTTATCGTCAAACACGAGCTACAAAAACGAGGCGGGCATAAACAGGTGCGCACATGTCGTATTCCATGGCATGGCGGAACCCAATTCGGACTATCTAGCTCGAGAGCACAACCGTGGACGACGAACGACATGCTGCTACTGTAGTCTAGCAGCGACGGTTTTGGCGGCAACGTTGTTTTCAACTGTTGAATCTTAAATGGTTGCCGTCCCTCGCAAAGCCAAAGTGAACAATGGTCGGTTCTGTGCCCGGCGGTTGATCGTGGAATGCTCGTGCGATTTTCTAGCTGAACATTCCAAGCGCTCTCGCATCTCACCGGATACAGCACAAATTTCAACTGGATTCAACTATTTAGTTAGTTGCAGCCCGGGTGATGTGCAAGAGGGGGGGGGGGGCGGGGGGATGCTCAGATGACTTCACTACAGCAGCAGTAGCATAGCTTGCTACGACTGTCGAAAAACGGCATCACCCGGGTCGTTGGTCTGCCAGGGGTGGGGAGGACAAGGGGGCATGGTGTCTTGCGTCAAATACGGCAGTTTTGGCACACACCTTCGAAGTGGTCGTTGTCGATAGGGATAGGCGCGATGCTGTTAGGCGCGGCTTTCAGCGGCCCGGCCTTGTTCCCCAGCATGGACGCCGACAGCTGACGAAACGGCCGCAGTGGTCTAGGCCCCGCCCCCGTCCCCCGTGTTGGCTTCATCTAGCATACGGATATATATATATATACATCGTTTTTCGTCGCGTGAAGAAAGTTGTTGGGCGGGGTAAGGGGGAGAGTGCGGAGGAATTGTAGGATTATCGAAGCACTTGCCGAGATGCAAAAAAACGCACGGTTCCTTCTCTACGAAATACAGGTCCGATTGAGACAACCTCACAGCACACGCCATAGAAAAACAACCCCATGGTCCACCACATGGAATAACTAAAACAAATGCTGGGGGGTTATCGGATCTGCTTGCTGAATGGACACTCTTTGGGGTAAAAAACAACACCACAGTCTTTTCACCCACCTCTTGTACACCCTGGCGGCTCTCTGGTTGCTCCTCGGCAGCGTTGGGTCTCTCTATCCCCCCGCTCGCAGAAGACCGTTCCGAAGCGCCGGTCGGGACACGTTCTTTCTCGCTCTCCCCTTCTGCCACCGCCGCACCTGATTCTGCGGCGCCCCCGTTGGCTACCGCTCTTGTCGGCGCCGATCCCGACTCCTCCTCCGCCGCCGCCGTCGCCCTCTCGCCGTTTCGCCAGTCTCTCGCGCCCCCCCCTTCTTCCTCCGTCGCATGTCGCCCTCGCAGGTTAACCCTGGAGCCGGATTCGAGGTTGCGGCGACCACAGCTGCCGCTGCCGCCGCGCATGATATCATCATCATCGGCAGCACAGGCCGCCTCTGCGCCGGCCTCGCCACCCCCGCCTCTCAGGAGGTCGTCCTCAGAAAACCAGCCGCCGCCGCCGCCGCCGCCGCCGCTGCTACTGCCGTTGTACGCGGCGGCGTAACCGGTGCCGTTTCCGTATTGGTCCGCATCATCGGTCCTGCTCGTCTCCGCGAGGTCGACGCCCGCTGAGTCGTCATCGTCGTCGTCGTCTTCCAGGACGGAGGCGCAGGAGAAAAACCTCTGGCTTCGCGATTTCCGGCCCAACGAAGCAAGTCCCGCCAGCAAGGGGGGTGGCGCGAAGTCGTCACTAGGGGCTGCTGCTGCTGCTGCTGCTTCCACCGCTGCAGCTTCTTCGCCCAGCGGTGGGGACTTGCGGGCGACGGAAGCGTGTCGCGATTGCGATGACGACGACGATCCCTCGCAGCCGCCGCCCCCCCCTCCGATCGCATCACCGCCGTCGACGTCTTCCGTACCGGGCCTCCGAGCCCTACGCCCCTCGTCCTTCCGGCCCGCTAGCAAACGCTCGTCGATCAGCACAACCCGCACCGCGCCGCCGCCTCTCTCCCCATTAAAAAACGGCCCTTCCAGCCAGGCCATTCCGGACTCGGAACCGTTGTTCTCGGCCGGGTCCGGGTTTCGCCCGGCGGCGCTCGGTTCCGTTCGTGCTCTTTCCGTCGCGCCGTCTCCGCCGGCTGTGGCGGAGGAATTCGCCTCCGAAATGCGGCGGGATTGTTGTCGACGACCGAGGGGTGGGGTTTCCACCGGGAGAGGCATCCGGTAGGAGCACAGGAGGCGCGCCCCTGCGGACAAAACATCCGAGACAATTCAGTTTTCTGTGAGTATGAAGCACTATGTATTCAATAAGGTAATCGCCTTGCAAAGAAAGGGGGGGGAAAGGGGGTGGCTGGCTCTTCCATGGTGTGATTTTGTGCGTGTTCGTTCCCCCTGTGCTTGGAAGCGGAACGCTCATTCTGAGGCTCGAAAACCTTCAGAGCGACCGAATATTTACAAAAGCTTTCCGGTACCAGTCGGGGCACACAACGTAACCCAACCACATACGTATGTACCACACACCCATGGGTGAACAATAACACTGGTACTAGTTGAGGCGGACCATTAAACAAGTAGCAACTTTGTATTGGCGTTCGACGCGCAACGGCCACGCCATATATTGAGGTGGGTTCCTCGGAGTAAACGTAATTCATGTCAAGGCGGGGGTGCGTCAAAAAAAAGGGTGACGGCCGACACAAGCGTGGAGAGGCCAACGACGCGGAGAGGTTTAGTTACATCACTCCCATAAATCCCGCAACAGATCTAGAAGAAAAACGCCACAAAAATGGAGATCGACTCACAAACCGTTACCGGATGAAAAGTTACTGGTGGTTCCCGCGGAACCAAGGCCATCCATTCCATCCACACCGGTACTTATAATAGCGCACCTGCCCGAACGGCTGAGCAAGCCGTGTGGCGAACGCTGCCTGTCGCCAGGGTGAGGGTGGGGGTCTCCATACCCCCCGGCAGGTCCACCGATTTCGGAACGACCAGGACCTGAACAGACCCAGCCTTGTTCTTGGGGAGGGGGGGGGGGGAGAGACAGAGACAGAGAGGGACAGAGAGTAAGATAGAGAGGCAGATAGACAGAAAGATAAGAGAGATGGGAGGGAGAAAGGGGGGGGGGGGGGGAGACAGAGAGAGAGACAGAGAGAGTGAATGAGAGAGACAAGAAGAAGAAGAAGAAGTTCTCGGAGTCCTTCGCAAGGCTCTGCCAAAAAAAATGTGTCGGGTGAGCTACCTGCAAAATATTATTGGGAGGAGACATGTGCTCGGAAACGAAGCACCCTCCCAAGTGCGGCGCAAGTACGACGTTGGGACAACAACAACAACACCACCACACGGCCATGCAAGAGAACTGCGAGAAGGGAGTGGGACAACCACAACTCTCACCTCCAGCATCGCGAAGCTGTCCTCTCCCAGATCGCCGCCGGCCCCGAAAGAGTCCACCACTTTAAGATCGAAGGCCTGAGTCGATCCAACAGCGGGGAAGTTGGAAAAAGGAAAAGACAACCAACAACAGCGAGCGGTCAACACGTATCGAGCAGGGGGGCTCGCAAAGGTTGGAGGGACGACCATTCCTCAGGGCAGTACTTCCGAAATTTCAAAGTCCATAGCCACGACAGTTTTCCGCGCAAACATCTTTCGTGTTGGACTTGTCTCCTGGAGCTGCAAGTCTGCAACACACCCGACGGAAAAGCTCGGTATGTATGCCCACATCGAACGCCAAAAAAAACTATATCGGCGTATATGTGCAGCCCGTCGTTAGGCGTGTCACCGTAAGAGCCGGAGAGTTGGCACCGGGTGCGATCGTTTTTTAAATGTTTATTCCTAGGGTTTTTTATCGCACCCCGGTGCCATCTCTCCGACCCCGGTGCGTAAATGCAATTAAATCAGTTCGTTTCGAATTTTCAAGGCACCCCGGTGCGATCTCTCCGACCGGTGCGATCTCTCCGATGAAATGAATACACACAGGTGTTGCACCCCGGTGCGATCTCTCCGACCGACGCAATCCCCGATGAAATGCACACAGGTGTTGTTTGCACGCACCCCGGTGCCATCTCCCCGACCGTTGCCATAGTATTGATTGGTCTTGTGTTTGATGCGAAATTGGCTATGGCGTGACAACAACAAACGATGTCGTTCCCATCTGAGGTGGTACCAGTACACACGGTATCAATTGTAATTGTTTCCCGCTTTCGTTCCGGTCTTCTTCTACGGATACCAGTACGTACGCAGAAGTACACTAGCTTCGGGTTGTGTAAGGTGGGGTAGGGTTCGGCTTGTACGTTGTGTGTTTGGTTGAGTGTAGGTTGGCAACTTCCATACCAATAAAAATGTATGAAAACAACTGGCATCCCGCGTGAACCGCGACCATCCAATCGTACGTAAAGGAGTGGCGCTCCGCTGACTCCGTCCCCACGTGTAAAAGGTACGCTCATGTACCCCATTCCGGCAGCTGAAAAAGGAGTTCATTCTTGGATTTGGGGGTCGGAGAGATCGCACCGGGTGCGATCTCACCGACCCCGGTGCGTAAATCGAATTAAATTTTCTTTCTCGGGTTTTTTATCGCACCCCGGTGCCATCTCTCTGACCGGCGCCATCTCTCCGGCCGATGCCAACTCTCCGACTCTTACGGTAATCCTGTAATTGTTGTCCATAAACAAGTGGGGCAGGTGTTTTAGTTCTGCCGTGGTGTATACTTTTTAGTTACGTCTGGGTCTGGGGAGGACACAGTGGAAGAGAAGGATGATCACGACTCATGAGTATGTAACTACGGTTTCGTATACGTACACATGATTATTTTCATTGTTTCTGTCCATTTTCTAGGCAAGTAGATGTGTCCTCCCAAAAACACAACAAAAGATAAGTGTTGTTGTATTGTACCACAACAGAATAGAAACACCCACGTTATCCCATTGGTTTCTTTTTTCCACACAATTCGGTCTTGCACTGCATCACCGAACACTCGACGATATGCAGTACCTCGTACAATTACGGACGAGGGCGAAGACTAAGGGCGTTGTCCAAAAAAATACTCTCCCGTGGTGTCTTGTGAAAAATCAGGAACAGTTTCATTCTTTACCACGGAGAACTACAGTGCCACCAGCACCGACTCCAACCTGTCCTCCTGGCCAACACACACCGTGAACACCCTCTCTAGCACAAGCTGTTACCGTTTGTTTACGTACGGGACCGGAATTTCTACGGAGTATGATAAAAACTGCAGAGCGAATTTCGTGTCCGGACAGCCAGTAGAACAATCCACACATGGGATAGCTCACCAAGGTGTTACAGACCACCATGGAGCAAATATAAACCGATTACCTACAAAATGGCCAAGCCAAGCCGCATACAAAATCTCTGGACCGGATTTCCGACGCGCCTTTTTTAGTTAGAGCCTTACATATTGACACGGCATCTGTGTGAGGAAAACAAAAGGCCGTTACATTTTCAGAGATAGACTGATCTTAGTAATATAAGAGCATATTGGTTTTGTGGCAACATGATGAACAACAAAACAAGGGTAAAATGGCGCAATCTTTGGTGCTCTCGGCAAGGGCGAAGCAAATCACGTTCTCAAAATATCAGGCAATTATCGTAAAAACGGCATGGGATATCCTCACATTTCCTCAGCTAGCTATCTTGTGTTTTGTTCGTTCTTTTTTACGAGGCAACAATTTCTGGTGGAAAAGAAGGGATTTCCCTCGCAACTACCATTACGTACACAACAAATTTCAGCTTGATCTGTAAAACGTTGTTTGTACTCCTGATTTCAGTACCAGATTTGTCCCCCACTACAACGTCAATTGATCATTTTATAGTACCTCTTAAGAAAGTATACATACATGTGTAACCTCACAGAAAGACTACACGTTCGAGAAAATACCACAGTCGAAAGGGATGTGCTGTGCTGAAGTCTTTTCAGTGCGAGGGAAAACCGGCTAAATCACTTCGAAAATTCCGGCAGCTGCGCTTCCCCGATCGTCTTGAAAGGGTAGCCGCAAAATTTCAAGGAAGCTCGAATTTAGAAACGGCAGAGTGAGACAGACGTCAAGGAACAAAGTGGGCGTCTCCGTCAGACCAGCTTGCATGTCCTTCAGATCACCGTGGAGCATCACACCTACAGCAGTAGTGTAGCTCACCCACGTCCTCCAGATCACATAGCCCGATCACTCGTCGTGTCTTTCAGACCAACTCGGGCGAATATAGGCCGATCACCTACATATTTCTTTCAGATCAACTCGGGCAAACACAGCCCAATCACCTATATATTTCTTTCAGATCGACTCGGGCAAACATGGCCCACGTCGTCATTCGTGTCTTTCCGTCACCTCGGGCGAACATAGCCCCATCACTGATGTCTTTCGAATCAACTCGGGCGAATATAGCCCGATCACCTTATATATTTCTTTCGGATCAACTCGGGCGAACGTAGCCCTATCACTGATGTATTTCAGATCAACTCGGGCAAACATAGTCCAATCAATGATGCCTTTCGGATCAACTCGGGCGAACATAGCCCTATCACTGATGTCTTTCGGATTAACTCGGGCGAACATAGCCCAATCAATGATGTCTTTCGGATCAACTCGGGCGAACATAGCCCTATCACTGATGTCTTTCGGATTAACTCGGGCGAACATAGCCCAATCAATGATGTCTTTCGGATCGACTCGGGCGAACATAGTCACATCAACGATGCCTTTCGGATCAACTCGGGCAAACAGAACCCAATCACCGATGTCTTTCGGATCAACTCGGGCAAACATAGACCAATCACCGGTGTCTTTCGGATCAACTCGGGCAAACAAAGCCCAATCAATGGTGCCATTCGGATCAACTCGGGCATGCATAACCCAATCACCGATTTCTTTCAGATTAACTCGGGCGAACATAGCCCAATCAACGATTCTTTACAGATCAACTCGGGGCGAAAATAGCCCAATCAGCGATGCCTTTCGGATCAACTCGGGCAAACATAGCCCAATCTCTGATTTCTTTCAGATTAACTAGGGCAAAAAAAGTCCAATCACCGATTTCTTTCGGATCAACTCGGGCAACGTAGCCCAATCGCCGATTCTTTCAGATCAACTCGGGCAAACATATACCACGGTACTGCTTGTAGCCCAAATCGCCGATTATTTCAGATGAACTCGGGCAAACATACAGTACGGATCAATCTGTGTCCTTCAGATCATCATGGAGCGAACAACTGCTGTGCACAGATCACCTACACCCTTGAGAAACCATGGAGTAAACGATCACCTTGCAATAAATATGTACCTACGGTATGCTCTACCAAACATATCTACAGTCTTCTACAGTCTATCTGATCTGTCCTATTCGCGGAAACACTCCGCACCCCCCCCTCGCCCCCTGGTGTAAATCCCTCTCTTGCTTTTCTACACGTGTGTGGAGCCTCGATATTGTGGTGCGCCCAACTGACAGACTGGCTGCTGACCAACGGCGACCTTTTCGCCACCCCGGGAATAGCTGTGGAGTCTGCTGTAATTATGACAACATGTTGCCGATCGATGCCGGCTACGGGAGCTACGTAAGATACATGGTATGTAGCGGCATGATCTATAAATGGTAGCGCAAGCGGCATGATCTTTTGCAGGCGCTCTATTCGTCTGCATAGCACGGAGACATTCGCTGTTGGTTTGCTTCGCTTGCATGGCTGTATCGGAAACACGAGCTGATCCCGACGACCGGCTCTATTTTTACATCATGGTTCCTGGTATCGCAAGGGTTTGAAACGATAAGTTGGTGGCATACATGCCGTGGCATGCTCGGGAATGTACAAGCAGCGCGCACCTCTATCCGCTGCTGTAGTAGAGGCAAACAAACTGGTGGTGGAACGTGGCAGCAACAGCAGTGGATAGCCCCTTGAAAAAACACCGCCGTGAGCGGTCGCACTCGTGGAGCAGATGCGGGTGAAGCACCCAACAGCAGTTCCGACAACAAACTACAGCGATACTACTGTACGAGCAAGACAACAGGCCACCTCATCTGCCAGCTGCATATAATGGTCCTCTACCACTGCTGCTCCAGTTATTATGCACCCAGAGGTGCATTCGTTCACATCTAGCCGAGCTTTCCGGTACGGCCTTGGCTGTTGTTGCTCCCGCTCCCGCTGCGTTGCCGAGTGCTGCTGACTACTGGTACTCACGAGTACGTATGCATGTGCACTCGACGGACCTGGTTGTCACGGCGTTGGTGTGTGGGGCAAGGCATGAAAAAAACAACACCCACCTCTTGCAAGAATCGAACCGCACGCTCGACATCCGCGACGTGCATCAGCGCGGGGCTCGCGCTGACACGTGACGACGACATCATCATCCCGTCTCCGCTGCGCACGGCAACTCTCGTCTGGGTAGCAGCCCACCAGCTTATGTCCTCCCCCCTCCCGTCAAAGTGCTACCCCGTATATCATGTTGAGTTGCTCCGTCCCTGACTGTTGGTTCGTTATGCGGTGTAAACGTGTAAACCCGGGGACCCGGGGTTGAGTTTTTATGCGTACCACCCATCCCTAAGTGGGGGCAGCTGGCACTTCTGCCGCGTGTCTGGACACAGAGAGAGCGCGGGGCTTGGTCTGGCGGCGGTGCGGGCTCCTATGCTTTCGTGTTCCAGGGCAGTCTCGAAAGTGAGTCGTGGTGTCGTGGGGGCACGAGCGTTCCTTGGCAAGAGGGCATCAGGTGATCTCTCCACCTTGGGCCGGATATGATGGCATGACAGGAACTCTTTTTTTGTGTCCCTTTGCGTCCAGGGTTGCACCCCACAGTCCCGCCACTGTATCCACCGCGTGCGGTGCGCGGCTGCTGCTTGTGCTGCGGTGCTTGGACGTTTGACGTGACCCGTTGGCCGTCTTCCGTGCAGCCACACCTGTCCTGGGCATGGTTTACTCTTGAAGGGCAGTAGCCTTCGGTCGTTCGAAGTCAATTATTGCACCATCTCCACGATAACACCTGTCAACCAACTTGTTGCTGTTATACCAACCACATGTTATATCCCCGATAGCTCTCTTTGCTGGCGGCGGATCGTAACGTCGATACGGGCAACGTGGCACACACCTGCAGCAGCCAGCTTCTGAATTACGTAGAATCTCAGATCTTCTCACAGTTTTCTGTGCATTGGCACCCTTGTCTGATCTACATGCCATCGAGTTCTACGGCTATCCACACACTGCCGGTTGTTCTTTCTACACTACTGCTGCGTTGGGTGCGCGTTTGGTCGTACTCAACCGAACCTCGCTTCCTCCGTAGTATAGTGTGAACGTGAGAAACCACGGCAGGGCACCATCGCTGGGTTCTCTCGACTCCGGCCTCCGTTTGTCTCTTTGCTTGTACTATTGCGCTGTCCAGAGGGGCTGCTTCCCACCAACCATGTGTCAAAGTTGACCCGGCAGTTTGTAGCGCGCGGCTCCCTGTGTCCCACCACATCTCGCGGTGTCCAGGAAACAACGCACGTCGACGTAAAGGCGGTCGTGCGGCATGAAGAGCGGCAGTCGCAAGCCCCTTGCTCTTCCGTCTCACTCTCGTCGATCGAATCTCGGCCTCTCTTGGGGATTTATCGAAGAGGCACAAAGGCACCTGGCAAGCTGGAACACTGCGTCTTGTCATATGGAGAGTGGCTTTTGAGCTCTTCGGTCGCTCGGCGCTGCTGCTGCTGTGTAGTGCGTGAAATGGCGTGGATACGGCAAAAGAGCGCGCGAAATCCGTCGCAATTCGCTTCCCACGCCCCCCAAGCCCTGGATAGCTAGACTCCCCCCTACCCAATGGTACGCAAACCGCCCCCTGTGAAGGCCGATTTCCGGCCCACCAAATCCCCCATGCCCTGATAATTTCCGCTTGTTGTGCAGCAGGCTCAAGTCGATGGACGATGACACGGAGAGCGGGGCCGGAGGGGAAGGAGCAGACCGTAAGCAGCAGCAGCAACAGCAGCAGGAAGAAGATAAAGGTGACCCCGTGGGGACGGTGGTGGTAGGGTTCTCCTTCATGGCCAAGAAGATGGAGACCATGGCTGAGGTGGGCCTTTCACACGCGGAGGTAATACATACATGGGGCGTTATTGTTGCTGTGGCCGGGGTCTCCTTTTAACCACGTTCATCACTCTTTTATCTGGATACATGGGCCTGTCCCCTTCCCGAAGGACTAAGATAATAGGACTCAGGAGAGTGAGTGCAAAAAAGAAAAGTCGGCGAGGGAGAAAGTGACCAAGCAAGCGGAATGGGCTTTAGCTGGTCCAGACGGGATCAGCCACCATTCATTCCGGGCATGAATATCGGGTCAGTCATTTGTGGACGCCTGCCATGGTCGAGTCAAGTGTGTGTGTGTGTGATGCCTTCGGTTGCTTGGCCAACAGGTGATGATGGTGGGGCCGATGGATGGCTTGGAGTTTCACCCTTTGAATTTCTCGGAGCGGCCAGAAGAGCACCGGCGTCTGGACGTGATACTGCACAAGCTCTCGGAGGACATCATGTTCAGGTGGGGGGGGGGGGGGGGGGGGGGGGGG
>FN649728.1:5261067-5273055 GCA_000310025.1 Ectocarpus siliculosus | reverse complement strand
TTTGGGGGGGGGGGGGAGGTCGTATAAAAAACTGGGCGGACGTACTACTTGTTGTTGTTGTTGTTGTTGTTGTTTTTGTTGTTGTTGTTGTTGTTGTTGTTGTCTTCACATTAAACTCGTGTCAGTTGCTAATCCCAAAATCTAGCGAGGACGCGGTTCGTGGTCACAAAAATGCTTGAGCCATCAGAAGATCCAAAGAACACGCAAACTAGCAAGAAAAGGGTACACAAGCCCGAAGAGGTCCACCTACATCCCTGCAGAACGTTTGCGTGCCCAAAAACTGAACTACCCGTCCACACACTACATTCGACTACAGCAGCATCACCCCCCCCGTCCTATTTGTACACTTCACCAAAATGAATGTCGACTACAGCGTACAGCTGTCTGGAGTGCTGCCTGTACAATAACACCATGGTAGGCATGGTACAAGTTCGGGGCGCGCAACTGTTGTCTGAAGTGCTGTCAGAATGCGTCCGTGGACATACAGTGAAAAAGAACAACCAACCAAAGCCATCTTTGCAATTGATAATCACCGAATCTACCCCTGATCATCTGTGTTGGACACAGTAGTGCAAATAATCGACACTGATTAGGAATCGTTCCACATTGAAGGGTCTTCCACGATGCAGGTACACAATAAAGGCACCCGGGCTATCCGCGCCATCTCTGCCGCGTCTCTCTACAAAACCAGTGACGTCATCACATACACACCAATATTCAGGGAAAAAAACGGAAAATATTTGACAACACAAAATGGTCGTCCGTGCGTCACGGTTCGATATCGTCCGTGTGCTCCGGCGCCGCTGCTCCGGCGCCGCTGCTCCGGTGTCGCTGCGGCCAGTCCTAGCACGACCAAAATCGACCTGCTCCGTCCGTACACGCTCTCGTTGCTGTCAATCCCAGTCGGTTCCTCGCTTTCTCCGTCGTTGCACTTAGGGTTCTTGGTCTGAAAATTCTCGCGCCGAAGGGTCAACCACAGCCCACTCAGCTCGTCACCACCTGTTCCCTCCTCCCGTTTGATGGCGAAGCCAGGTTACTGAGACAGTACAGCTCCCTTTAGCAAACCTAGGTCCGTGTACATAGTGCCCGTCCACCTTTCTGATGGCGTCTGCCTCCGCGCACAAAACTGAGATGGACATTACTGTCTACACCGACGGCCATTAGGCCCGCGCATCTGCATTTTTGTACCTGACGCACCAGTGCCGACCCAACTCTACCACTACGCACGCCTTGCGGCGGGTGCGCCGCAGCAAGAAGGTATCGGTCCCTTGAGGGTGAGTCTAGCCATGCTCGCTAGAAAGACCCCCCCCCCTCGTTTTGGGCCATGCCTAAGCAAAAGCCTTGCCGAGGCAGCGAGGGGAAGAGGGAAGTATTACTGCTCAGCTGTGAATACTACCAACTGTTAGGTATTTGGTGACCAGGGGGGGAGTGCTGATCGGCTGTGCTAAGCTAGGTATTTTGGTGACCTGCTGCTTGGCTCTACCCTACGTAGTCAGCAAGCGGCGTGTGCCGAGGGGCGGTAGCCACCCGTGGGTGACCGTCTTGTGCCGGCGCAACTCAGGCCCCATCAGATCAGCAGCGTTCGCGGGGATGTTCAGCTTGGTTTTTTGAACAGGGGGTACGGGGTTAGGTTTAAGGATAAGGATAGGGGTGCGAACCCCCCATCTCTATTTCATAGACTAACAATACAATGCTCCCGAAGGCGATCCCATCAGATACGCAGCATTCCCCGTAGTCTCATGCACATGTTTCGTTTTTACACCACGTGGATAATAGTAACATGTAGTCTGCAGATCCCCGATCATTGTCGGTCGGGCACCCCACGCGTTTTCACAATATTCAAGAGTGCCCTCCGGGGCGGGCTCGTGAAAGCACAGCAGTGTCAAGGGGTGGTGGGTGCAATATCGGAAAGGAAGCTAGCAAAGCTGACTGCCAGCCGAGAACGCCTCCCAAGCTCGAACATCACCCACACAGCTGACATGCTTAGACGCGAAGAGCACAGTGAACCAGACCAAACCTAAAAGGAAGAGCAAACCTTTATTGTTCAGTCTGATGTGGTGGCAGTCAATTTCGGATGGGATCGGGGAGAAGAAGTCGTGGGTTGCTCCTAGGTCTTGACGAGGACCGCCCGGGCACCGCCGCTGGCTCTGGCAATGAGACAGGTAGCGCTTCAGTTGGTGTATTCCTCCCGCGACTTTACCGGACACGTGCAATCCACTCTGCCCCACCGCCCACCATGGTCTTGTTTTTCATGTGCTCGAAAATCCCAGAGACGTGCAACCGGAGGGGGATGCTCGACTGTCGTGGATCGAGGCGTACCTGGATCGAAACCCCAAGACCGCCATCCTCGATCCGATCGACAGAGTTTCAAACTGCATCAATCGGGTCACTACCCTCAAGGCATGTCTTTTTGTTTGTGACCGGGGGTTGGATGACGATGCCATGGAGGCGTTTTCGGGGGGCCGACTGGGGGGGAATCGGAGACGTTATTTAGTGATGCATGCTTGCACACCCAGCCAGAGAGAGGGAGAGAGAGAGAGAGTCTGGATAGTCAAGTTCTCGGCGAGCCAAATCACTATGTTCATGTTGGAAAGGCGGTACAAAGGCAAGCACAGCAGTGGGTTTTGAACCTACTGTAGTGCGTTCGCCCTGGCTGTCTTACGGTAGGGTCACTCACCCCCGAGGGCAAACATCAATCGCAAAAGTGGACCACAGCTTTTCCAGGGAACGTGGGAAGGCTTCTGCCCCCCCCCTGACTCATGCGCCCGTTTGAACGAGTGTGTTGCACCCCGTTGTTGGTTTGTCGTTGTTCCTACACGAACGCCGCTCTTGCGTGCACAGCCGTAGTTTCCAGCGCCAGCTGGGTCTCTTTGATGGAACGACAAGAGTAACACTTTCTGTCGCGCCCTCTGATTGGCCACCGATCGGGTGACATACACGAGCAACAACGGCGCACACACGGCTTCCGCCAAGTCCTGCTATTAGTCGTATCACCTATAGCTTACCGATGTTCGCGAGTTCATCCCCGTGTCAACACTCAATAAAAGCGCCCGACTGCTGTCGGTGCTGTCTCCGTTAGGTGTAAGGACGATTGCTTCGATTTGAACGAGACGCCTGGTCAGTGGTTGGTATAGCAGCTGAAGCACCACATGAGTCCCTTCCCCCCCCCTGCATACGGCGGAAAGTTGAGCTTCCCTCCTGCATGCCTGAGAGGCTCAACCTCGAAAAGGAGGCCGCCTTTCATGACCAAAAGGACTCATTGGTGTGCACCGATGATACCGCGTCCCCCCCCCCCCTCCTTCTACAGCTGACATTGCGCACCCAATCTCCACCCCCTCCTGTTCCAGCTTCTCGAAGACGCGTATCGACGGCACGGGGCCGCCGGGGGCATGCCCCGCCCTCCCCGCTTCATGGTTCTCGAAGATCACGAGCCTTCAGGCCCGGGGGCTGATGGTGGGATCGTTCCCAGGAACGGTCTCGCCTTTCCCGTGATCTGCAAACCCGTCGAGGCTTGCGGTAAGCCAGTCGCCGTCTCGTTTTGGTGTGATTCGAAAAAATCCAGAAATCATCTTGTTGTTGCCAAGCCGAAAAGCAATCCCCGAAAAAGATGGAGTACCTATCCGAGGACACGGCGGGTGCTCTGCAGATGCGCGTCGGTATCGATAAAAGTGCTGAGCTATATATATACCAGTCAAACCAGCCGCTGACTTACCGCTCAGCGACGTAGCGCTGGCTGTTCATGTAACGCCGGCGGTGTGTGAGAGTATAGCAGGCAGGCCGGTAGGTATCGGCGCACGGGATCGCTTCTTCGGTCGGGTCGCAGATCTGCGTTCACGATCAATTTGCAGAGCCCCTTCTTTGGATAGATACCCTCGGCTTGGTCGCACACACGTCGCCCCCGTCTCCAGGCGTTCTTGAAGCTATGTCTCTTGATAATGTCGAGGAGAGTTGAGCTTAAGGAGACTAGCCGCAGTGCTACCGTTTTCCCTGGCCGTTGGTTCGAGCCTGAGCGCTCTCGAGGCGTTTGCGCTCAGGCTCGATGCGAGAGTCAACGTACCTAAACATTGTTGTGGTGGCATATTCCTTCTTTTTGGTCATCTTGCATCATCACCCCTCCATGACACTGTGCCCTCATGAGCCCACTCCGGAGGAATCACTCTGTTGGCTTTTCACAACGTCAGGGTTAGGGCTATAGAGCAGACTCGTCCTCTCAGAATATCTTGCTCATTCGCGCGATCGGTTTCGTCCGCCTCGGCCCCCCTCGGCCCCCCTCGCCCCCAGCTGTCGAACCACAGCACCGTCGTCTTGACCGACTTGCCTCTCCCGGCGGAAGTGGCATATGATACTAATATGTGCCCGCGTTGTTGTTGTTGTTTTGTTGTTGTTGTTTTTTGCTTGATCCTGCGATGATTTTATTTTGCAGGGACACGAGGGTCGCACACGATGGTGGTCGTTCTCGACCAAGCGGGCGTGTCCGCGCTCACGCCCCCGGTCGTGGTGCAAGAGTGCAGGAGCCACGGCGCCAAGCTCTTCAAGGTGAGGCTCGCCCTCGCCTCCCAAGATCCCCGCTCGCTCCTACATAGGCATGGAAGACCACGTTTAAAACTTGGTCGCTTTTTTTGTTCAGGCGGTGTGTTGTAGTTCTCCTGTGCTTGTGTTTTTTTCTTTTGTGAAGCTGTAGACGCGTGTGTTCTCAACCAGAGGCCTCGCGATACATTTTACGTTGGAGCATGGTGTGTCCAACGGATCTATTCTGTCACGCAAATCTGGTTTGTTTCCGTGGCCGGACCGGCTGGTCCCTGATCCCGCCGACTACACACGTGCCCGCACGTTGTCTGCTATTGTGTTGCTGCGAGACACACATGTCGTGCGTGACGAAGAGAGATAAGAGAGAGGTCTTATGTCTCTGTAGATCCGCACTGGAACAGAGATCGCTGAGCTCCAGCAACAGCTGAGCCTATGAAAAATTATTATTGTAGGCCTATTTTCTACCACGCGCCGCCTTCGCCGTTGGTGCACGGGAGGCGGGCACTTCTCCCACAGCCTACCCCTTCCCCCCCCCCCTCTTAAAGGTGTGTGTTATTGGAGACGAAGTCCGTGTGCACGAGAGGCCTTCTTTGCCAGACCTTCCTCCCGGACTGACGGGCTCTTTCGCGTTCGACAGCCAGAAACCTTACCCAGCACTAGAAGAGGTGAGTCTCGCTGAAAAAAACTGTTCCGTCGGACACAATCTACGCGTGCATGTTAACCTCCGACGTTGGCTGTTGTGCTGTCCGACGGGCGTTGTTTTTCTCGGGGTCATCATGATCCAATTCGCGAGTTGAGATGTGTCTTGTCCGCGGGGCCCCTCACCCTGGGAAGAAACAGATTGTCTACGCGAAGAAGCTAAATTTTTATGATATACAGCGGCAGGTGCTACGTCTATCCCTGAACCTCGCCGAAACACCCCGAAATCCCACTGATGCCATACTTGATCCAATCTTTTTGAAACCTGCGTGTGGGCTACTGAAAGAAAACAGGAGGTGAGTGCTTGCGTCTACCCCGAATCGCCCCTTTTTTCGGGTTTGCGGTACATTGTCATTTGACGAGGCTTGCTGGGGCCTTCGTTTTCGGATGAAGGAAACGCCACCCTCAGCGTCCCTTAAGGGCGCGGGGGGGATCGCAGTACCTCCTCTGAAAAATCCAGGAAACGCCTGCATATCTCGGTTTTCCAAAATCTAACTGCAGTACGAAACTACCATCGTAAATTAACCGTCCGCAGCGGTCGCTTGTGTACAATGTTAGCAGCTGAGATTGTAGCCCTTTCGATACACTACAGACTAGCGGTCCGCGATTTTCCAAACGATCCTTCTATCATCGAGTTCGGTGAGCTACAAGCTAGATTTTTGAAGCTGCTGTGCGGTCCAATTTTGAAACGCTTCAAGCACCTTTGCCTAAAGGCTGGACATGCATATACATGACCCTAGGCATTCAAATCGACAATGGCGACCAGCTGGATATGTGAGGGAAGAGCTGCGCTGAAGTTCGCGGCCCCATACACTCACATAGGCGGTGATTCGTGTTCACCGTGTGCTTGAAGCGTTTCAAAATTGGACCGCACAGCAGCTTCAAAAATCTAGCTTGTAGCTCACCGAACTCGATGACAGAAGGATCGTTTGGAAATCGCGGACCGCTAGTCTGTAGTGTATCGCAAGGGGTACAACCTCAGCTACTAACATTGTACACAAGCGACCGCTGCGGACGGTTAATTTACGATGGTAGTTTCGTACTGCAGTTAGACTTTGGATAACCGAGACATGCAGGCGTTTCCTGTTTTTTTGAAGAGGAAGCACTGCGATCCCCAGTGCGGCCTTAACAATAGCGTTCAGGTTAGGTTAGTTTGTCTGTTGACACGGAAGCACCGCCGTTGCTCAGAACGAAGGAAATCAACCCCCACCAGCTCGCGCCACGTTCGACCGCCAGGTCAGGATAGGTTGTTTGACATGGACGCGGAAGCAAGAAACATGAAGTGCCACCTAAGCACGTCTAGTTTGCTTGCTTGTCCTTCCTTTCTTAAGGTTAAGGCTGCCAGTGCCGCGACCCGAGCAAGGTCGGGTCGGTTGCAAGGACAACCGCCAACCGCCGGGAACGGAACAACACCCGGACACAACGGCGATCCCTCCCGCTCGGCATCTTCCGCAGAGGAGGTACCAGGACAACTCCGTCAAGCGAACGGAGAGAGATCCGGTAAAAGCAGCAAGCCGCCACTCCCACGACCGAAGGCGCTGAGGGACAGGGGCCCGGACATCCGACAGGCTTCAGCTTGTACGCCGACGGGAGCAGTGGCACCGGCGTCGACGACCACAACGTGGTCGTCGGCATCGTCGTCCCGGCAACCGAGCAGAGCGAAGCTGTCCCCTGGCCCAGCGGTAGCGCCGGAGGCGGCGGCGGCGGCGGTGGCGACGCTGCCGGCGGAGCGGGCACACCCGCCTTCTTTGTCGTTGGAGGCGGCAAAGCTTGCGGCGAGAAGGATGAGGGAGACTTTCGGACTGTCGCTGTTCGGGTTCGACCTCATCGTCGACCGGGCCACGGGGGAGACGTTCGTCATCGACGTCAACTACTTCCCCAGCTTCAAGGACTTGGCGGATTTTCCGCAGGTACGGCAACGGTTGCTGCACTGTTACGGTACGGTTACGTACGGTAGGCGGGAACGTCGCCTTTCGAGAGCATCGTGACTTGGTCCGTGTGGATCGGTGTTTGCTGTAGGACCAAAGGAGGAGGACCTGCCATTGTTGGAGAAAAAAACAGAAACAAACAGCCCTGAAAACAAGTGCTTGCCTTTCGCCGTTCGTTGCGATTAGCCCCGTTGCTAACGTCCGTTGCGAGATGCAGAGTCAATACCGCTGCAGCCCGCCCCTTGGGCTCACGGCAGACGTGAAAGATTCAGGGTGGACGGAAAACTCTTGTCGTCCGTTCATACGTACATCCCCACGACTCTCTTACAAGCGCTGGCATGGTGCTCTTGTTAACATGTGGCAGTGATCTTCAAACCAAATCTGGCAACGAACGTACAGTCGGGCGCTCTCGAAAAATCATGAGGCTCGTCTTTTTTTTGTTTTTGTCGCCATGAAACCGTCGCGAAGAAAAACACCTTGGCGTCGTCCTCGGTAACGTGCTTCCGAAACGCTCTGTAAACCACGTGTTGTTGCTGGTCAGGTGCTGCGACGACGACTGAAGGAGGTTGTGGCGACAGCCGGTCGCAAATCGGGAGCTGAGGGTTTACCGTCAAAGGAGCGAGCAGACTGATGATCCGGGGGTTGTGGTGTGTTGTTGACACGTGCGTCCACGGCTCAAAGCGGCTGAATAAGTTTACAAATGACCTGTCGGAGAGGAGGAATGCTGTTGTTTCTCCGTTTGAAATTGTGTTCGGTGTACAATAGTCCGTCCGTGTTTGAAATGGTTTTTCTAAGTGGTTTCTCCGTTTTTGAAATTGTTTTTGCTGCCCGAAACGTGGAGAAGGTTTACTGAAGGTTTACTGAAGGTTTACTCACCAAAACTGCTGTGGTTTCGAGTGATGGGTGGTTTACTACGAGGTAGCTGGTCACAACGTTTTTGCCACGGGTGTAGTCTACAATTGTAGTTTTTGTGTTTGGTTGCCGGCAGGCAAGGCAGCGCGGACACAAGTGATTTCGAGCAGAGCAGCGCATGTATGTCTCCCTCGTTGCTACCTGTACGAGCACAAACAGAGGTGGACTTCTGTACCCCCTTGCTTCGTGAGATTTTCGCCTTCCGAGCGAGCGAGCGAATACGCTAAATAGCTATATAATGGTGCTGGCGACATCCAGAACCTACCTCTGTCTTCGCTGCTATTAAATAGGGGTTTCCCGTTAGAGTGCTGGTTAGGGAAGGCGATGAGCGAAACAACGAGGGCGCCCGACTGACACCTATGCATATAACGGATGATCAGTCGTGGCAATGATGCAACTTTCCACGGCACGACTCGCCTTGGTCTTGTCCGCGTTTTCCCGAAACTCAACCCCCGGTAATTTCCGCCGTTCACGGTTGTGTCGTATTTCGTTCGTTGGTCGGGGTGTTGTCCTTGTACGTATGTAAATCAGTGCTTCGTGATCGTACCTAACGTCACTGTGCAGGACGGTGCGATCGGCGTTAAATATCATAGCCCCCCTTGTCTTCGTCCGACAAGCGTTCCACCTAGCCATTTTGTTGTGTCAGAATTTCTTGTTCTTTGCTTCTCGGGGTGGCCGCATCTGTCAACGCCGTCGTTCGCAGTGGTCACCTGCCTACGCTCCCAAAAATCGGACCTCGTCCACACACAAAAAAAAAGGGTGTTCGAACCGGAAGCCGCACACGCTTTCCAGGTTTGTCAGGGACCCCAGCGTGTGCAAAATTCCCAGCCAACAATCACAGCGTCGTTGTTTCGACCAAAGCAATCGAGTCCGCTTGCAGAATTAGTGAGTGTGTCCCTGGTCGACGCGGGCGTGACACACCACCTTTCCTGCTTGTCACGGAAGCAGCATGCACGGCCTTGCCGCGATTTCCGACGCACGATGCCGTCGTCGTGTGGTGCGGTCAGCAAGCTACGAGTGTCAACAAACCGCACGGCTCTACGCCCCACCAAAATGGAATTTTGATGCCATGCGCCTTGCCCAGATCCTTTCTGCGACGCACTACAGCAGTGTACTTTTTTACACAAGGACCACGAGATGGGTGAGAAACGTGGACGTCGGTTCCCCCAGACAGGGTTGCATCCGTATCAACACTACACCGCAAGCCTGACAAACTAAAAAACACTCTGTTTTGTGGTCTGCCGCCTCACACTTACCTCTTAGGCAAAAACCGAGGCGGGCTTCAGAGCAAGACCAAACCCGTCAGAAGCCTTGCACTAAAACCAACGTGCTTGATACAAACGGTGTGCCACCTCACCTTACCCTCTTGGGGGAAAAACCGAGGCGGGCTTCAGAGCAAGACCAAACCCGTCACTACACTTGCACTCAAATCAACGTGCGTGTTACGAACGGTGTGCGGCCTTACACTAACCTCTTGGGCAAAAACCGAGGCGGGCTTCAAGCAAGACAAAAACAGCACTACACGTGCACTCAAACCAACGTGCTTGTTACAAACGGTGTGCCACCTCACCTTAACCTCTTGGGGCAAAAACCGAGGCGGGCTTCAGAGCAAGATAAAAACCGGCAATACACTTACACTCAAAAAATCAACGTGCTTGCTACGAACGGTGTGCCGCGTCACCGTAAGACTCCTGGGGAGAAAGAAACCGAGGCAGCCTACAGGCCTTGCCGGATTTCCCCTGGGCCTGTGGGTTAAAAACTAACTTACCCACAGACCGGTCGTTTCCGTTTTTTTGCTGTTGCACCGCGGGGGGTGTTTCTCGTCTACGAAGCCCCCGACCTTTCTTGTCTGTCCGTCGCAAACGGGTTGCGTGGGGAACAGGGCCAAATAAATTCCCGTACCCGCGTGCCCCTTGACTCTCCACGCCGCCCCGCCCCTTCGGCTGCCTCCTACTCCTTGCCGGGGTTCACGACACCGCCGCCGCCTTTCTTGCCGAGTGTGCCGCCGACCTCTCCGTCCACGCTCCTTTTTCTGCCGCTGCTGCGGCTGCTACTGCCGCCTCCTAAGCATTCACCGGAGTTACTTGCGCTAGATGCTGCTGCTGCTGCGACCGGCGTTTCGAATGCGGGCGCCCGGTCCACCCCACTACGTCTCTCTACACCTCCCCTCAGCACGTCGCCGCCGCCTCCGCCGCGGCCGCCGCCGCCGTTTGCGCCGCTTCCTTTGACCGACGGTTCGAAGGACGGCACCCGAACCATCCCAGTACCCCACCCTCCACACCCTTCCTCCACGCCGGCGCCCCCCCCACCTCCGCCGCTACCACCCTCATCGCCGGTGCGGGGCTTGCCCCCCCAGCGCCAGAACGACAACAACGCCGTTCGATCGCCGCTTATTCTCTGCTTCGCTGCCCCTTCTGCTGCTGCTGCTGCCCCCCCCTCGGCCGCCCCTCCTTCCCGCGCGACCGTTGGCGGCGCCGCTGCCGCCGTTGGCGATCCCGGGCGAGACACCGCCAGCACCGAGGTTGACAGCACCGACATGGTGCCCGACCTCGGACGAGCGGGAGAAGCAAAGAGCGTCGTAGCAGGAGACGCCGGAGCAGCTCCCGCCGCCACCGCCGCCGCCGCCCACCCCGCTGTCGAGGAAGCATCGGCGTCGCCGCCGCCGCCCTCGTCTCCGCCGTCCTTCGGCCGACAAGACTCCCCAGCCTGATCGCTTGTTGTACCGAAGTCCGCCGCCGCTTCCCCCTGCGGGGAGCCTCCGCCGCGCGCCTGCCCCCCCGCCCCAACCCCCCGCCGTGCCCACGCCGCCTTGGCGCAGGCCAAGATAAGGGTGGCCTTTCCCGAGGGGTCGAAGTTCGAGAGCTTCGCCACGTCCATCGGCCGCATGCCCAGCGCTCGGTTCCTGTGGTTGCATTGCACAGGCATGGATACGGACGCGTCTGTGACGCAGATTTTTCGAAGACGTCTGAAAGGAAAATGTCGGTGCCCGATTCGGGTTGTGGCTGGGGGGGGGGGGTCTCCTAAAGACCACAGATAGCGCCCACACTAACGCACCGCTAGCTACCGACGAGGATGGAGGTTCTTAGTTCCTCTTGTGGGCTGCAAATGACCGCCAAAACTAAATAGAGGTTTTAACCCTATCCCCAAGGCGGCGGGCACTGGCCTTGGCTGGGTCACTTCAAACTTGCAAGGAAGTGCCAGTTGTTGCCACTGCTGAACACAAAAAAAAGAGAGTGTGGTGCGGACATGTATGTATCATGTTTCCCTAGCGATGCATCTGATTCTGTAAAACCACAGCACAATCTTCATTGCAGTCGAACAGCACGGCAAGGGTGGGTCTGGTCTAGGGTAATCTCTCTGCTTCTCTCTTCCGACTTCGCTCCTTCGTGGTGTCCAGACTGGTCATCGTAGGACGAAGGCGTGCTCGCTTTGTCACATAGACAGCGGGAGGAAAGCCCTACTGTAGGGATTGATTGTCTCACGTTTCTGCCGGGCACGCCATCTCCATGAACGGCTTCGCGTACAAATCGCAGGCCACGCGCCAGCCTACTCGGTTGTGGTCGCTATCAAACAGCAGGGCCACGTACTGTGCGGAAAAAAAAAAAAAAAAGGACGAGGGGGGCACCGCAAGAGGGAAGGGGGGGTAGGGGGGGGGGGGGGGCATTGGCCCCGAGGGGGTTGAGGTTTTCATTGGGGGGGAACCCCCGGGGAAAAAAAACGACAACAACCCAAATTTTTCCCGAGGAAGGGAAAAAAAAAAATTCTTCCTCTTCTTTTTCTTTATTAAAAAAAACAAAAACCCCCCCCCCGATAAAATGAAGGCGACCCCCCCGACAAAAAAAACGGGGTGCACCTTCCACCCCCAAAAACAAAAAAAAAAAAGTGGGAAACCATCGAAAAATCGGGGGGCCCTGGCCCCCCT
>FN649728.1:5249039-5260967 GCA_000310025.1 Ectocarpus siliculosus | reverse complement strand
GGAGTGTGTTGATCGATCGATCCGATGTTGTTGTGGTTGTGGTTGTGGTTGTGGTTGTGGGATGGATGTTGATAAGGGCCGCTTGGAAAAAAAGCAGGTGATGCATATTATATCAACACAAGCAAGCAAGCAGGCAGGCAGGCAGGTGATGATGTGATGAGGAGGAGGACACCAAGGGCGCGCGCACCACACACTACAAGTGTCGAACACTACAAGTGTCGAAAGCAAAGGGCGCGACGCAAAGGTTCATCAAGGCGGGCAAAGACAAAAGACAAAAGTGCCCAAGACAAATGTCTGAATAAGCAGTCTGTAACGAAGATGTTTGCGGGTCAAAAGAGTAGACATGTATGCTTGTTGTTGTAGGTGCAAGTGCTTGAATGCCAACCCGGAGGAAGTAGTACCTAGCAAGAGAGCGCAAGCAACACCAACCGTCTTTGCGATTGGTGTTGCTTGCGCATTCTGCACGCGCGCCCCCGGGAAGGGGACGCGATGCTAGAGGGGGGATGGGGGGGCGAGATGCACTAGAATCTTTTCGTAAGAGAAAATTCCAGCACAAATCTTCGGAACAAGAGGCTTAATCTCAGCAGATCGTAGGACAAAGCCTACTATCATGCTTACAATACCCCGTTCCTTATCAAGTCGTCTACAAAGGATTTACCGCTCCCAACGGTAGAAATTGTGGTTCAGCGTTGAACGCAATTTTATGATGCTGGCCTTTCGGCTATCGCTATTCGCGTGACATCGGGAGCAAGTGCATCGCCACTTTTCAGCATGGATTCTGACTTAGAGGCGTTCAGTCATAATCCGACGGATGGTAGCTTCGGGGCACTGTCTGTTCAGACAACCCCATAAACCAATTATCCGAACTAACGGTTCCTCTCGTACTAAGTTAGGGGGGGGGGGGGGGCATTGGTCGCGAGTGTGTTGAGGTTGTCATTGCGGCGGAGCGCTCGGTGACGAACAACGACAACAACGCAAATTTTACACGAGGAATGGAAAACAGACAACTCATCATCATCATCATCATCATCAAAAACAACAACAACACCCTCACCGATAAAATGAATGCAACACACACGACAAGAAAAACGGCTAGCAACTACAACACACAAGAACAAGAAAAAAGAAGTGTGAATCGATCGATAGATCGGGCGGCCATGGCCACCTTCGTGGTGGCGGCGCTAGCTCGGTACAGGTCCAGGCTGTGGGTGTGCGGCACGACTTGGTCCTTCAGCCCGTGTAGAACGAGGGTGGGGCAGGTCGTCTCAGCTACCGCTTTCTGTCGCAAAGGGAAGAACATCGTCAAAAGCGAACAACAGACAAGATCGGAACACGGAGTACATTGATTACACGCTTGGAAACGGCGGGCTTCGGGGTACACGCCTCCACGCTTGGAAACAGCGGATGGGGGCGCGTTCAGAAATGCTGGGAAGTTCGAAAGAATAGGTCAGTGGGACTCGTCCACCGTCTTGATGTATCGAAGCTATCCACAGGCTTGGAAATAGCGGATGGGCGCGCGTTCAAAAGCAGCCGGCCATCGTGTTTCGATTTCATCGAAAGGTTGGGTCGGCAGGACTCGTCTCGCGTGTGTCAAAGCTCGAAATTTCGCGCCAAGATCCCGGAAGTGATAAATCACTTCCTCCACCATCACTTCGACACACGTCCCCTCCCCAACAACCAAAGTACAAACGATACCGTATGCGGACCTTATTGTCCCACTGGTTGAGGTTGAACATGGAGGCCAGCGTGCCCCCGACGATGCTCTCGGCCATGTCCCCCACCCCCGTGAACGGAGCCAGCAGAAACAGCGCCTGCGACGGGGCCATCACCACCACCACCACCACCACCGTCACCGCCATCATCGCAGACAAACACACAAGGGACAGAGTGATGGGTCCGAACGTACAGTACACGACGCCCTTTCCGACCCCGCTCTACACGTACGTAAATCCACGTGCGATGCGAACAGCAACAGCAACGGACTGCAACTTCATGGTATAGCGCACTAAATACAAATAAAACAGAGTTTGTTAGAGCGATTGGCGAGGGTAAGTAAATTCACATCACGTGTTTTTCTCGTGCCGGGTGTTCCTGCCGTTGCAACAGCAACCCCAAATATAACGATTGCAGCCAACGAACCACGCTGCTGTAGACGGCCACTCACCCCCGGCTGGAACTCCCTGGCGAGGCATGCCGCGGGGCCCGAGCCCAGAGACCTTCCCATCACCACTACCCGATCCGCCGGCCATCCCATGACTTCCGTTATGTGCAGGAATGCCACCCTCACCGCGGCGTTGACGCTGTATTGATGGCGCGTTGTCATTGCGCGCGTTTTGTACGACCGCCGCGGCCACCGCCCGAAAAAAGCAACAAGAAGAAAAGAAAATCAAAAAGAGACACGAGCACGTGCGCGAGCGAGCGCGTGCGGGGCAGCAAGCATTGAGGCAGACAAAAACACACCGGCAATCGGGGGTGACCATCGAGTGGGCATCAGTGCTGTGGCTTGTTGCGTTCGGTCGTGGCTTTTCACGGTGCTGCTGGTGTTGCACTTACCAGTGGTGAACAGCAGTACTCGCTACTGGCCTTTTCGTACCAACGAACATGTCTTTAGGCACATGCCTTTAGGCACATGCCTTTAGGCACATGCCTTTAGGCACATGCCTTTAGTCCTTAGTCTGTTCATGCACATAGGAAGGAATAAGGAATGACTCGTTGTAATATCGACTGAAAATCAAAGTCAGCCCGCCAGCCTCGGTATGCCCAACCTCACGAAGAGGTCCCTAGCAACTCCAACAACGACAACCTCGCCGTGGTTCAATTTCCAGCTCTTCGTCAACGACTCGTCAACGTCAACAATGCCCCTTGCTCGATAGCCTCAACCCAACCTGCATGCCAAGAAATAGCGCACCGGCATCGCCACCAACACCGACACAACAAGCGCTGCCAACAACAATTGCAGCAGCAGCAACAACGGCAGCAACAACAACAACACCACCACCAACACAACCACAACCACCACCGCCGCCGCAGCACCACCAACAACAACACCAGCAACACCAACACCAGCACCAACAACATGAACCACAAACATCGACATGATGCATGCATTCGTCACGGTTCTTCGTTCCCTCTCACCTCTGCTCGTTCGACTCATCGTGGGCCATAAGGCCGTACCCCGGGTACTCCACTCCGATGACGTGACAGTCCAGCATGTCCCCAAGTGTCTCAAGGCTCCGCCTAAAGAAAACAACGAGAGCAACGGCGCGCAAACACAGAACACCCCCGTGATTGAAATGAATGATCGATGGATTCAGTTGTTCCAGGCGAGGCAATCACCCCCTTCCATTTTCAGCGAAGGTCAAGTACGCTCCACTTCCCTTGGCCATCGTGCGGGCGTAGTGGGGTGTATGGCCGGAAGACGAGCAACTCAGGCTATTGAAGCGGGGTCAGTCCACGTGCGCTCATATTCCATTCCTGCCCGAGCGAGCACTGGGGATCAGTCTTCCGTAAACGGCCACTTCCCACGACATGAATACCTTGGGGGGAAGGGTCGAGGTCGACTAAAATGGCTCTTGTAATGACCACCAATCATGCAACCCCTTGCGAGACCGGCTCCTGGCCAGGAGATATACACGGTTTATCCTCCGGTCTCTTCGATATCACACTGCCTGCCCTCTGTGTGTGGGGGGGGTGATACAAAACAAATAACGTGTGTGACCTGTTCCTGTACAGGGCACAGCACGTACTCTCAGCAAAACTCGACATCCTCCGTCCCGCATCCGGGTGGTAGGCAGAGGTCAGGCCCGCCGGCTGCTCACCTGGTCATGCCGAGGTCGGACGAGGTGCCGTGGCAGAACAGCAGCACCTTAGAGGCCCCGCCGATTCGCTCCAGCGCCAGGCACACCGACGAACCCTGGCGCCAGACAAAACACACACAAACAAGAGGAACACAAAGACAGGACTATGACGTGCATGATTCACAGAGCGCGACCGAGTGATGTTGGTGGTTGCCCCCGGAAGGAAGGATCGAGAAGGGTGCTCGGATCACCACTCACCACGGTGGGCAACGGGATGGTTCCTTCTCTCTCTCTCTTTCTCTCTCTCTCTCCCTATCTCTCTCTCCCTCCCTCTAACTCGTCTGCGCATCTATCCAATATATCTAAACATCTACCTTGCGTATACTTATCTATTTCTCCATACATCTTACCGGTATCTGCTTCGTATCTGCGTATGGCTGCATCTCTGCATGTCTGTCTTGTGTGTATATTCTGTCTGACTGAATGACACTGCCGTCTCTCTTATTTATCCCTCTCACCAGAACGCAAAGCTCTCCCGGCCAGCTGGTGGCCACGTAGGTTGGCTTGGGCGGGCGGAAGAGAAACATGTCGGAGGGCGACAGGCTGAACGACGTCTGGCGCTGAAAATAACGCCTGCCGGGTGGAGGGCGGGGACGGTCGCTTGCCCTCCCCGAAAGAATCTCCATCTAAATTATAACAAGTGCTTAGAAAAAAGCCTTCTCCGGCCTTGGCCAATTGAAGAATAGCTTTCCGTTCGCCTCCGTGGCGTCTTTCTCTGCCTTGGTCAGCTGTGTATCCCTTGTCGCGTCTTTCTCTCTCTCTCTTCCGCAGCAGTCCGGCGACGGCTCCAATCTTCTTCGTCTGCGGGGAGTGATGAGAAAGGACCCCCCACACGCGCACGGAATGGTTAATCGGGTGCATAGCCGGGTACGGGCGCGGTCGGCGAAAAAAAAAATGCAACACAAATCGGGTAGATAGCTCTTGATTGTTGTAAGCGTATTTTCTAAAAAGAAACGATCATTCTATGTAGTGTCCAGTTTCTTCCAAGACAGAGAATGATCCTCCTGTGTCGGGACGTCGTTTCCAAGCTCAGCTCAATCGTATCAAACAGGAAACTGGGATTGTTTCTCCTATTTGTACACACGCGCGAATCGTGTGCAAAAGGCGACTTTGGTTTGACCAGTTCACGGCACGGAACAAGTTCATATGTTCGACTTCACCGTCGACGAGGGAATTGAACGAACGGCTGATGAACCCTTCCACCGATGAGAAAATTAGGGCACACACACCAAAACATGGTGGTGGCTTTCCTCCATGTGTGAGCGACCGTCGCTGACCCGTCCGGCAAGCAGACACGTGCAATGTTCCGACAGGTGTATACACCTACATCTACCAGCAGGCATACTATATAATTTAGGACAAATTAAGGACACGCCAGCCCAGCCGAAGTGTATCATACCGCATGCATATGCATTATTATATGTTGTAATTTAGCGCTCCCGGAATACGATGAAGAGATGAAGAGGGCCTCCACTCACAGTTAAAGACTTCAATACATCCCCTTTGACCGTGGTTATATTTCGAACGGGTTGTAGTCTCTCTGCGTGTTTCATGTATTTTTCCTGAAGAGGCAGGGTGGGTTTGACGAGCTTGGCCGGCCGCTAAAACTACTACAGGTATTATATAGGGCTATAGCGCCCGCACGCAAGAACTTGGCAAGTTAAGAGAAGTCGATACAACAGAAGTACTGCTGCTGTAGCCTCGAAGAACTCAAAACCTAACGACTTGATGATCATCCGATCATCCGTGTGTGTGAGCCCGAGGTCTAAGGACCCCAAGCTACAACCTATACAACCACACAAGCAGCGTGTTGTGGTAGCGGCCATTTGGGAGCCCACGAGAGGAACTGAGAACCCAACGCCTGCGCCAAAAAGTAGAGAGGTGTGGGTGCTTTATCTGTAAAACGTGCTTTCTTTGTCGATACATAGGGTCAACAGCAGGAGGAGTGCATACAGACCAGGTATGTGTATCCCCAACAAGAAAAAGGACAACGAAGCATGTTTCAGAGGGTTCATTCAACATATAACCGTCGCGGGAGCTCGTGGTAAGAAGCGAAAGAATCATGCACGTGGAAACAGACCGCCAAATTACTTGCTGAAACCTCTGGTCGGGATGGTAGGGTCTCCGTGGTGTGCTCCATGATGTGCACCTGAAGAGTTTGGAGTATCCATTAGTGGGATGCTTTGCAGTATCTGTGAATACAAAGCTTCTTGCGGGAACTAAATAGATACTTTACCTGCTAGATACACTCCCCGTGCGTGGGCGTTTGCCCACATGTAGAGAAAACTACATGTTCGTCCCTTCCCCCAGAATTTCAGCTTTTTGTTTTCCAGTCAACCAATCAACCAATCCCCTTCGTCCAGAGTGGAGATCGCCCGGCGAGAGGAAAGTCAACACGCACGTATTCGTGCTTCTTTGCTTCTGGTACAGCCCGCCACTGAGCCGAGAATTTCCAGCATTGTATGGCAGCACAGCACGTTTGCTGGACCAGCCAGCTGTGTTCTAAAATTCAAATCAGCCCTAGCGTTGGGTGCGCTGCTTGTAGTCAGCTGGTCGGTGTAGTCAGCAGTGCAACCTGCACTTTTGCTGCTGTCGTGCTTTCAGTTGGTGTGGTCTGCTGCTGGTGTGGGCGCGATAAATAACAACTTGTTTTACACGCATGCTTGAAAGACTACACCCCACCTGTCGTTCTCGCCCGGTCTCTCTCCCTCGTCAGAAGCCAGCTGGGGCAGAGCGCTATACTAGAGCGCTGACAGCTGAAGAAGGAGATGGGGCCAAAAGGAACACATCAAAAGTGTGAGCAAGACACCAAGCAAATCAAATAAAATCGGAAGAAAATGGGGAGATCATACCGCCCCCCATGCAAATTGTGGCATTAGCAACTGCGGGGCCGCATCGACGGCGCGTGCGGTGTGTACTACTACTAATACACAGCATATTTGCGTGTTGTTGGTTGCTGGATTGTTGTTGCTGGAGCACGCACCCCGGCCCTGCAGCAAGAGCGGGGTATTAGGGTAGAACGATGCCGGGAGAGGGCAGGGGTTCCGGTGATCCGGGTGCAGGGGCACCGAAGACGAAAAAGGGCAAGAAATCCGCTGCTGCTGCTGCTGCTGCTGCTGCTGCTGTTGGCAAGAAGGGCACGAAACCAACGCGATCACCATCAAGTTCACCACGAGCAAAGGCTGCGAAGAAAGGAAAGGGCTCCGCAGCCAAGAAAGCTGCAGCAGTAGCAGCAGTAGCAAAGCAGGAGAAGGAGACCGATGGCGATGCACCCGCGGCAGTAGAGGAAGAAGGCCAAGAGGAGAAGGGAGAGCAGGAGGCGGGCCAGCAGCAGCAACAACAACCGCCCGATCAAGACAAACAGCAGCAGGCTAAACAAGCAACGCCGGAGGGGGAGGAGGAGGAGCAACAGCAGCAGGTGGTCGACGCAATGGACGAGGAGGAGGAGGAGGAAGAGGAAGACGCTGACGAGGTGAGTCAGTCCGACGGGTGCAGCGCCTCTCTCACCTTTAGCCTGGGCCGTCTCTGCTGAAAGCGTATCCCTGGTGGTTACACAGACAAGCGCGGTGCAGTGCGTGCCGTTGTTGCATTTTTCGTGAACTCGGTCGTGATGGCCGTCAGTCAAGGCAGACCTATCACATGCATACAACATATCACATCACAAGTAGAGGCAAGACGCAAAACCAGTGGGGTCAGTCTGTACAGCTGTGCAGCATGCTGCACTCATGTCACCACAAACGACGACGGATCCAATCTTTGGTCAGAGATACTTCTCCAGCACACACCCCATTTTCAGTCCCCCTCCGCCGCGACCCCCTGCGGGGGGAACAAGAAGTGCTATGCATATGTATAGATCTGCTTTCAGCAAATACCCACGGTTCGGTCTTTATATTTTTAGTACAGGTCTACACACAGATGAATTTGTTTCCGATTTTGTACGAAAGGAAATTAATAACGAGCGGCACCTGAAGTATGTATAATCGGTGAGGGATTCGCCATTCATACAAAATGTAGTGGTGATGGTATGACTCCGACTACACCCTGTGCATGTGCAATGTTATGGTACCTGTGCAAAAGTCTCAGTAAAAGGGTGATCTATTAGCAGGTGCATGCATTTGGGTGGACACGCGGCCAGAACGCACGCTGCTGTTGCATCAGGAGCAGATTGCACGTCGCACGCGACTTCCACTACAATACGTAGTAGTGGTCAAACAGCAGGAGCATCGTCAAAACATGCCCGCGAAATTTCCACGAAACTTCTCACAACAGTGGTAGGTGGGAGCGCCCGTCGCTCTCACCTCGTAGCCCATGCTCAGCGAAGGCACCACATTTTTTGTCTTCGCTTTGAAGTATTGCCGACACAAATCCCGGACACACCCAGCCCGCCGGATCGCAACCTTATCCTTTGCACGAAATGAAATCTCGATGTACATTTCTACGGACGGTTGTCGTGGACCCTGCAACCACCCGTAGCCTTAACGTTTCCCGGCATGTTGGTGCGCGGCGCGATGAACAGGGCGAGATCGCGCCGGTGCTCGGCGAGGAGGAGCGGGCAACTATCCCGACACGCAGACTCCTCAAGCGGCAGGCGTCTGCTGCCGGAGAGTTCGACTACGGCGTTATCGGCAACCGCGCCTCGGATAGGTAGGTGGGGGTACTTCATATCCATCCATGATACTAGCTAGGTATGGGGGGGGTAATGAGCCGCGTGGTGCGACTCAATACCTTGCAGTAGTCTTATCTGCGATGCTGATGGTGCACGAATCCCGACATACACCAGCGTGAATCGTTTGTGGTGCAGCTACGCGTGCACCACCGCGGGACAGCACGCGTGAGCACGCGTGCGACCGGGTTGTATGTGCGGCCACCGTTCAGATTTTTGCACTTTACATGCGATTGTTTCTCTTCCGTTTTGATGCACATGCACGATGAAAACAAATTTTGAAGTCTTCCCGCTGTGCGGACGCAACACGCACATCTGGGCATGCATCTGGAAGAAGCACGCATGCGGCATACACCTGGCGGCGATCGTATCACACATCACGCCGTCGAGGAGCTCGACCAGCAGCGTAGACATAGGATTGTGACACGACAGATGGCAAATATTGCGTCAGGCTCACAACTTGCCCGCCACATTCGTCTCAAGCCTTCCGAGTTTCCCGCCAAGCGAAAGCAAGCAGTCCAGCATGAACCAAAAACAACAAAAAGTCGTTGATGGTCATGTGACGTCATGACTTTGATGCGAGAGACACCCTGCGGCAGCAACAACAGCATGCAGGGCACGGCTTTTGCGAAGACAGTCAGTAGCGCGGCGCAAGTACGCAATCTGAACCGATCCCGCGGGGAACCATCCTGATAACGCACAGCAGCAGCAGTCGACCCTCACGCCCTCGACGGTTTGCTCGATGATGGTAGGTGTGACCTGGACTTGGGAAGGTGTGTTATTTGTGTGTTCAATTGTGATAATCGGTTAGCTCTTTTTGGAGCAGTCGGTTGGACCCACTCAACATCAACAAGCACCCGCCAGGTTGCACATGGCGCATGCCTACAGAATACCCACGGTGCACAGGTCGTATAGGCCCGGCCCATCCTGGTTTTAATGGCTGGTCTCAGACCAGCGTCTCAGCGGTGATGCGTTAGTTGGTGGTGTTCTTGTGTCTCTGTCGGTGTTTCTCAGCGGTGACTGCGTGTTTTGGTGTTGTTGCGTCTCTGTCTGTGTTTCTTGTCCTGGTTTGAATCGCGCGCGCGATCTCCGCTTTTGTATACACGCCTTTTCGCGTAGAAACCCCGGGGTTGGGGAGCAAGATCGCCTACGAATATAGGCCACAAACGCTTGTGTAGCACGGCCATCTGCTATCAGAGCACGACCAAACCAGTGTGACGAAGAGCGCGCTATTTTTCTTCTTTCTCAGAAGCGAACAGATCGTCAACCGGCTCCCCATAGATGTGGTTCTGATCCCAAAGGTGCGATATTTCGGCTTCCCCGTAATCAAGTTTTGGGGCCCCTGTATCGCGCGGCGCAACTTTGGCCGATATATAGTGTAGAGCCTTTTTTTCTCTCCTGGGGACGAAGGGAAAAAAGGTCGCTCGCTTCGCTCGCTCCGCGGCTCATTACAAGATCTCATTCCGGACTGGGTTAGAGAGAGCACCGCGACAGACAGGGGGTGATGCAATGCAAGAACATGCAAGAGGCAAGCACTGCTGTTCGAACCGAAAGACAGATCAGTACCTAGTCTTACACCCAAAGAGTGTACATACACGTAGTCTTACAAGGCACGCCCCCGGAGTGGGCTCTTCGGAGCATATAGTGTTATTTTAGTATTTTAGTTTCATCAAGGCGTGATGTAAGATGAAAGTGTGAAGCATGGTTATGTTGGTGAGAAGCAATTGCCAGCTGCCATCAGTGGAGTCTCTGCCTAAAACTCGAAGAGCCCAGCGAACCTCAAGGATCCTATAAGAAAATGTCACAAATCTGTATACAGAACCTTACTTCATATTCCTTCGTTAGGCGCATAGGGTAGGCAATACAAGCCTATGATGCCGCTCCTACAAGTTTGTTGGTGTTTGCGCGGAGGTGGTGTTCTCGGAGTGGTGCTTTAACATGTCGAAGAATTGTTCGGTCCTCTTGATCTTTTTCGAAAGTTTCGATGGAGCTCATCGACGTCATGGGGGTACTGCACACTCAGACGCTCCTTTGCACACGGGTGTCTGAGTGCGCCGTGCCCCGCGGCGTCGGTGAGCTTCATCGAAGCGGTCGAAAAAGATCAAGACGACCGAAAAAGTTCTTCGGGGTGTTAAGGCACCACGCCAGCACCGCCCACCCACTCGCAAGCACCAACAAACTCGTAGGAACGGTGCCGGCTAGACGCTCACGGAGTAGGTGTCAACAAACCACGGGTGACAACCGCAAGAAGAGGGGTGGTCGGTGTTCTACGAGTGTTGCATAACGGTCTCTCTCGACTGCGACGTGACAGACGACGAGGAAATTGCAGGAGGTGAGGAAGTGACAGCACTCCGCCCGCCTGGCAAGCAGAACGGTGTTACGTCTCTCTTTTTACGTGCGCACGTGCTTCTAGACGAGGCAAGAGGTAGTCTGGAGAGATTGGGGCACGTGTTCTACAACCTCCATTGTATAACACGTGCGGCCAGTTTACACACTGTACGATCACCGTTTTTTTCGATATCGATTTAGAGCCCATCCGCTTATGCATCGTACCCTTGGCCGCTCCCTCCAGGCTGCGGCGAGCAAGCGTTTCACGCGGAGTGTAATTTCTGTTGCTGGGTTATGTTCCGGGAAGGGGGGGGGGGGGAGTTTACAAAACCGAGCTGGGAAGCACCCCCCTCCTCCCCTCCTCTTCCCTATGATGTGCCTTGACCACGAGTATGAAGCGTCGAGTGGTGTAGCTGGGCAGGTTGGAGGCCCACTATTATCCTGTTGGTTCTCCCGTAAGTTTGGCGGCGGTTTGCACCTTTTCTTAACATTTTGTGGTCGACACAGATCGAGTCATACCGCTGTCTGTCGAACCCCCCCCCTCTCGTGTTTTTCGCCGCTCTTTGCCGTTCTCACTTGCCCGTTCAGGTTCAAGACGTACGTGAGGCGCATTGAGCTGGACCCCTGGGATACGGATGCCTGGACGGGGCTGGTTAAGGAGGCCCAGAACAACAGGGGAGGCGGCATGAGCCTGAAGGATGTCTTGAGGTAGGTCCTGCAAACGTGTGGCAAGATCAAAAAAGACGAAACCCTGCTGTGCCATTTCTCTCCTGTGAGTCCCCGGCTGACACAGTACATCAAATGTGTGCCGAAATGTGGAGGCTGGCGCCAGAGTGTAAAGTGGACGAGAACACACCGCACGCACACAAAAAGCATCGGCGAAACGACGGGGCATCCGCACCATTGCGTGACGCCTCGCCACTTGAGATTGGGCACAACCGGGGCTTAGGCATGGCCACCGGAATGCAGTGCCATGAAGTTTCGATTGCACTTATTGGGGGGGGGGGGGGGGGGCGGCAAATCTTGCCTTGAATTTCGTCCGCCATCCCTATCTCTTCTGCCTTACACCCGAAGACCCAC
>FN649728.1:5144322-5240323 GCA_000310025.1 Ectocarpus siliculosus | reverse complement strand
CCGGGGGTGTTTGTTAGGGAAACAAAAAAGTTCCACTTATTTTCCAGATAGCAATAAGACCCCCCCCTTTTTCGTTTTTTTTGGTACGGACATTTTGGGAAACACGGACGCTCCATGCTCGATGCCCGGTTGGTGTTGGGATACATGGGGGTGGTTTCCGTCAACCCCGTACGAGCACTGTACAGTAGGGAAACCCAAGATTCCAACCGAATCAGCCCCCCCCCCCCCCCCCCCGGTGTTGGCCATCGGGGTTGGGTTTTCGTCGCTTGGCAACGACGTTGTAAAACAAGCCGCCCCCCCCCGGTGGTTGCCATCGGGGTTCTGGGTTTTCGTCGCTTGGCAATGACGTTGTAAAACAAGCCAATTCACTTCGTGAACTCGGCAACCAGGTTACCGTTTTTTTTTTTTTACCTCGTTTTTTTTTTTGGCGGTAACCATAATGGTGGTCGAGTAGATCATGTTGTGCGGGGTCGAGAAACCTCACTCCGCGCAACGGGGGATGATCGCACCACGTTGTGTTAAAATGGTCAAGCTTCCTCGAGGCAGTTACACAGTGCTTACTACTGTCTCTGGAAGTGAAAGCACCAGAAAATAAATTAAGTCATACGTAGCTGTCATCCATACGCAAGGAAGTAAGCACAAGATGCCGAACACCCTTAGCAGGATGCAGCTCACCCTTCATGCGACTCGCCAAATACCTCACGGCGCTTCGCGCTTGGTGATGTGAGAGCCTGGTCCGGTGAGAACCCGGCGTGCTCCGTCCCGGCTTTGTAGGGATGCGAGGTCAATGGTCAAACGACTACGGCATGCACGACTATGAGTACACCCCCCCCCCCACCAAACACACATTTTTTTTTGGAAAACACCTACGCTCAACGAATCGGACAGATTTGTTCGGCGCAACATGGGCAAGGAGGCCGCCCGGCGGGCGTTCGGCGCCACCCGCGCTCTGCGGCGGGCGGGGCTGGTGGGGTACCGGCTCTACCTCGCGCACGCCTCCATCGAGCTCCACGTGAACGGCGAGCCGGAGGTCGCGAGGAGGGTCCTGGAGCACGGCCTGTCGCAGCACGAGGGGTACGTCGCGGAGCCGGAGTACGTGCTCGAGTACATCGACTTCCTGGTGCAGGTGGGGTTAACTTCCCCCGGTTGCGTGCTTCATGCGACGCGTTGTTTGCTTCATAGTACAACCACCCTGCAAAGGCTACTGGACCGCCCCTCGCCCGCGAGAAATTAAGTCCTGTGAGGAAACAGAACAAGGGAAGGGGGTACGCAGACTTATTTCATGACCCAGCCTTCCCCGATTGCATGCTTTATCCAACAGTTTACCTGATAGAAGAACCCTGCCAAGGCTGCTGGTACAGATGCATGCCTCTTTTGTTTTGTTTTTTGCTGGGAAATCGTAACCTCAACCCCTAAGATGGGGTATGGATGCATGACTATTTTTTTTTTTTGACGGAAAAGCGTAACCTCAACACCCTGTAGTAACACGACGCGATTTTTTTTGTCCCAAGACGCAGGGTGAACGTGTTTCGCCTACAGCAAAGTGGAAATTTCCTATTCGTGGAAATCACTTGCCGCCTTCAGAGACAGGGCGAAGATTTTCACCTAGAATGGAAATCACATTTCGCCTTTCGCCTAATGTGGAGATCACATTTCGCCTTTCGCCTAATGTGGAGATCACATTTCGCCTACAATGTGGAAACCACTTTTCGCCTAAAAAGGAAATCGCTTTTCGTTAAGATTGAAATCACCCGTTCGCCTTAAGTGGAAAATCGCTTTTCGCCTAAAGTGGAAATCCCATTTGGCCTAAAGTGGAGATCGCATGTCGCCTGCAGTTGAAATCACATTTCGCCTAAAGATGCAGGCCGAGACTGTAGGCGGAGAATTCGACCTAAAGTGTGAGTGAGAATCCATTTTGGCGCAGGGCACCAACGCTGTGGAGATGGTGGAACCAATAACAATCAGGGTTCGCGATACAACTCCCCCCCCCCCCTCGCGTCTGTTGACTCCCAGAACCCCAAGAACCGATTAGCCATCATCTACGATCGGTCCTGTGTGGAAAAAATGAAAAAATGCTCCGTCCTCTCGACGATGCGAGGTGAATGGTCTATCCACTAGCATGCAAACCATGAGTACCTTCCCCCCCCCCCCCCGGCGTCTGTTTTTTGCGGCCCTGCAACCCCCCCCTTCCGGTCAGCGTAACGACGAGGAGAACCTTCGGGTGCTGTTCGAGCGAGTGCTGCACCCGTCAGCTATGCCTGCGGAGAGAGCTAGGCTTGTGTGGGAGCGGTTCGTGCAGCTAGAGCTGTGCTTGTCGAGCACGGGGGGGAGTTTGGCCAAGGCTCAAGATGTCGAGAGACGCATGAACCAGGTGTGTTTTGTTGCTGTGCTGGTGGAAGTCACGGCTGCTGCGTTCTGCTGTTGCTACTGCTGCTGCTGCTGCTGCGTGCAGCCGTGCGCTTGCTCGAAGAAGTACTCTGAGCAGGAGTTGGAGGAGTCGAATCGATCCTCCCAGTTGCTTGAATTGAGAATCATACGTCCTCTTCTAGCATCCGGCTTCTGACAACAAATCAACGCCCCGTGCTGCTTGAAAATCGGCAAGGAACGAAACGCTCTTGTTGTACAACTGCTCTTGTTGCTACCGTTGCAATGTCATCAACGGAACCCTCACCCCTCCCGTCTGCTAGTATGCCATGCCGTCACTCTTCTCCCCGGGATAGTGTCGGCTCAAGCGGGTTTCCCGAAGATTTTATTGTTTTACCGTATGTTTCGGCCGCACCGTCTTTGCGGAAGTATTAGGGTCAAGAACTTCAGCCTAGCCGGTTCTTTTGCCAAGCCGGTAAACCGGTGTTTCTCCGAACACGGATCTGGTCGAAAATTCTCACGAACGTTGCTTGGAGTCCCGGGTGAGAGGTTGAGCCTGAACCTGTACGAGGGCTTGTGGACCCGAAAGCGCAGAAGGACAAACCAACTCATATCACCGTTTTACAGGAAATGGAAGTGCGACAGCGGTAGAGAGAGTAGATTTTGGTAGTCCAAGGTGTACTCAAGCCTCCGTCCCCGCGCTCTTCGATGTTGGCTGTTTGCCCCGAGGTACCCAGGTCTACCAGGATAATTCTGGCCCGTCGGGGCTGCTGGCGTTGTGGAAACGATGTTCTGTGGCGGGGTGCGGGATGCATCCGGAGGGAGAGGTGGACTCGGCTTTTAGCGACAGGTAATAGTGAAAGCCTTGAATGCGCCTACTAAGTTGTACCAGGAAGGACTGCTGCTGCTGCTGCTGCTGCTGCTGCACGTTTTCGCAATATATGGTGCTTTGAACCACACTTGTTGCTATTATTGTTTTTTGTTTTTCGTTAGAACCTGTTTCCCCCCCGCTGTGCCGACCGTTCTTTTTTTCTTTTGCAGCGTTTTTTTCGAGGCTTGAAAAGCTGACCTAGCTTACACATACCCATGCCTTGCTTTCGCCGCCTTCCTTTCCTCGACCCGCTTTTCGTTTTGTCCGCAGGATGTTCTTCGAGAGACGCGAAATCTTGAACAGCCGTAGAGGCGGGAACAGGGGACGGGATGGGGGCGACGGGACCAACCGAGACAGGTATTATGCTGTGCTGTACAAAACGCGCGGTCTTTGCTGGTGTACTATTCTCTTCCCTCCCGCGTTCCTGCAAACATGTGTGCGCCCGCTCCACGGACCTCGCAAGAGCCTATAGCGCGGCGCGCGTGTTCAGACGGTACCTACCCATGGATGGTATTCGTCGCAATATTCGTCTTCGTTTTTTGTTCCTGCTGCTGTTCTGTTGTCCTAATACGTACACGGATCACGCCCTTGCCCTGGCTGCCTGCGGAGGATGGCGTTTGTTGAGGCTTTTTTGCTCCGCGTCGGTACACGGTGTTGGGGGGGAGGGTCTTGTGGACATGCTAGAAAAGAGGCGATAAGTTCGACCTACCGCACGCCACGGTGCTCTCAAGCTCGGCGTGCTCGAGTACAATCCATCATGAACCACATCATCCACCGTTGGGTGGGACACTCATCAACCCCCCGATGCGCGTAATTCTTGCGTCGCCACCTGACAGGAGCAATCCCCAAGGGGGAAATAGCGGTGGAAAAGACGGAGGCAAGGACACCGGCAGCGGAGGGGGCCCCGCGAAAGGGGGTTCAGAGAAGGGGGGGAAGGCGGGGCGGGGCGGGGACGACAAGGACGGCGCCCCCGATAAGAACGCCTCCCCCGGGGGAGGCAAAGGGAGCGGGAACGACGACGAGGGGTGGTCACGGGGGGACTCGAGCGTATCCCCGCTGATCCCGCCCTTCATGAGAAAGCTGTTCATGGCCCTGCCGCGCCACATCGGGCCCCAGCCGGATGCTGAGGGTCTCCTGAAGGCGCTGAGGGAGAGGGCTCTCCCGGGGAAACCGAGGTACTCTACATGGTACATGATGTTTATCCCTTGTGTGTTTTTCGGTGGAGAAGGGGGGTCGAATGATTTTGCCTTCTTTTCGGCTGCGTGCACCTGATTGCCTTCCGTGAGGAAGGGTCTGCCTCCCAAAATCGATTTTCTGTGTCGATGCGAGTTGCTGTGTTGGGCCGACAAGCTGAAACGACTAGAGCGACGTGGAAAACCGGCCGCCACGACGAAATATTTACTTGCTCCTGCACCTGTTGCGCGTGTGTGTACATAGTCCCGGTGCTCCTCTCTCGCATTCCCCCACTACGCCACGGCCACCGCCACCGCTATTTCTCTTACGGGATGAGTCTTTGCTTCTGCCGATTACACCGCGTTTCACTCACGATGATTTTGCTGCCACCCCCCCCGTTCTAAATGATTTCACCCCGCCGATTTTCGATGATGTCCTCCCCCCCGTGCGCTAAACGAATTAATTTATCCCCGGCCCCGCCGCCCCGACTTCAATATTTCCCTGAAACGGACAACAGTGCCGGCTCCGGCGGCCACAAGGGCAAACGGCGGCGAAACGACAGCGACGACGAGGACGACGGCGCTGGCGGGCTCGAGGCCGCTCCTCACAAGAAGCCCGTCAGGGACATCTTCCGGCAGCGGATGCAGGCCAACCTCACGCCGCACGACGACTGATAGATAGGCGCTGCTCGCTTCAAGATGACAGTTTCGGTTGTTGACGTTGCTGAGAGGACGCTGGTCCTGATGGTGATGATGGTGCAGTAGAGTGCTATATCTTTCGCTTGTCCTTGTCAGGATTCTGAACCATGTTGATCACGGTTGCCGTGTCTTCTGGTCGCGGGGGAAACCTTCCTTGATGTGAAGGGTGCGCAAGGCGCGCCGACCTGGGGATTTGAGGCGCCTTACGTCCTCTCCCATTCCAGGCGGCGGAGGTGGAAGGCAACGGATGGATGTTGTTTCCCCGACGTTTTTGTCGTCTACTCTCGGCACTAGTGTTCCGTGCGTGTCGCTGCTGCTGTTGTTGTAGGTATGTTGCGGTTGTTTGCGTCTGGTCGAGAATGAAAGGAATCTACGTACTAGGCCGTTCGACGATTGAAACATGACAGACTAAGAAGGTGGAAACGAAATGTCAAGGTGGAGTTGTACAACATCTTTATATTGTTGCGAAGGTCGGGGAGGGAACAACGTGTGCAAGCAGGCGGATGCGAGACGTTTCAGTTAGTTGTTGGTCAGAACGATCCACGCTGAGCGTGGGTCTCCCTCATCAGCCGTTTTCTTTTTGTCCGTGGCACTTCTAATCGCATACTGCTGTAGCCCTCCCCTGGACCGATCCGGTCTCAAAAGCCCATGTCAACCCAGGCTGCGAACGTCGCAGATAAAATGATATCGCCTCGCCAGCCGCCGATAACAATTTGGCAGAGAAGCCATCTTCTTTTGTCGTCGCGCAGGCTTTCCCCCGAAAATTCGACAACCCAGATACATGGTACGCAACTATTCTTGAACCTTAACTTTCAGCCGACTCGCTTTAATGTCGGTCGGTGCCATGGAAGAATGACTGCAGTGCAGCACAACAACTATTGAGACCGTGTTGGGAATTCAAAACCTTAACGGTCAATTGCTAGTGTAACCTGGTGTGCTCGACACCGCCAATATACGGCGAATCTATTCAGCTCTAGACATTTAGTCTAAATCATTTGTGTGTTCCCTGTGTGAACCCCGCTGATGTATCACACGTATACATCGAAAAGCGTGTACACTGGCGCTGGAATACATATGGATGGGGCGAGTACACACACAGCCAGGTTAGCGCCGTCGGTGCTGACACCAGTAAAACACACATATTTACGAACTGAAGCAACAAAGCCCTCGGGTAGTTTTGCGCGGCCGAAATTGTGCCGGTTTGGCGCATGCGGAGCAATTTCGGCTTCAATCGCTGGCAACGCCACACACATTTGCCTGTCCGCCCGTCCGTAACCACTGACGAACACTCCTGACATCACTACGGTGCTTAGTCAAAGATAGATGCGCCGTCGCTAGATGCGTGTCATACGGCATCGGTAATGGGATAGGCCAATACCAGTCCGGTGGCCAGTCCAAGAAAGAGGCTCCCGTTGCCCGGGTCGGGGGAATCCGGAGGTGCATGGTGGACCCAGATGCATTTAATTCGCCTGTCTTGCCTCACAACCTACAACAGAGCAACATTCGTGCAAACAACACACGGTGAAAGGACCTAGGCTGGGTGTTTTCTCGCGTTCGAAACAAAGATGATAGACATGGCGACGAGGGTATCGTGTGATGCCATCCGCGCCGCAGTTCTGACCGACACGACACGATCTTCGACGCAACGAATACTTGGCGGAGACCAGATGGTCCCGTTAGCTGACGGCGGTCTACAGTCAAGGCTCACGCCATCGATCTCTTCTAGCACCCCAACAACAAAGGATGAACAGTCATTGTTATGTCCGTCGGCATACATGGGCGCAGCCAACGACGTACGTCTACGAAGAGAAGCACAGCACACGCACACGACCCGAACGGAAAACAACCTTACGCGGCTGCTGCTGGGGAAGCGCTGATGCGCGCCGGGTGAGGATGTCTAACCCCCCCCTTCCACCCAGAGCGGTATTCCCGTCAGGGATTGGGCAGTAATGGGCTCATGAGCCACGGGGATGTCCCGTTGTTTCAAGACCTTCAAGACTAAGCACACACGTGTCCGTACCGCGAGAAGATGACATCTTCGATATCTGAGGGCTACAGTTTGTATAGAAATGGAGTAGACTCGCGTACCCGCTGGAGGCAAAGCGTGCCCAGGCTCCAGATCCTCACGTGACCCTCGTCTGAGGCAGAGAAGAGGTGTGCCTTGGTCAGCGATAAGGCCGTGATTGCCCGCTTGTGCTCTCGGAAGGTACAGACCTTCGTGTGCCCGAAGGATGCCTTGGGGACATTCCACACCTGATTATGTGCCGTGGGTCGGACAGGTGGTTCCGACGTTTGGTTTTGGAGGTAAGGACTTTGAATGGTAGTCGGAGAAGTATGAGAAACATGTTGGGTAGGGCTGAGGGGGCTCAGAGAGAATTGAAAGAGGAGCAGGGCTGCTAGGCCGGTGGCGATGTGTAGGTTCGTTGTGCGTGATTACCTTCCGCCGGTCGTGGGACGACGAAAAACTACCGATATGCCGCGACATGACTGGGGTAGTTTTCAGCCGTCTCTTTGGTCTGCATGGATTCAATTGCAAGAATCTCAATCGTCCTAATACATTATTCGAGATGCTAGCTGACGAGGGTGGGGTTGGTTCAGGGTTTTTTGTTTTGCCATCACGCGCGCTCGTTCTGAATGTCTCCGTTCACATTCGCATCCGTGTTTGATTGCCAGACACTTGTATCGACCGCCTACACTATTTTCGTGGCCACCATCGAACACAGTCAACAATTTTCGCTGCGATCTCTAGTCAATAATTGAAACTTGGTAGGGTATGAGCATGTTGGGTACAAACTGACAAGCTTGCCTTTGCCGAAAACCTGTGGCCCTACTTCGTTAACATGTCTCCTTATATACCCCCCCGTACATTCTCATCTCCGTGCCTGGATTGTTCCGTCCCTAGCGCCGGCGAAGAGGTACTTGAATTTCCCGCCTACACCCCCGCAGACCATGTGCTGCACTGGATCCTTGCCAAGGTCGAACGTTTCCTATTTCAGCGAGACAAGGCGAACACGGCGCGAGGGTATGTCTACTGTCTGACACAAATTGATGGTCGAGTGAGTGACGCCTTGTCTCGCATTCCGTCTTCCATCGTGACATATTGCACTCTGCACATCGTTCTTGCGAAGGAAAGCCAGCCAGCGGCTGGAATAGCAAGTCATTCGGCAGGAAGCCGTCCGGTCTTGACCACCTGATGTGTGCCAGCCAGTAATTGACCTACGCTTCTGAATACCGTTGCGCACTGACTGTAGGGTTGGACAGGAAAACGAAGAGCAAGATAATGCCAAGAACCAGCTCGACCTAGACACCCTATCCTGTTGAACGCGATCCAAGTACAGCGGAAGCATCGTTTCTCTCATGGGAGCAACAACATGAAATCCTCTGTCTATCGCCACGCGTTTTTTCATCGTTGCCTACACGGACGCAGCCCAAGTTGAGGTAGGGGTAGACACGGGGGCCGGATGAGCACAGTGAGTACACTAGGCAATCAACGACCCATTCCTCTCAGCAAGGAAAATCGTGGCTCCGCTCTGCCCGGGCTTGGCCAAAGCCCGCTTGTCACAAACGACCGCTTGTTTTACCTGGACCAAGATCTCGCACGCGCACCTGCTCACAAAACCACTGGGGCTTCTCGTACAGGTGGCATCGGTGTTTCTCGGGCCTCTGGCACACGCGCCCGAGGGCAAACACGACGATGCGGCCGATACTGCTCCCCACGTAGAGGTGGAAGTCGGATTTTGTCACCGATTGAAGCTGCGGGAGGTAAACGTGTGTGGGAGAGTTTGTTGCAAGACTCTCACAACAACAGGTATGCCCTTGGTTTGAAGGTTTTGCGGGGTCTAGGGACATATGGGCCTGCGCACCTAGGCCTGCCGAAGAGCCAAGAGGATACACCAGGTGATTGCTTGCATCCAGCAACAATTCAGTTCCCTCACGCAACACCCTCTCCAAAGCTTCATACGTACTGAATCCTCCTGTTTTACTCCTGTTTCCAAGTTGATCTGTGCACACGCCGTATTCATTGTGCGCGAATTCGAAACGTCCCCCGTCTGCTGGCTGCTCACCGTTCCGCAGTCCGAAATCTTGGGCTTGACCGTGTGCAGGCAGTCCTTCGTCGCGAGGTCCCACACCTTTTCACAGAAGCAAGGGATGGATGGATGCCAACTTCCCGCGCAAAAGTTACACACACGGTATCCACCATGCGCCGTGGCAAAAGGCTCGTGTCTTCACACGTGACGGCATGGCGTGGCTAGTACCTCCACGAAAGAAGGCCTATCTCGAAACCGTTCCAATCTACAATCGACAAGTTCCGTTGAGCCTTTCGGAATCCAGCGACAAGAACAAAGTTGACGTTTCCGCAACACAGTTTAGGTGGAGCCCAGCTTGACGGCCGTAGGTGAAGCGTCGTAATTTTCTGTCATTGGGGCATCATATGGCTTGGTGATGCCAGATTCATATCAAAACAGCTGGTGCTCCAGTGTCGTTACACAATCAAGGGGTTGAAACCGTTGATAATACTTCTCAACTTTGTTTTGAGCCAAGACAGGAGTCGTTATTGAACTCTTCTTGATTGAAGTGATGCAAATTTGTTTCTATGCGGACATTTCCGAAACCTCCATGCAGTCCTTTGTCGTCCAGTAACATTCTCTACCTCGCCATAGATGTTCTCGGCTTAACTGAGTACCAAGTCTCAGGAAGTCGCTGTGTGAGCTAGTCTACATCTTATCCGGAAACGACGCACTCCTGTCGGTGTGTACGAGACGGTGTTGAAATCAATCAGTGTTTGGTCGTGTATTTGGTCGTGTACCTTGAGGTATCTGTCATCAGAAACCGAGTACATGTAGCAGGAGTGTTGGGGCGCCCCGTGGGCTTTGCAGAACCCGACGGATGGTGCCGTAAACGCCTGCCACGCCAGAAAGCAAGAGCTTGTGTTGGCCGAGTGAAAAGCCATGTTGGGATTCTTGCGGGGCCTGCAGTAATAGTACGCAGTACTAATGTAGAAGGTGTGGTGGTATGTGCATCACAAGGACGTGAGGAAAACATACGGCGAAACAGGCTGTTCATGTGATAGCTGCTGTTCTGCCCCGCTCAGAAGACCCAGACTGACGACGCACTTCTTACGACGACAAACGTCACGTGCCAAAAGAGGGTCCGATTCAGCTCACCACGTCAGTGATGTAGCCGTTGTGTTCCCACATTTGCGCAAGAAACCGGGTGTTTTTCACCTCGTGCGCCAACGACCACTCTCGAATTGATCCGTTTGACGAGCAGCAGATGATACTGCAACCAACCGTGGGAAGCATCGCGTGCGGGGTCGGAAGGACGGATGTATCAGCTGCTTGACGCTTCGTTTCGAAAGGAGGGAATTCGAGACTAGACGATGAGGGTGCCGTACGTCGCGGTTGCTCGTCTTTGTGTTGTTGAGGATATTTGTTTCCGGTTCCTTGCTCGGACGGACTGCAACGACCTCGTTACTCTTGGGGGAAATTCAAACGACCGATTCTCTTCGTCTCGGGCGCTTAATTTTTCTGCCTTCAACGATTGGTGCACACATTTTTTTGAGAGTTCAGACACAGGCAACCAACCCCTGTCTGTCGAACAACGAAAATACCGGAAGCTTGGGGAAGTATTCATGGAGATCTGGGTTGCTTACACATGCGCGCACCTGCTGTTGACCGGTAGAATCATCGTGAAGGGAGCCGTATCGCGAAGGCAGACCCCTGCACTCTGCCACGACACTTCGATTCTGGGAGCCGCGTCGCCCTCTGAATGAGAGGTCTCAGAAGACTCGCCGCTCTTCGTGGACCCGCTACCTAGGCTAGGCCGCATGCAGAGTTTGAAGGAAAGTTGAAATGGATGTGTGTTCAAACAATGGACCCCTTGGCCATGAAAGTGTACTGCAGGGTCCTTCAATTTGCACCGAAACGCTTCGGATGAACTGTACTGATACACGTTTAACTCGTGAACCGCAGGATACCAGCGTGGAGAATGCCTAGCCCGCCACATGACCCCAGGTGTTCGCACAAGCTCCACTACATGACCTCAGGTGTTCGCACAAGCTGGACCTACCTTCAGACGCTGTCGATTGTTCTCGCTCCGTGTCCACCTTCGAACAAGTTCAACGGAATCAAGGCATAGCCCAACATAAGTTTCACGGAGTACAACAAATACCGTGGCGATCATTGAACAACATTTGCCTTGTTGGAACTAAAAGAGAGGTCTGGAGCTCAATATGTTCTTCTTTTGCCGCTCACGGGAAAACCTCGAGAGCATCTTACTGGCGGTCTCCCTTCATAGCGCGAGGTTGTGAAAACGGTAGTCTCAGAGCCTAGAATCGTCAGAAACCACGAGGCGGGTCCCTTGAAGGGCCCGTCCAACAAGGCACTCCAACCACCTGTTTAACTCTACCGTTCAAAAACAATTAAGCAAGGAGCTTCGTTCACTCTTCCTCTCGCCCATGTGGACGTGGAAGATCACCAGACCTGTGTGCCACTTCTACTGTAGTACATTTCCAACTGCCCAAACGGAGGTGGAAACAACTTTTAGGGCTAAAATACGAAAACAACCACGCAAGGCTGCCTAAAAAGCTGACAGTAGTCGCTCTATGGATTTAGCTGGGGGAGCGTTTCTGGCTCATTTCATTTCGGCATCGTGCAAAGGAGGCGGGCTGCACCGTCCGTGTCTCTCAAGTGCATGCACCCAGGGCACCCTTTTCACCAAGCGCAACCAACACATTTTGTCCGATCGAAGTTGGGCTTGGCGCACCTCCGTCTCTTGGCGCCTCCAAGCAGTGACCCTCCGCTGACCGGCGGTGAAAAGCTGTCCAGGGCTTCCCGTCGGCGGCTGGTGGAAAAACATCCCGTCGATCTGCAGCGGGAACCATTCCAAGTTTTCCAGAGGTCTATCATTGGCCCTACATATGATGGAGTGCCACATCGTTTGGAAAACCTTCCACCGAAAAGTTTGTGCGCGCTTTTTCGAGGTTGTCGGAAGTCTCCCACACACCCTTGCTCGAGGGAAATTTCGTGTCGTTTTTCTTACAAGTATCATTGTAGAATGAGAAATTAACGTGTAGGTCCTGTGCTGTATTATTTTCGCACACTGGTTGCAAGTGGCATCCTAACTTTGAGATGGACATGCGTACGTGATGCATACGTTTGGAGGGCCCCACATCGTGCAGAACGCGCTGACTGATGGTCTTGCGAACATGACCGTTGGACTGGAGGTGTCGCCTCAGCGCTCACCCTCCGCCAGGGTAAAAACAACGTCAACATACAATACCAGGACAAACCTTGTCTTGACAGGCATCAACTTGCGAGCCCAGCTCCATGAAATGCATCCCGATGTAGGCGGGGTGCATTGGCACCCCCTCTTCGTTCCTCTGGTAGCACTCGCGATGCCTGGGTTAGGGTTAATTTTAGACGGCGCCAAAGTTGGCACGGTGCAGCGTTGTCAAGCTCGAACAGTACAATACAATTTGCGAGAAAAGCATGCTGGCCGTAACGACGATCCTCGACGACCCTTCCTTTCGTCCCTCTGGTACCTCAGTTGATGCTGCTCAACCCTTCGGAGGGAGTTAGAAATTAACCTATTCTGTCGAAAGTAGCAGGGGCTGTCACAGAAAGAGTGGTCTGGTCGATCTACGTTGTACATGTAGGCTACAGTAGTGCCTCGGTTCTCGGTCATCTGCTGGAAGGATTGCTGTGGGGGGACACCCCACACGCTGCCTTTGGGGGACACCCCACACGCACCCTCTCCCACGTTGCGGCAAGGAAAGGAACTCTCACCATTCTTTTGAGGTATGAGCACAGCGGGCAACAGTCCTGCTGTCCATGTACTCCAGGAAAAGCCTGAGCACGTCTGATCGAATCACGATCGTGTTTTGAAGTGGACGTGATAAGGAAGAGGGGAAACGTTCCATGTTTCCGCGACAACCGAGCCAAGCCTTGCGGTGCAAGCTCTGGCGATTCTTGATATCTAATACCATTTGTATGGAGTCTCGGTGGTCTAGATGACATGGGGAACAATTCATCATCAGCGTAAACAAATCAGAAACATACAGATGGATCTGGCTGGAGTAGCACAAGACACAACAACCGGTTACTCCGAGAGCTCTTCAACGCAGGAGATATGTATCACAAGAATACGGCGGTGTGGACTGCACGCTCACTATACCGTATTCATACCGTAATAAAATCAATGTCGTTGTGAAACGACAATACATGCCGACACATATATTCTACGATTTGTGACTACATTAACTTTTGTAGTGCCTGTCGTCGGGCGTTTCACCCGTTCTCCAGGGGTACGCAAGAAAAAAACATTTTCGGTCTCACATGGGGGTGGCGGTGTCCGTTCCAGCGGTGGTCGATTCTCAAATTCGAGCTCAGCTCCCTCGAGGGGCTCTGTTCTTACCGTAACCACCCCGACCGCCTCGTGCTCGAGTTTCCTCCCTTCCTGCATGGAGGTTGCAGTAGTTCGGTCAACACAGTGGTGTGGCAGTTGCGCTATCAGGACGACCCACATGGCAACACCCGAGCTTTCGGACACACACGCGGGTGCGGTACGCTAGGGGACAACCATATTATTCTTGCTCCCGGCCCACAACGATTCACGTATCTTGGGGGTCCTCGAACGAACCCCTCGTTCTGTCCATTTGAAAACTTGCGAGTTCAACGAGAGCTGTGGGGAACGAAGTTGGTCTGGAAGGAGATTCTGCTATGTGTTCATGCAGTATAGCACCTGGTACCGACTTCTGAAGAGAGAGCGGCAAGCATCCTCTCTGGTACACCCCTCGGTTGTTCTTTCTTTCAAAGGGAAAACCAAGCTGCTCGATCAGATTGATTCTCGACTGAGTTACTCCATGGCGCAGGGGATATTTGATACGCAACCAATAACGACATGCAAATATAGCGCGTGGCGAAATATGGATTGATGACCATGTACGCTACATATTTCCTTGTTGCGTTGCGATCACAGTAGAAGTTGCTTGAGGGACCAGATCGATCTCAATCGGACGTTGTCTGACCTTAACCCCACTAGACGCAGAATCGTCGACCGACCGCACAACTGCAGCTGGCTACACACGCACAGCAACCAAGGCTCGGCACCCCGTTAGGAGCATGTAAAGGATGCTGCAGTCCGAACAAAACGCAGCACACGCTTGAGAAAAGTGGTGATTTGTTCATCGAAACAACCACGCGAGCCGGTACGAACACCGTGCGGTCTGTAATGATACCGTGGTCGCGGTTATATTGCTTCTGTTTGACGGAGGTGCCTCTGACTACCATCGCTTCCATGCTTGTGGCCTGTGGTGCACGCGGTTAACACCTACCCTTAATGCCTTACATTTTTCAATTCCATGCATCACCTGAAGCGGCACGAACGCCGTGCTGTCTGTAGGAACGCCGTGGTTGCAATTACACCGCCGGAAGCACGCCGCTCTCGCCCATGGGGGTGTCTCCCGCCGTCGCCCCTCTCCAGTCACCTGCCGGAAATTCACAAGTGGACCGCAAGTATCAAGGCTACCGGCGCACGTTTTGCAAAGGATCGAGCAATGTGTTTTAGTTCATAGGGTACACGCAAGATCTTATTCCTCGATATTGAAGGCTAGCACATTGCAATATTTATACTTCCTTCTTCGTACATCCCTATAATATTCTCGGAAAGAGGATCGAGATCCCCACCCGCTCCACATCGACAAGACATGGACCATGAAAATAGGAAAAACCGAACGTAGCTACCCATAAGGCCGATGTGACTTTTCTCGTTGCACCCGGCCGGGGGTACGTCCAGCGATGACGCTGGATAACTGCTCTCAGGCTTGTCTTTACGAATAGCAGGAGGTGGAATTCGTGTCCTAGACAAATAATTAGCTGTGTTCCGGTAGGACCATGGGCGCAGACTTGTTCATGAGCGTTCTCGACGTCAGCGGGGTGTTGACTCTTTTTCAGCCAATGAGGGGATTGGGATCGTTAGGAATCAACGAAGTATGCGCGGGGAAACAAGTCAAACTCACCGCCTGCAGTGCATTTCCGGCAGTCTTGGCAATTGCGGCAGCCCTAGCTGCCAGACGATCTCCCAGTCCTAGCAGCCCTTTCTTCGGCTTTTTGGGAGTTCCGTCTTCATCCTGTCGTTGGCAACCGGACGGGGGTTGTGCCCGCGAGAAATGTTGGAAAGTACGACACAGGTCTCGCCAAGCTTGATCTCACTCCATTTGATATTTTCGCACATGGTACATTCTTCTGGTTATCGTTTCCGAAATGAGGCGAAAGAGGGCACCAGAAAACTGCGGTACCTTTCCTCGAAGCAAGGGTCAATGAGAATCTCCCCCGTCTAGAAATTTCGAGCGGTAATTTAGCAACTGCCACACTCATCACCTCTGGCATCTATCTCCATTGTAAGCTCGAGCTCATCAAGCACAGTACACGTAACATTTAACTATTCTCCGGGGGCATTGCTCTTTGCCCCCTGAACCTCCCTCCCTGACGGAAAGGTGTTCTGCAGAGACATTGCTACTGCATGATCACCTCGCTGCCGGACGACTCTGAGGAATCTTCGCTGCTTTCGTCTTCTTCGTCCTCCTCCTCGTCCTCCCCTTCCTCTTCTCCACCGCCGTTGTTACCCTGCTCTTCTTCCTCTGACGAATCTCCTGACGAATCTCCTGACGAAGACGACCTAGGCATGGGTGGAGGTTTCCGGGGTGGCGCAGGACACATGGAAAAGCGAACACGGTGCGCGTTCGCACTCGTCAGCGGACTCGAAAGCCGCAGCCCGCAAATAACAGCAAGAGTGTGTCGAAACTTCTTCACAAATTCCACACTTTATCACCCAGTGTTGGTTGGCGCAGTCCTCCTCTATGTACTCTACGCCCGTCGGCATGAACATACTTGGAGATTCATGTTCCGCGGGCCGAGAACACGTGGTTCAATTTTTCGGTTGTATAAAGCTTGTGGTAAAGGCATCACGTTCGACGTATGCATATGTGGTGCGGAAGGTGCCTCGCCCTAATTTCTCAGCACCCAAACTTCTTGAGCGCCGCAGCTGCAGACTACTCAGTGCAATGTACACTTTCTCATTGAAAAACATGACCTGTTGGCGTAGCCATCAATGTTTTCCTCTCTTTGCAGTCGAACAGCTACCCGCGGGACCGAACTCGCCTATTAGATGCTGGCTGGCATTCAACCGACCATTTTTGTTAGCGATGCATGCCACGACATCATCTCCACTCACTCTTCGTCGTCGGTCCCGTCGTTCCCTGCCGTCTTTCGAGGCTTCTTCCATTTCTGAAGGGATGGGAGAAATCGAACCAGGTCAGCGCGCACACACGAAATTCTACTGTTACGTGATGTTCGTCCATCCATTAGCGAGAATAGAGATTTTTCGATCGATGACGTGATTCTGCCAAAATGCAAACTATTAGCTCACGACGCGCTGCAAGTAGACTGGTTGAGGGGGGCACGTTGGGTTGCTCTTTATGGTAGGGATATGTCTGACTGACTGCTGGGTACAAACCTATTCATCCCGGATGTACAGAAGCACGCCGGATTGGAGAGCCCGCTACAGACAGGAGCAATCCCTGATGCAGCATCTGATCAGAGTTGAAGCTTAAAGAGTCAGCTGTACTCCAAGGTTCAATAATCAATCGCTCCAACAAAAACAGCAAGGACCGGACACCTTATCTCCATTGTCACAACCTACACCCCAAATAAAAAGTACGGCATAATTGGACGATTTATGGGAACAAAATCTTGTCGATAAATCTTGATCTTGGCCAAGATCTGCCAGTTTCACGATTTATGGGAGCAAAATCTTCCGATATATCTTGGCCAAGATTTCTCGAGGCCCGAAATCTGCCCTTTCGAACAAATCTTGACCCAAGATCTGTCGAAACGAGCCTTCCGACAAATCTTGAGGCGGCGTAACAAATCTTGCCTCAGTGCGGCGCGATTACCGAAGGTCAGTCGACCTAATCGTCCATAACGCCATGAAATCTGCACGTGGCACATTCGCAAGGGTCTCTAACGCACCCTGGCGTCACTGTGTCGGCGCCACGGGCGCCGACAGCGAACGAAAACAACCAAGGCGCGCATAAAAAATGCGTATTTGCCCTGGCTCGTTCCACGTGCGTCATCACCAGTCTGTCGAGGAACCGTTCAAAGAGTACTTTATTTTGAAGTAGAAAAATAGAGCAGGAGGAACGTTTTGCCAACACTGCTCTGTCGTGTGCGACGCTTCTATCTCTTCATCGAATCACCCCACACCCAAACCGTTTGCACCCGAGCCAAATCCATGGGTGCAGATGACAGCGCCGGAGGTTTGACCTCGGTACACCTGCTACATCGTGAGATACGTGCATGGGTGTCATCGGCCTCGGGTTGATGCACTTTCTTGTCAGTTGGACAGCAATGGAACAGTTTTGTTTCTCCGCTTGACATGAGCTCGTGGGCAACGGATTCAATTTTGCACCCCAGGTAGGCGCCCATCGCTAGTATCCACCCACAGTGTTGAGGCGATACAGCTGGGGGAGGGATGCCCCTTCTACAACTGCGTCATGCTCACTTTTCGCCACACCTTGGCATCTTCCGTGGACCAAGTGGCCGTTGTGCCTTTTTAAACTTCAAGCAGAAGAGAGGAACAACACGCCGCATTTTCAAGATTCAAGGTTTTCCCCCCATAAATCGCGATACTGCAAATCTTCGCGGAGATATATTGTGATCAAATCTTGGGTCAAAATGCCAAGATATAATTGCAAGATTATGTTTCCATAAAGAAGGGTCTAAACCTGGAGAGAGTCCCATTGTCTCTTTGTCCAGTCACACCAAACCACGCTTGTACATACATCCTCGTTAAACCCTTGTTGTTGGGAAACCGTACCCGTCCCAGTCCTAGTCATGGGAAAATCTGCAACCTGCGAAATAACGAAACTCCCCCGGGTTGCTGGCTGCAAACCCCGCGCATAATAACCACGCCCAGAGAAGAGAGAGGGTGCGCACGCCATGCGGCGCAATGCGGGGCAACTGGGGCTCCGACATATCACACATTCTCCCTATATAGTAACACGTACATACCAAGAGATCTCAGCTTCGTTGATCGGTGATCACCACCGAGTAATCGACTGTTGTGTGGTGTATGGTATGTAAGGAGAGCTATATAGCGAGCACACATATTTTTCAGTCCAGTAAATCCAGCACCAATAAATAGTAGAAGTTGGGCCTAAAATGACTACAGTACCACATTTGTGTATGGTTCTACCGTAGATACACGTATTTAGAAGCGCGGACGTAATTACTCAGTCTGTTCAACTTGGAGAGAGAGCATTTCAAATAACACGGTGGTGGTTCATTGCTACAGTACATGATGCCCGGACTCATATCCATCCGTGGATCTGTCTGTCTGTCTGTCTGTCTGTCTGTCTGTCTGTCTGTCTGTCTGTCTGTCTGTCTGTCTCTATCTCTCGTCCATTGTAGCTAAAAGCTGCAGAGCGATGTTTTTACAGCTCGAAGCGCAGCTAGCTGAAAACAGTATCTACATATTTGCAGCGCATGAAAGATATATCCCAGGATCAGGCACAATCACGAATTCGAACCCAGGAGCCACTCTCTCGTTCATTGGCTGACTGAAGTGAAATGTTGTTTACTTCGTGCTGTCCACTTGTTTCAGGCATGCATCGGGGTTGAGTGTTTTCGTCCCTCTAACGCACGCGTGCTCTCCGCGATTTTTTCGTGTACACCCACTTGTCCAGGAACGGGGTGGGTATATACACCGTACCCATTGTCAATCAGACTACCACCGTACGTAGACTACGGTGTAAAATGGCTTGCCTCTATTGTAACCACGTTGTTGCTATCTCTAGTGACCCGGGTTCTGAATTTATTTGAATTGGTGCACCTACCGCTGCCTTTCGCTTCCGGCGCTTGTTGTTCACGATGAAGACGTGGCAGTGCTTTCCAGTGGAGTGGCGGTGGAGGCAAGTCCTGCACGTCTCCCGCGGTGCACCGCTAGCCCGGCGTGGAGCGAAACACTTGTCGCAAAAGTCTTCCTCGTCAGGGTTCTGCTCCTTGCACTGCTTGCATTGCCACCCTCTCTGCGTTGCCACCACCATGTCACCATATGGTGACCTTTGTGTATAGGCTTAGTCTAGTCAAGCTGATGCGTTGTGTTGCCGTAGTTGGCGAATTTCCACAAGAACACTACATACATACATCATATTCTATTGTCCACGGGGTGTTATTGCATCACACGTGGCCTGCGTAGAAGGCCAACCCCTGCGTTCCGTGATGTGTTGCGCGTTTTTACTTGACAAAGCAACTCGAGACAAAGATTCCCGACGGTTACAATATGCGGCATGACTATTTTTTCGTGTCTTGCCGAAGGAACCCGCGGAACGATCTCCATTCCGAGAACGGTTCTTCAGTTCTTCGTAACCCGCCGAAGAACGCTTCTTCCTATGTAGGAGGATCAACAATGCCCCCTCGTTCGCACAGGCGACGATCGCACGCTACTACATACAGACACACCACCGCTCCATACCATAAACGGCACTACCACAGGCGACCGGCGTCTCAGCAAACTACCCAAAATGGCGACTGGACCATACCCTTCCACGGATGAGTACAAGCCGGTGAGAGCTACCGCGAAGGGATGCTAAACAAACACTAAAAAAGCCTGTTGGCGTGTTGTTGTGTTGTTGATTCGTTGCGAGTAGCTGACAACACCAACAGCACCAAAACGGTAACGCGAAAGGCGGCCGGTTGTAAGCAGGCCGGGGATTGCTTCACATCAGCTACAGCTTCTCGTCAAGACTGTGGGAATGATGAATTGGATATCCGCATTTCCAACGGACCAGCCAGGCCGACCTCACTGATGCTGCTTGTAGAGAGAGCCTGCATGCAACAGCAGTGCACGGTTCCCACGTTCCCCTCCCACACCGATGGACCAGCGACCATATCCCCTCTGGAGAATATGACGCCCATCAATAATTGACGCAACAGCAGTGCGGTGATCTCGGAAGGTGTGTGTCGACATCAGCTGGTCGAAATGGGCGTTCGCGGAATTTTCCCCGCCGCCGCGTGCTGTGGGTGCTCATCTCGGCGCCCGTCCCCAATTTTCGTGTTGCGTTCTCGCAGATCAACAGAGCTGAGGCACCCCCCACAGCCTACGCCGTGACTGGCCAGCCTGTTCCCCAGGCTGCGGAGGCAGCGGTAAGTGACAACCTACAGCAGTTAAACTAGTTGCGATCTCCTGAATATGTTTGTTCCACACAGCTTCGACCCAAACAGTTTTACTGTAAAGTACCTCTGGTAGTTGAGAGTGGCGACAGGAGTTTTTTTTTTTTTTCTTAATTAATATGACACAACGAATCCATTTTGAATCATTGAGAAGCATTTTGGAAGAATAGAAGTGCATCTAAGCTTGTGCAGCATGTCGTTGAACGAACAGCCCCGATTCCAAGACTATTTGACCGACTTTTGTCCGATCCCCGCACATTTGAGGGTAGAGATCCGATCCGAGGTATGTTGAAGTTCAAAACACCCATCCTCTCTCTCACACATAGTACATACATACAGGGTAGATTGCATACGAGGTGACTACGACTGTCGTGGTCGTGGCGGTGGACGACACACGTGCGTGTTACGTTTGTAGAGAAGAATCTCATACTTCAAGCATTGTTCCTGGGACCGTTGCTTGCCCTGGACCGCCAAACGTCTCACCACCAGTACTTATTACTGCTTGTGCCGGGCTCGGAAGCGCCTGTTGTCGTTTGCAAAACGCTCTCCGTCGCGAGTTTTTCTAAATATGAGAAGCAATTTTTCAGAAAGCTGTAGTACGTCTGAAACAACCTGTTCATACAGACGAGTGATTGGCGTGTAACACGTTTGTACGGTTGGATATGGCGTGGGGATGTGGGACTAATTGCGTCAGAAGACCGATGACGAACGTGGGGTGCGTTAGACCTGTACCGGGCACCGATATGTACTCGCCCCCGCTCACAGCAGCGCGCCCCATGCATACCGACGGTAGTGTTTTATGTTTTCGTGCACAGCCGTGAAAAGTGATATACGAAAGGGGCGAGCGGGGGAGGGGAGTGTTGATGTGTTTGCACGGGGAACGCCTCAGGATATTGCGTCTGTACACATTGTCTCATTCGCTTGTATAGATAAGAATGTAACATGCATTGGCCAATAGCCCGATCTCATTGAGAGCCGGCCTGATTAAACCCCTTTGGCCCCGCGACCGTTGCCCCGCAATCCCCTTTTTCCGCGAAGCCTGTCATGGCCGCACCTGGAGCACCCACCACCGGCATGTGGGTGGAGGAACGCTACTGTGGACTGACCACCTGGTTGATAACGGTCGTCGGCAGTTTTCCGTGCAGTTACTTCTGCCCTTGCGATCGCAGGACGGTGTGGGTCGCCGGAGGCAAAAAGGTGAGGACACCAATGTTGTAGCAAACGCCAATCATGAGTCAGTAACGTATCGAACTCCCACGGAACTATCATCTCGATCAATGACGGAAGTTGCTGTTGGTATCGCAGCGGGAGGAGGACTTTGCCTGTTTATGGGGACTTCACCGGTTGAAGTACTTGTACAGCCAGAACAAAAGTGCACCAAGCGTGGGGTATATTCGTGGTGGGTTCCTCGTGCCTTCGCGGCAGTTTGGCTGTTCAATGGGCATAGCGTATCGGAACTATCAGCCGACGTACCCTGACGTAGGTTATGTCGCCAGTCTCAGATACCACCACCAATCTAGAAAGTGATTACCATCAGACAGAGGACGCTTTTTCGAGAAGAAACGCTCAACAACGTCCAACGGGAGTCATCCTCGCCGAATCACCACCCGATTTCCAATGCTGTCCCTGCTGCTGTTGTTGCTTTGCCCCCCTCCAGTACAACGAAAAGGGAGCTATAGTGGACGACCAGCTGTTCGTCAACCCGTTTCAGGGACGATAGTGCGGAAACGGTCGATGTATATAGATATCATTGTGTCTCTTTCATAGTGTTGTATCCCTAGCCTTGACACCCAGTGGCACCTCGCGCCCATGTGTGTCGTGTAGCTACTTGATTTGTAGGCGGGCCATCTGTTTAGTTTTGTTCCTGCGGAAATTTTGGCGGTTCTGTTTTGTTTGGAGCTGATTACATCGATCAGAGAGTCAACGTGGTTTCAAGTTGAACTTGCCATGTAGTCAGGACGTTTCACAGCATCACCTACAGGGCAACGTCCTGACTACATGCTGTGAATCCAAATCACTGGATTGAAGCCAGATTTGACAGCCCACATGTCAGGTTTTGCAACTTTCAAAGAGGTTTCTATCCATTCCTGTCCTACGACGTGCGTAAGCATCAAGTAGCGATATCGCACAGTTTAATAGCGTTTGCTTCCTGCGACCTCACACAAGCAGCTGAAGATTTAGGATAAGGTCTGCTGTTGTGCATCGAAGGTTGTTCCTCGAAGCTGGCTGAAGAGTTGGGACTTGAGCACTCTTGTTCGTCAAATGGTGTTCGGAGATATTGATATAAAACGCGCAAACATCTTTTTCTCGCTGGAAATACAGCAGTGTGCAGACTGGGAGATCGATCACGTCCGGACTGTTTCATTGGTACCTTGGGTCAGCTTTCGTGTGGAGATTCTCGGTGTTGGCTGGACGTTCTGGTCGGCCGATCCGTCCCCCAAAAAAGTAAGAATCGTGCAAGGCAGAAATGCACGAATGAATGTTGTACATCTAGGTATGTCCTTCTTCTGGGATTCTCTCTTGGTTTTCGCTTCCGCTTGGTTACGTGAAAGAGGTTCGGTGGGTTGGTTGGGTCCGTTTTGCAGTTGAAGGAGGAGGAAATCGCCTGAAGAACAAGACTGGCTGCCCCGGTGGTCGGTTGTCGGGAAGGACCTCGAACACCTAGTTTTGGCGGTGAGATGTGTTTTCTCCGCGTTGATGAGTACTTTGAAGGGAAGAACAGGTCCAAGTGAAGGAACCATTTAACCCAAAGTTTGATGCTCTTCTCGCGATGCAAGACTTGCACCGCAAACGAAATATCTTAGAATTAGAGTCTTCAGTTCGGCCCGTGACGGAAGCTCATTTGCTAGAGGGCGCCGCCCCCCTCGGGTTTTCTAGCTCGATACTTGAACGATGGGATACAACGGAAAAATTCAGTTTGAAGCTATCGACGCGGCTGACATCAATATGCGTAGAGAGATGAAAATTCCCTGATGCATGCGAAGGGCACGATGGGTTCTTCGGCTCTCGCAGAACCACAAAAAAAGGTGAGTTCATCATTGTGTCAGAAAAGCCCCTGACAAGTCCGCCGAATCGGGGCCAGAACAGTTGGTTGTGGACAGCTATTGATGTTAGTATGACTCCCGCGATTTTTTCTGCTGCCAAGACGATGCAACCGGTCAAGGTTGCTCAGGGTGACGCCTTCTGCAGACCCTCGAGGGTTGGTGTCCAACATGCGTTGACGCCTATTATGCACCCTCGTGTGCGGAAAAAACTTGTTAGCAAGTCGGCTTTTGGGAAGGATGAAGAGGCAAGTCGCTCTCGGTATCGGGGACAACTCAGAAACGCTCATCATAAAACAGCAGCTGCCCGTGTCCTTCGCTACGCAACAACGTGTGCCAGACGACGGAGACCTGTTTATTTTTTGTTTTTCCACCGAGGACAAGAAGTACCTGGTACTGTTTTTCAGGCACCATTTTGGGGATGTTCAACTCCCACTGACCCGCTCCCTTTGTTGTCGAGGACATTTTGTAATAGCTGAGTTTGCCCATCCTTACCGAGCAAGATGGTTCGCACACAAAATGCCATCCGAGACCTCTCCCAAGCCCCTGAACACGGTCCTTGGCTACAATAGCCAGCTGCATCGCAGTGACCGCGAGCCGTCCGCTATGCCTAGCTGCTCTTTTTCATCGAAGCACAACAGACGAAGTCGAAACACAAGAAAAAAATGGACCAAACTCGCAACATGAGGACTATGCAAAAGACTGTGAGGAAGCAACCCACCAAAATCTAATCTACTTGTATGTACCCTGCCGCTCTGCCCCGTTGCCTTGGTATCTGCACTACAAAAACTTCGCCACGAACCATGAGGCAATCGGTACAAACTGTAGCCGGTTACGTCCGAGTGAAAGCGTTTGGATTGGCCATAAGCCCAGAAAAGAGACTTTACCTACCTACAGTAGCCTGGTTCATGCCAGACCATGCAAACTGCGCGCCACTCTGCACCCCTCCTGCACCTGGCTTCAACACGGACGCACTGAACACGAACGTGACAAGGCGTGGTATAGACACAGCAGTTTGATACTATTTCTACTGCAATGGTTTCCTCCTCCCCTGTCCCTGTTGCTTCGTGGGCTAGCCGTACCCCAAAACTATCGCGTCGGCGGCTGCAATTCTACAACCTACCCATCGACTTAAGGTGTACCAAAGCAAGGCCCTTCAATCCTTTTGTGGATCCAACCTCCTGGGGTTACCAGTACTTCTTCTCAGGATCTCAGAGAAAACAAACTTGACCATGTAGCCTAAAACCACAACCACAACACCCACATAACATTTCAACCTACTGTGCCATATTACAGATAGAAACCTACCCACCGGTTGGAGCCTCGAAATAGCTCCAAGGGTTGGGCCAACCGTTCTACCGCTTCCCAAACTCCTTGGGCTGCTCTTCCTCCCGTGTCGCAAGTGGTAACGTCTAGGGGATCAACAATCAAAACAATCTATTTCGGAATTAAGTATCTGTCCGCCACACAAAACTCGGCCGCCTTTGTTGCCTCCTTGGCCGATCCAGCACAAGAAATGAAGGACGGCCTCATCCGCGTGGAAATACACGCGCCTGCCCTCCCGAGGGTCTCCGTCTACTAGGGGTTGCGGCACCACCACTAGACGAGAGCGAGCCCTGGGTAGAGGGGTTACCGCGTCCCGCCAAGCTTTCAACGTCACCATCCTCTCCTTGGCGTTGTAGTCGGGTCTGCCCTTTGCCGCCTTGGTGAAGACCCCCCATACTCCTTCTTCCTTCATGAGACGTAGTTCTCCCACGGCCAAAATGATAGCCCCACCAACCAGAGAGGCTCCGGTTCCCCGATTGCCGCTGCTGGGGCTGCTGCGGTGAATGATGTCGTGTTTGGACCTTGCCGTACGAATCATTCCCGTTACTACTCCAGCCGTGTTCCTCGCCCTTCGCCTGTTTCGTTCCTTCTGCCATCAACTCGAGGCTTGGGTATCCCCTGCTCCGGTGTGTTGACGTTGATTCATTGTGTTTGGGGGATGGGTGGTGGATGGAAACACATATGTCGGACGAATGGGGTCAGAATAACAGACAAACATACGAGGAGTAGTATAGAGTTCTACCTATGCTGCACTTGTACGATGGTTAGGGTGTGACAATGAGGCCTTCCGCGGTCTCCAGCCAAGGTTTCTCAAGTTTCCAGGAAAAAATGAAGGCGTCATTGTGCGTGCTTAATTTCACAACAGCGACAGGTCAAGACTGATCGAAATAACCACGTGTTTGGGCGGGGACACGATTTGATGTTTCTTTTTCATGAGATGTGGCACTGTTGGAGACTGTGTAAGCACAAACGGGGGTAATCATCATGAAATCGTCGTTGTTTTGTAGAGGAGATCCCTGCTTGTGAGCTAGCGCTGCTTGAGAGCGGATCCGTCGTGTGTGCGCATGGCACACAGCAGTAAAACGTGGTTCGGCAGGATCTTTGGGATTCGAATAGTTGGTTTAGGTGTTCGGGCGGGAACACGGCCAACAGCACACGTTTTTTTCGGAAAGAGCATCAGGCAGGCGCAGGCTATCCGCCTACACTTGCCCATGGACGAACGGTCGGGCGCAGATGAGCTCCAGTTCATATTTATGTCCTACGCGTGTAACCTTAGGTGCGCTGTAACGGCCGCGGAGGCATCTCCTTGATGCCCACCGTGCTTTCCCGTCTACCGACCTGTGGCAACGGATAGCATCCACCATGGCACCGTGAGCTCCTTCTGAGGCCCCCTCCACATTGACACCGGCCATGGTAAGCTCCCAGTCGTGGGCCTCGCAAGCCCTGGTATTTCGCGCACACATGAGCCACGCAAGGGATGGACGCCACCCATTTTCGAAACAGCTTCCGGGGAAACAGAAATCAAGCCATCGCGGACGCCAACTCTGGCCGTCTTTTGTACTAACCAGCGTTCCACGGGAGAAACGATGAGCTGAGACATTCTTCGGGCGGAGATACTTTCGGAGAAACATCACCGTTGCAGCATGCCATGGTACTCAGCGCTAGGGCGGCCTCGAGGGCGGTATTGTCAGCGATGGGTTTTCGCGCATAGAGGGAAAAAACTTGTTCTCAAGCTCTTCCAATAACCCCACTTGTCTCCTGCTTTGGAGAAGAGAAACAGTTGTCACTATTTTTGTGACCTCAACACTCCAGACGGTCTCGAAGTGTTCGCGTCTATGGCCTGATGAAACAGATTGTACAGGTTCTGCTGCCGCCGGTGAAGGTGTTTGACAGCTTAGAAAGAATCGACTCAAACCGATCCGTGTTAAGAACCTCACACACACTGTTGGGATCGAAAACCCACCTGAGCAGGAGATGAAGGGCCGTGATGGACCTTTCTGCCAATTCTCCACCCTCGTCTCCCTCCGCGCCGGCTTTGTTGCACAAGGCCAGTCCTGGTGGAACAGGGTTTGGGTGTGACATCAGACACACAGTGCTGAAGTGCCGCTAATCTGAACACCAACGACGATCAATGTGCCACGGTTCTGAGCCTGACGGAAAAAAAAACGCCTCGAAAGGCTCACAAACAGGGGAACAAGTCCGCCGCGGATAAAACAGCAACAATATCCGTACGCTAAAGGCAAAATCCTTTTGTTGCCAAAAACCTCAATTACCTTCCACGCTGGGCCCGTTCGTTCAAATCACGCAACCTTGGTTTTGGATCCCAGACTCAACATGGTCTTATTCTCGAAGAAAACAGGTCCACCTTGCGGTACTTAGTCCACCTTTTGTAAGGTACCGTCGCAGAATGCATTTTCGCATTGGTGTGAAATCCGGGTCATTCCGGTTCCAGAGCGGTCACAGAGCGAATGTACGTAGATAATAGAAACGGGTGTTTGTGGGGTCAAGTACCCATGCCGTAGGGATGGCATGGGCTTCGAATGTAGTACAAGTATGTATTCTTGTTTGTCTGGCAGCCTTGGACATCTCCACCAGTGTTCATGTCACGGGCAGCGGGTATGTTGTTTCGTGGGACCCATTTCAAGCATCACGTGGTTAGTGCCGTCTAATACCAGCGCATGAGTAGCTTGTTTTACCTTCGAGCATGATGTCCATGAAAAGACACGCTAGCTCCATGGCCTGAAAGGTTGGTACCGTGACGCAAACAAGTGGGGCAGTTGGAGCTGTTGAGATGAGGAGATGGGGAAAGAGAGGGAGATGGTATGCATAAGTCGATGTAATGTGATTTGCTGGCTTTCCATCACAAGCAAAGGAGAGTAAACGGGGCTCATGGCGTCGTGACGCAAGAACGAAGCGGAGGCTGGCACCGTGCGGGTGTTGAATCGGGTGGATGAAAAGGTGCTGGTCATCACACGAAGAGAGGAAACGGGGAGGCGGGACCGGGCGGGGTTGGCGGGCAGAGAGTGAATGGAAACGTGCAAGAGGCGCTCTGAGAAAGAAGTAGAATTGTGCTAGTTTTATTGTTTGGCGTTGGCTTCGATTCCCTTCGGTTTGATATTGTTGGTGGTTTAGTCCCGCTTTCTCTGTTACTGTCTTGATGTATTTCTGCCCGGGCCGTGCTTGATCGTCATCAACCTGTTTGACCGGAATTCGTGTCTTAGCTACAACCCGTTTCGGTGTCATTGTGCCTCGGATCCTTCGCAGTACTACTATACGCCGTGTTAGGAGGTCACATGTGTTGCCTGATCGGCCTTGCGAGAATACAGCAGAGGGGGGGTAGGCCGCGTGGAGATGAGAATAGAGTAGCGTTCTTGCGTCTTACACGATGTTCGGCTTGTTTTAACTTGCGTTGGACTTACATTGATTTTGCAATGCTCTTTCCACACCTCCCGGGTGTGAAGTGGGATTGGCTTGTTGAGTGAAATCTAAAGGTCCTTGGAGTGTGGAGATAGTTGTTGAGGTTTGATTCATTTGAAGTGGCTCCCTGAGTCATAATCCTGTTGTAGATTGGCTTTCGAGTGAGCTTTTTAACGGGGCCGAACCAGAAGAGGCATGATATTGCCCCAAGTGTTTTCGTGCAAACGCCTACTGCACGGACAAAAACCAGAGTGTTGTCCATTTGAAGGAAACATGTACAAGTACTCGCTGAGGTTTTGACGGGGTATGTATCGGCGACAGAACGTGAACTTTCCGCGGTGATTTCAACTGAGTAGTCTTTGCGGCCTTCTGATACATGTGATCACGGATGACCCCTTCTTGGTTGTATAGCCTACACAAACTGTTCCGATATTCACTCTATTCGTTTTCTTACCTGGGTTAGCAGCAGCACCGGGCCTGACCCTTGACCGCCATCCCAACCCCATAGTAGGCCATCGCGTTCGTCTGAGCGAGCACCCTCGGCCTGATCATCCACGATGGGGTTCAGGAGAACATAATATATGGAAAAGGCACCGGGGTGGGCTGGATGAGAGGTTCGTGATTCATTGTACGGGGTTTGCAGAAAAGTGCAGAATGTAGGACAGAGGCCCTGACCACAACAGTCCACGGTACGCTTCGACGTGATGGCGCTCGCTTGCCTTGCAGCAGGAATGGACGCACGTCGGGCACACCCGTCGAGTTGGGGCATACGGAAAGCTAGTGGGTATTTCATTCCATGGAAAGCTAGGTCTGGGTATTCCCGCCGAACATATCATGGGTGAGTGGGCAATGAGAACTCAAGCACAGGAATGGCTCGGGTCCTCTGCGTTTTAGCGAGCAGACCCCTTGCTTCAACGTTCAAAACTCATACAGGGACCAACGGCCGACTATACACAGAAGAAATTATTCAATTTGGCTCGAAAAATTGCTGACAAAGCAATGCTGGACAACGAGCAGCACGGGAATCAACTACTCGGAGACAAAGTTCGACCCTTAGCCGACGGCCGGTGTGAGAAAGCGTGCTTCGCCAACCTCACCTCGGCATCCAAGCTCCTTACAGGCGTGGCGGCCGTGTCGTCGTCGATCCTGCACTTCGTGATGACGGCCGCTAAGCATGCCAAAGCCAGGGCTCGAGCTGAAGGCCCTGTGATAAATGGGGAAGCTTCTCAGTCGCCCAGTTTGCTCAAGCCAATTGGCCACCTTATGAGCCACATGTGGTTGATTTAATTCAGAGCATTGCTTCGAAATTTCATCGTAAAAAAAACAACAACGTCGATGATATGGGAAATTGGTACTCCTTCGACTATCTTACGCCCTGTGGGGAGACAAGCTTCGCCTCGTCGGAGACAGATTTGCCGCATGATCATCTGTCCTCAATTCATATGACCCTTACGAAATGGACAAAATTCAGCCAAGAATGGCCAAACCCGTCGGGTCGTTTTCAAACCCGGACAGACATACTTCATTTCAGCGGTTTGCAAATGTGAACCTAGCTGGCCCTTCGTTCGATCATCACTATGGTTGAATTTCATTTCCCCGGACTTTCCGTTTTATGAACCCGGGATAGAGGCAACCGTCCACCTGGACAGCACACCGCGTAAGAAAAGTTTGCTCTTCACCAAGAACACCGTATGGAACAGGATTACTCTGGAGGAGACATGATAGTACAGTAATAGGTGTCGGACACATTCTGCAGCCTCGCCCCTCTTTGTAGCGGAGGTATCAGCTCGGGAACGGGCAAAGGATGCGCTCGTGAAACAACACCCTTTCAGCAACTGTCTCTCACCGACACAGCTGTGATTACCTACCTCTTTCGGCTGCATTCGCCCCCGACGACATCAACGACGGCGGTTTCACCGCCGCCGACGCAACTCTCATTAGCACAACCACCATCCCAGCGTCCACCAGCGCCTCGGCTCCATCACTGTCTGAAGGGCAACCAACCCCCCCGAGAAACACGCCGCCGACGGACACTTGATACGCCAGCGCGGCGCCCATTCTCATGCAGCTTGACCGATGTGATACCTGCAGCAACACCGAAAGGGCATGGATGGGCGGGAAGAGAAATCAGTGGGACATACAGTAGCTTTCGAAGTACGGTGAAGCAGGTAAAAATGTGTTTTTCGTAGGGAGGCAGCCGTTAGGGCTTCGCGGCGCTGTGGTGAAGAGCGAAAACTAGAATAGGGGGGAGGAAGGAGTAAGCGGTTAAGTTATTCATCGTGGCTCCATCGCTTGCTACAAGCGAAGAGGCATCGGGTGTGCCAGAGATTTTGATGTTCATCTTGACTTGAGAAGAACAACAAGTGATGCGAATGAAGCTAGAGGGCAAAAGTTATCACCCCAAGGCATTGACGCCGCGACATTTCTTGCTGAGCTAGAGCGGGGGTGTTGGAGCAGAAGGTATGACGGACATATCTTCCACCGACGGCTGAAAGGTTCAAGGCCGGAGTTAGGAAAGTTGGTCCCTCGAAACGTACAACATCAGCAAATGATCACTGTAATTTCCAAACTGTGTACACTTCCATGCTGTTCTACGGCAAAATACTGCCGCACAAAACGGTTGTATACCCGCTCCTGAGCCGCAGAATTACCTGGCCGAGGCGTGCATCGATGCGCGAAGTAGGACTGCCCCCGCGCCCAATCAAGCTCGAAACGACAATACTCGTGCGCCGTGACAAGCTTCTAGTAGACGAAGAGTCGGTCATCTCATCGATCCTGGTGCTCGGTCCTTCGAGCCCGCTCGCCGCAGCACTTTCGTCGCCAGTTTGGGATCGGCCGGGGTTGTCACCTTCCAACAGGGTCCTAACCTGAAGAGACACACAACGTTGCGTCGAGGAATCCCTGTTCGCTATCTCACCACGTCGTCAGCTACAATGGGAATTGACTTACGTACGAATTTTTTGTCACATCAAGCCGTGCACTGGTGTATTGCAATGCGCTGGGGACCTCATGAGTCATAAGCGGCAGGCCGAGACCCCGTCCATCCATGTTGTAGGGGTGGGCTATGAGAAGCAGACGCGATGCTCACTTTCGCGGTAGTCCCCGATGGCGAATACCATATCGATCTTGCTGGGTTTCGCTAGAAGCAGCCAAGCTCAATCTATTCAGACATGTGGAAAACGGGTCGAAACAAAACGAGTAATGCACAAACACAGCGTACCCACCTGAGTCAAGAAGTGATTCCTAATTATTCCTGTCAACAGGATCGGCAGGTGTTGTGCCCTCCGCGCCACCGCGACTGTCGATATATCTACTGCACCAACTCCATCTTCATCGCTTGCTGAACCGAAGAGGGCATTCGAGTGCATGGTAGGACTCGTATCCCCGACGGGACCACCATTTCCGCGACGAGGCCCTTCCTGGCCTGTTTCCATACGGCAAGGGGCGGCGGAAGGACAAAAAATACCCTATCAATGTGTTGCGTTCGGTTCGACGTATCGTTTCTCGTGTCTCTTAACGGGACGATATTCACGAGCCATATTTTCGGTGTGGTTGATTGATCCTTGCAGTATTGGGCCCTTCCTGTAAGATACAGGCGCTTCTCAAGTCTCAAGACTCATCGAACTTCGTGCGCTGACAACTTTGTGAGCCGTATGGCCAGGAGAGGTTAGTCTCTACGAGGAAATCAGGAGGAAAAGGGACGAAGCGTTGAGATTATTCGTGCTTTTTGTAGGTGGTGGAGGAGACGGCCAACGCTCCAAGAGGGGCAATGTGGAACCAAGAGCAAACAAAGGAAACGGGGGGCTCTAGCAGAAGGGTTTGATAAAAGAAGCACATGCAAGAAGAGACAGCGTCGAGAACGTCAGGAGAAGCTCCAATCAAGGGTTCAATGGCCACGGTAGGTCAGTCGCAAATCAACGTCCGTTCCCCTTGCAGAGGGTCGCCGGAAGGGCAACAGTCACACTGATGGGGGATACTCGCTTCAACGTTCATGGTTCCCTCTTTCGTATCCACTCGCCTGTTGTCCACCACGCCACGTTCTTCCGCGACCTTGCTACCTCGACCGGCCCCTTCCACCTCTGACGCTTGGTCGCTCCGCCCCCTTTTTTCACACTTTCCCCGCCAGGCCGCCGGTAGGATGAAGAGGAAAGAAGGAGCGGGTGGGCCTCCCTCAGGGCCAAGTGGGCGAGTGTTTCGAAGCCGCGTTCATAACGGCCGCTCTCACAGTTGAGGCTTTTGCAACAAGCGGCGAGATATACGGCGAAATTTCCGCCCCCGCACATCTCGAACGCCTCTGCCGGGATGCGCCTTTCTTCTCCCGTCGCCAACGACTGGCGGCTCTTTACGTGTAGGCCGTTCGATACACGATGGATACCACTACGCCGGGCTTGGCCTTCGCGAGCAGCGACGCCCACGCGAGAGGGCGCCCCGGAGTATCGCTGAGGCGTTCGCTCTAGCCGAGGAGAGCTCGCGAAGCTGCCGCGACTGCTGTTGGCGTTGCTGGGCCACATCCCTTGGTGGGAGTTTTGACGGCGGGGTTCTGACATAACCATTCTCTCCGAGGGCGCTTCGTCAGACGGCAGCAGGGAGGATGACATGGGCACCGCCGACGTTGCTGGGCCCGGCCCCCTACCGCCACCTCTACCCGGAAACGAGGAAGGCGTCAAAGGCGGTGTCTCGATTGCCGCTCGCATGCTACTGCTTCGAGCCTGTCGTGGTCGCGCCATACGCGCTAACCGCGACCCCGCCTCTCCTCCTCCGTTTCCCAACCCCTGGAAGACCACACTTCTCTCGGATTGGGTCTGCTTGGATTCTGGGTCGTGCTTTGCGCTGTTGCCCCCACCTCGTGCTACCTCCTCTTCCGTCCCTCCCAACCTTCCCTTAACCCCGCCGGTGCGAGCGGATTTGGAGCGGTCCTGCTGTGCTGGACGGCTGAGGGGCGGAGCGACGGCGAACGAGGACCTCCTTCTTCGTGAGGCCGTAGCCTTTCCGGCCGCGAGCGCGGCCTCTACCTCGGTCACAGTCGGGGGAAGAACTTCGTTGACTGCTCCTCCTCCTGGTGCTGGTGCCGTTGTTGGTGATGAGGGTGACACCCTACCGAGTGTAGCCGAAATCATGCCAGGCACCTTGAAAGTACGGAAAACGGACAACGCAACGCTCACGGGATGAGGGATACTGCTGGAGAGCAAACGGTGTGGCCAAAATTTCCAAGAGTCAAGCAAACACTACCCAAGTTGCGGCAGCACCGAACGAGAATAGCACGAGCACTTTCTGCGGGGGAGGATCGACAGCGTCGGCGCAAAAGTGGCACGGCGGAGAACGGCGAACAATGCGAGAAACCAGAGGGGGTAGCGGGGCGGAGACCAAAGGGTTGATCGACGAATTGCAGAGAGAGGGGCATCAACTCCGCGAGCACACCTGAGACGGTGGCGACCCCAACCGAAAGAGAGCCGCCAAGAGCAACAGCAGATCAGACACCTCCTGGGATACTTCATACTGCCCGAAGACCTCCTTGACGTCGTTGCTGTGGTGGTGTGGCAACTTATGGTGGTGGTTTGTGAAGGTTCCCGACCCGTGTGGTGTTGACGGTGCGCCGGCCGCCGGTCTTGTTGCAGGCGACGGAATTGCCCGACTCAGCGTGGAGAGACACGCTATGGTTAGAAAACCCCCTCCCATGGTCCGAAGCACCTCGTCGCCCTCCCCCCACCAACCACCATAGCCGTTGCCGGGCTCCGCAGGAGACAAACACGCCCCACTGCTCTTCCTGTTTCGATGTTGAACTTTGGAAGTTGTCGGATTTGTGGTTCCTCCCGGTGCTACCGGTGCCCTCGTTGCAGTGTTCGTATTGGCCGCTGCCCCTTGGTCGTGGTAGTGGTGGTGGCCAGAGCGGCCATTGATCGGGCCTCCGAATCGTGCCACCCTCAACTGCTCCACTTTCTGGTGCGCCGTGTTGTTCTCCTGGCCGGCCGCTGCGGAAGAGTCTCCATCAGCAGCTGCCGGGGAAAGCGGGAACTCCACAAGTACTCGAGCTATTTTTATGGACAGTTTCCTTGGAACAGAAACGGTTGATGGGGCGGGCGCCGCGTGAACGGGGGAAAGGAGGGATCGACGGTTACGGCGAACACTTCTGGCGAGGAAACAATTTACCAAAAACCGCCGTGGCGGAAGGGAAAACAGAGAGTAGAAAAGTCGCACTGCTGTAGGTCGAAGAGCGTTAATAGCCCTTTAAGAACTCAATCAGTTAGAGGTTGTAGGTCCAGGAAAGTATCGCGTGCGCTCATCGGGAGAGGCTGTACAGTCCCGGGGGACGAACGCTTACTCGGTTTTAGACAGAAAAGTGTCCACAAATGCACTGGGGACTCTTTCCACGCTGAAGCCCCTTCAGCAAATCTTTCAGCACTGGGCTATACAGACATTTACCAACAAGGGGACACGCGACTTGGGAGGTATGTCTACAGCAAGTCGGAGGTCGAGAAGAGGCACACAAGCAACATGGTATCACACAGCGTACCACCTCACATAAGCATGTTAGACCGAGGTTTCCAACGCGCGTTTCACACAGCGAAGCATGGCGACGACTACGGTGCGGAAAACAGACACTTCCCAAATTGTTCCCATTTGGGCTTCCAGCACCAAAGTTAATTTTCCGAAGGATTCTTCTTTCCTATTTGCAGCTTTGGTGTGGACAAAGTGCCGTTTGAGCTGTTGACATAACAATTGTAGGTCAGTATTACCCGTGGGGTGACCCGTGTTGGGCAAGCTGGTTGCCAAGAACGATTGCCGACCCACCCCCTCTGGAATATTGGTCGAAATCCGCTTTAAAATATGAAATGCCATCGAAACACTCTCTGTTCTCGGCACCTGGCTTCATTCCAGCTTTGTCGTCGTTCTGTCCCCGAAGAAGTCAGAGACCCCGTGAGGTTCGAGACCCACTGCCGCACACTGGTCATCGAGCTCCGAAGTGCCTCCCCCACTCCGAACAAGCGGGGAAAAGTCCCGTGAGGCTTTTTGCAGAACAGGAGAAAATCGTTAGACAGAGGTCGGCCAGGCAACGAGCGACGGGGGTGGCTGGTTTGACCAATTGAGATTGCGCTGGGCAAAAGGTGTGCGCAGCGCCACCTGACTGACACGAGCATGATCATCTTGAAATGCTCCTCGGGCATAAGCACGGGCTGTCAGAACTTATCCAGACATGTCACCGGACCATCCACACGTGCGACAGTAAGGACGATACCAAGACCATGCCGGGTGCGTCGGTCTATCGTGGGTGTGGCTCGAGTACGGGCGGCATTTAGTTCTGACACCGACGTGTCAGGTTTATCCTTGGGGCGAGATGCTCGGCCTCATCTTCTACGACAAAGATTGCGAACACCTTTTCTCAAAGCGAGAAGGCCTTGACAAGAATCTCGATGCAACCTTGACCGGAACTTCATAGGTTTGGTACACACCTTCATATACGGTCAATGCGTTAGTACGTTCATCGACTATCATTCTCGAAGTGGTTGACAACCAGACTACTTCCTGAAGAACCCGCATCCACGCATGGATCGGCTACGCGAATGTAGCGTGACACACGGTTCGTCGACTTCAAAGTGTGTTGGTTTTCGCGTCAAGGCCCTCCGAACTCAACCACGTGGAGCACACCACGCATGAGTGAAAACATTGTACAACAAGTTTGGACTGTTGAGGGGGCTTCCTCCTGTGTGACCCCTTTCGGTGCGTCGAGAAATTGCACCGAAACGTGTAATAGACCGACGTCCGGAATGAATGGGATGGCACCAATAGACAACGCCTGGTGTCTTGCGACATCGACATGATCGAAAATAGAAACACAAAATGGCAGGCCGGTCTGTCAGGCCGGACTACATTTGTTTGTCGTATCTCACCAGGTATCTACAGGAAGAAGAACGTGAGACGGACCCGGGAAGACACCCACTCAAACGAAAAGTGCAAGGCGTGTACAGCGGAATCCAGAGTAGTGCCAAAAGAGAGAGAAGTAAGAGCTGGTAACTGCTGGCTTTGCCTTGCACTGTACGGTCGATTGCAGTCTCAAGGTCACGACAACGACAACAGTGGCCGGATGACTTTTTTGTGTAGTCGCGACAAACCTGAGCTGATGCTGAGAACCGTCGCCCTGGGAAATGGGCAAAGGAATGCCTGACGTGCGTTCTCCTCCCGTCCGCACTGATAATGCCCGCGAGGGACATCAAAATGTTTGCCCGCAATAGCGTCCGGCAGACGTGAGTGGGTTGGTTCTTGCCACCGCAGTTGCCACGTTGCTCGCCGTCCATCAGCAGCTGACGGAGCTTTCGGAGAGCCTCGACGGGGGGAAGAGGGGACGTTTCCCCCTGCCGAAGGGTTTCGTAAAGGGGTTCAAGAGGGCCTTCGGTGGGGTACGTGCAAAGGACGGGTAGGACTTACCTACCCGAAGGGAATAGTACAGCCCCGAAAACTCTAAGTGGTGCAGTACACGAAGGAGCTGTGTAACAAGTTTGGTGTATGCAAGAAGGGGGTCCTTGAGTGTGGTGGCTTTGCGCTAGAAACGCATTCTATGGATGGAAGAATCAATAAACACGTTGAAACGAAAGCTTCAAACTACGTAGGCAGCAGCCGTCGAGAATTACAAAGCTCACCTGCCGTTTGCGTTCAAAGAAACTGTCTACTCCTACAAAGCAGTAGGCGCGTCACCTTGTCGGCGGCGTGGAGAGAGTGTCTGTCCCAAATGTCAAGAGCGTCGGTGATGGACGCGAGAACCGCAGCAGCTTCCACCCCTTCCGCCCTCGACGCCAGCTCGAGGTGATCCCGCCCCAAAGTCGCTGCTTTTTCTTTCAGGCGTAGCAACTGGCGGGCCTGCATTTGCTCAATTCCCTTGTCCTGTGGTGTTCGGATCAAAACAGACCAATACAATCATTAAGTAAGTTCTAGCCCACCCAGGTTCTCTCAGTTAACTTCATAGCCTTCGATGGCTATTGGTCATGAGTTTGAGCATCGGCGAATTGCGACTTCCGCATTGTACTCCGGCACTTTAGCACAGCAATGCACAGGAACGTTTGCCTGTGACCATGGATCGGATCTACTCTGATACCAAGGACACGTTGGTTCAGTGTGTAGACTAGTGCATGGATCGGTCAGAGAGAAAGCAAGATTACGTTTGAGTGAATTTCGCGTAGTGGATCCAGGGGCACTGCATTCGTAGCTTGGTACAGCTGTTTGCCCTGAATCCCAGGCCGACAGAAATGAGACCCACGATGATCGGTCACCCACTTTGGTTCTCACCCCTTCGCTCGATGGCCGTTCAGAATCGCCTGAGGCTGCTTGATGCGTTGTCGGTCCAGCGCCAGCGGGGTGACTATCCAGACCCGCAAGCCAGCGCGGTAAGGAAGGGAACTTCGGACACCACCGAAGGCCATCACGGCGAGACGTGCTGTTTCTCTCGCGTCGTTTATTGCGCTGGTGAAGGCGTTGCTGTCGCTGCTGCTGACTGTGCCACCGGGCGTTCATGTATATAGCCGTTGCCTGCCCAAGCGCCAAGCACAGGAAGTATAACGTACCGCACCATACAAACGTCAAGGTCAAGAAGTCTAGGCACTGAATCGCCGTCGCCAGTAAAGGAAACCCTTCAGCACTATGCGCGCAACTACTGTGGGTTCTGTGTTAGGCTGAATTGCCGGAAAAAGCAAATATATGGCGTATACCCCAAAAGACGGCGTCAACACTGAGGGGTACCGTAAGGATGCGGGTCTCCGCACAGGGGTGTTAGCGTTATTCAAAGCTTTCTTACTCCGCAACTAGGAGGGTGCGAAGGCCAAACAACGTCTAAGGAAAGACCACGATGAAATAATTCCAAAATCGCCCTTTTCGGCAGTGTTGCCTTCCTAGTTGTCGAGTGGTGAAGCTTTGAAAAACGCTAGTGCCCCTGTGCGGAGACCCGCATCCTTACGGTACTTAACATATCTACATCAAGGGGAGGATACTGTAACAGAGTATGGACACATCACGACGTCTCATGTCTCACGAGACCAAAGCGGTCATGGCTAGGGATTATGAAACATGACCCCCCAAATAATTTCTATTCGGGTGCCGGGCGGGCGACGGTAAACGCGAAAAATTCGCGTCGAAGCTGCAAAAAAAAGTATCATCCAAGTCTTCCAGGGAGTTTTCGCCCCAACATGTGATGCCAAAGCCAACCAGATTTCCACGTCGCACCTGCGCCCTGCACCAATCTGCCGTTGCAAGGCTCTTGAGCTCCTCGTACAGGTCGTTGAGGAGCGACACTAGCAGGTTGAGCATGATCACCACCACCAGCACCGTGAATAAGGCTGTGAAGGAGTACCTGGTGGAATATTCTGTCGTTCTTAGCCAGTGGTGGTAGCATCGTGGCGTCACGATGGCAATCTAGCGCATGATGCGTACGCTCACAGCCTCGGTAGCACAGTAATACCCTTGCCCTTTGGACTAAGTCTGTAGCGGCTAACACACCACACCAAGAGTTCGCCATTGCCACAAACAAAGCAAGCAAGGTCGAAGACAAGAACCTGGTCTACGGGACTACATGTAATGATGTTTTTGTTGGAGTGGCAGCGACATTCAGCAGAACAGGCAGTGTGTTTGGTTTGGTTTACCATGCTGATTTGATTCTGGTGCCGTCCTTTCTCAACGGCCGTGAGCTTCAACGACATCCCTTTTCGGCATGCAGCTACAGTGTCGATCGTTGCTAAGTTTCAGATTATCCAACCCACCTCCATGACTGGTAGAGGTTCTCCGCGCGAATATCGTCGAACGTGAATTCTCCCAGAGTCTCGGGGTACTGAGTGGCCACTGCCGAAGATATGCTCTTCATCAAAAACTCCAGCTCCCCGAGCAGAGTGTACCTGAGAACAAAGCAACCAGCAAAACATATCAAGAGGGGAAACCGGAAACATAATGATGAGCCCAGACCAAAAACCATCAACAACGGCAAGCTCCTCCCACTCTATCCTTGACTAGGTCGCATAGGGCATCCCAATGTTCTGGACCATACCCTCTGAGTGCGCTCAGAGTTCGTGCCTCTGATGACATATGGTCAAGGATGCGTACGAGAAGCCAGATACATCGACGTTTACTGCAATCATGAACGTGATAAAAGCGGAGAGAATCTTCTTCGTGACGAGTTCATTTGCTGCCGGGAAAGAGCAGGTGAAACATTGACAATGGGGAATTTGACGCTCACCGGGCGAAAGCCCACGCCACGTAGATTATTGCGAGCAATGGCAGGAAGCTTCTCACCAGTTTTCCTGGAATATTGGGTCGACGTGCGCATATGGAGGTTCGGGAACATGAAGCACTGCCTGGTGTTCGGCACGGGAAACCGTCGGTATTGCCATGGGAAGGCACCACGAAGCTCTACGGCAGGTTGGAATCGCATCCCGGAACACGTGCCGCCACAAGCTCTTTGAAAGAAAGCATGATTGCAACCGCATTGATGAGAAGATGCAAATATCTGACAAGGCCGGATCGCACACAACCGGCACGCCTTCATCTAGAACCTTTGTCACTCGGTCGTGTCTCCGCAATTCACCAAAACCTTTGTGCGATTGTCAACCACACACAACACGTCGACTCCTTTGGGCACGCGGGACGACCTTCGAGCACCTCACCATATCCATCAACAACCAGGGACACCTACGATACCTATCATGAGCGCGATCATCTTGACGAGGAGGAAGAAATCCTGAAACACGCCCTGCAGGGGATCCATTAGCTTCACCCACACAAGAATGACCATGGTCGCGACGCACTGTCTCTCCACGGCCACCAAATCAGCCAAAACCCTGAAGGATGGGAGAGCGTACCGCCATGCAAGGTTGACCTTGGCGCGTTGGTGTATTTGGAATTATTTTTCTACGCATTTCAACTACAGGAGAAACCCACCAAGAACTCCGTTTTTGTTTTCTGGTGTGCGACATCTGCGTTGATATATGTGTAGCTCGATTTGTGTCTTCACGCAACAGTCGTTAACGGTAGCTCGGCTGCCCACGTCAACCACGTTCGCTATGACTATGGTTAAAAACAACAGTGGGTGCACGTTGGTTCATCGCATCATAAATGAAATACATCGATGCGTAGTCTGCCCAGGGCGCAGAAAGCATCGATCAGCGCGAGTTTCTCGCGAGATGTAAGAAAACGCGGCCTTTAATCTCATCTTGGGGGCCGGTAGGTGGGAAAGTTGGTCGTGACACAAACCACGATTCCAGGATCAGCGTGCCTGATATCAGTCTCTTGGTCGTCCACCAGGTCCAGGTCTGCGACGGCGGTGCTCTTCGCGACGACTATGTAAAACAATACCCCGTGCCCAACGATGAGCACGATGTCCAAGAGATTGGTCACCGCGAGGAAGTAGTACGGCCCCTGGGTGTGCATTACGTACGGTAAGCGTCAGGCAAGACAGAAGAATGCGGGAGGGAGGCGGAGAGCGAGACAATGGTGAACAGGGAGATAATGAAGATGCGTGTGCAAGTGGAGGCGTCTGCGAAGAGTCCTGACCCAAGAGTACAAGCTCTAGACGAACAAGTTGGGGCTTGCAGTTGTAAGACATGAAGCAGGCAACCTCGCGCGTGGGCACCTGTCGTCTGAGCTCCATCCTCTCCTTTCCTATGTTGACAAGAACGAGCACGAGTAGAGCCAGTTCCGCCAGGAATGTCAGCCTGGAAAAAAACAAGCCACCAGCGCAACGCAATCATTAGTAAGTCGCGCACATGTAGAATAGCTACCATACCGTTTGTCCGGTTGTGCTCACAGAACATAACAGAAGCAGCTACCCTCCACTAGTTTCCGAGGAATTTCTGCAACAGCGATGAAAATGCCTAAACATATTCTCTGCGCTTATTGTATGGGAATAGACCCATGCCGGCATGGCTAAGAAGCATGCTCATTCATCCAGCACATGACTGTTTCTCCTGTCGTTCGTGTTTGAGGAATACCACACAGTATCTCGATGAGGAATGGGTCATTGCTGCCGTATAGCGCGTCAATGAAGCTAGACAACTCTCTCTCTCCCTCTCTCTCTCTTGCTCACCCCGTCGCTCTCCTCTGCCACACGTAAACATAAGCCGCGACCCATCCCGAGACTGGACCGCACACTCCTTCACGCCTCACACAACCTATTTACCTGTCACCGGTTATTCCTCCACCGTCATGTCCGAGCTGCAACCAGTAGTACTGCGCGCCCCTGATGTTGTTGCAGGCATTGTTTAGGGCCATGGGAGCGGTTGTGTCGTGAATTTCAAAGCGCGGCGATTTGGCGCTGAACATTTTCCAGGCAACGCTCAAAGCATCAAATGATTTATTGGTCGAAATAGCTCAACAACCTTGACGTAGAGTCCTGGATTGCCTGGTATAGTCCTTGACACCCAGTTCAATAGGTGTGTTCCACGTTGGCAACCTTTATGGCAAAAGACGCAGCTGTGGGTTCAATACGCAAGCGGCTGCCGTTGGCGTAGCAGAGAGGGGCAAGAGGAAAACCTCATCGTCTGCGGTGTTTGAGCCATTGCTGCATGGGCTGCATCACTTCATTTCACAAGCCCGTGGCAAAGGGGAAGTATTCCGTTCATTCTTGTGTTTGATTTCGCGAAATACGGTTACACATACACGTCAACAAGCGAGGAGACCCTTTTCTCTTTCTGCTCACCTTGGGCCAAGCATGATGTTGCGAAGGGTATGGAAGGAGTTGAAAGTGCTGAACGTGACGTAGGACGGGTGGGTCAAAGGAACCCCGCCCTCCGCGGGTAGCTCAATCAGAATACGCACGTACATCAGCTTCCTGCAGCCACACGTAGTAGACATGCGCAGCTAGTTTGAAAAGTATCGAAGATACAGGTTGAAACATTCGCTACACTCGTTACCTTGCTCCGTCCGAGTAGATAAAATATCCATCCGATGTTTGTCAGGCGAAGCGAGCAACTGGCTGTGGAACGGCTCGTGTGAAACTCAGCCTATGAGCACGTGCTGCGAATTGGGATAAGCTCTCTTTACAGATAAGGGGGGGGGGGCGGGCAGCATCTGTGACAATGGATACAAGCACATTTCAAACTGATTCGCACTTTCATGTGGGTGTGGCTTACCATCCCTTATCTGTACATTGGTGTGACTCATGGAATCCAGGATGCCCCAACACAAAAATGGCCAGTTCGGCACTGCACCACAACATGCACTAGGGACTTTCGACGAAGTTGATCTACATCTGGCACAGCGGGGCAACCATTCCCTGTTACCTACACATGTGCTTTGACACAACTTCTTATCTCGTTACGTTCGCACACCTCGACCAAACTGTATCCAGCCCCGGAAAACACGGAGGAGTGCTGGGGGTGGCACGTGCTCCCTGAGTCGCACCAAATGTCCCTATTTGACTGTTCGCGTGTCCTACTAACTAATCTACGGAACTTTCTGGTGTCAGGGGAGGGTTGGCCTACGTTTGGGGCCCTGAGGACAAGACAGGTCAGCGTTTTCTGTGGAGGTGCAAGTTCCAAACCTCTGATCGGCACGTGAGGGTTAGCCTGCAGATTCGCGATGGTATCAGACTTGCCTTCCTGAAAAGCTGTGGATGGCCAGCTCCAGCGAGACCGCCCGAGAGCTCTCGTCGATCCATCCATCGGCCTGCAGCATTGTTAAATCGTCAGCAGCCACACCATAGATTCCTATGACTTCCACGGAAGCATTCATGGAGTCTTTCCTCGAAACCACGCAGAGAGTGGTGCTATGCAAAGCTACCATGGCTTCAAACGATGCATCCATGGAAGCTTTCATGACTTCCACAAAGCCAGATGGAAGTTTCACAAGAAACGATGACAAGAGTTATTTCTTGTTGTTTTCCTTGTTTGCTATTTTCCCGCTTTTCTAGGCCACGTGTTGGGGAGAGACACACGGAACGCACATCCTCTCGCCAGTACATTGACAGCGAGGCGAGGAGATAACCCTTACAGATCCGTCTCTCTCCTCACAAATAATACCAGCCCGGGGACTACAACTGTACACGCCTGCGTCCCGATACTGACCAAGTCCCCGAATGGTACACACCATTCTACAACATCCCGACTTGAACCGAATATTCCCGAACTTATTCCCCCACCTTCGAAAGAAAAGGGATGGGAGGGCGGGATTATTGCTACTGTGCCGCCACTTACGTTGGGCGGCCGCTGCTTTCCTTCCGTCTTCCCACGTGTTCTGCGGCTTCCTCTCGTTACGCAACTTGCTACAGCAAGGGCATGCTTTCCTCCACAGGATGGCAGCGGGGTTACAACTTTCTTCTACCCATGACCCCGGGTTTCTAAACAATAACTAGTCTTGGACCGTAAAAGCAATACCCCTGTTTTCTGTCTGTTCGACGACTAATCGTTCCTGTTTGTTTTCGTTGCCTTTGTCTCTGTTTGGGTTACGTTCTGCTAATGAATTGACTTCCTTCGTCCAATGAAGAGTTGGGATATGAGGTGAGGACCGATGTCACAATGGTTTTTTATTGTGGAGACAGCAGCAGACCCGACGCAACAACGAGACCCTCGAACACAGATTCCATGTTACCCTGGACTAGAGGGGTATACGCCCGAAAAAAGGTTATACGTCACATCTGTACGACAGCTCACTTCGAGTTCTTCCATGCCTGACTCGGCTAACCCTCGGTCCACAGTGGGGATGTAGTGCACGAATGCTCCCGGCCCGTACACTCCAAAGGACCCCTTTATCTTGTCCTTGTGAGCATCGGGAACGTACTCGTACCTGTGGGTGGGTGTGGGTGTAGGTACCATTAATTGCTCGATGGCTGGGGGCATCGAGGCGCTGTCGGCTCTCGCATACCATAGAAAAGGTACCATCACATGCGAGTCCCGACATCCTTGGGCACTCTATTCGTTTTTCTCGCTGTTCGTTGCAGAAGGAGCCGAGCTCTCACTTATGCACCGCACGCTTGCTTCTACTAAACGACTTCAGCTGACTTGGTCCTCGCTTCCTTCAAGTACTTCCGATTTAGCCCTTACTTCACGTGATCGGGCCCGGGGCGTGTCCATGCTACAAACGAACAAGGGGCGACACCTCACTTGAAATTTGGGCCGAAGGGTCTGGCATCCATGGAAGCTGCGTGACAGAGTGCCGTTGCCCCTGAGTCTTCGCCGCAGTAATCAGTAAAGCAAAACTTGCTGCTGTTGCTGCTTAGTTCTTCTTCGGCCAAGATGAGTGGCCAGGTCTGATGGTCCGTGCAACCAAAAGAGGAGGGGGTTAAGGGTTGCGGGGTGGGTAAATGACGGTGATGGCGCTTGTCACAAGCGTCAACGACGGGTAGCTGCAACACGTTCAAAGCACGCCGCACACACGGCACCTCGCAAGAATCGGACGCCGTTCGCCACTGACTGAGCCTTGGTTGTCCCAGTATGCTCACGGCGTTCCATCCTTGGGAATTCACCAAGGTGTCTCCTTCGTACCAACTGCAAGAAATCCGACGAAATATGGACGGCGGGCATCATTTGATTCTGTCAGCGTAGCGAGTGCCGCGGGTATTCTACGCAGTTTTCAATGCCCAGTTGGGACTGTAGCGTGGACAGTACGGTCGGGCTTCGGCATCTTGGATCGCCTTGTGTGTTCTCTGTATCACTCGCTCAAAGATAGTTCCACGACCGTAAGTTGTTTTGTTCTCGGTGTGTGCCGCTGGGAGCACGGTAATCCAGTTCCTTGAGCGAATGGCAATGGTGCTCCAACGAATTTTCTAGTCGAACACCTGTTGTTGGTATCCGCGTAGACGAGGTCAACGACAGGGCCTTGCAACCATTCCCAGATGCTGGCCGCGGAGTCCGTCGTACCGAAGAGGGACTCTTCCTCGTCCCACAGACCAGACCCGATTTCGATCGCCGATCTAATCGACCTGGGAATGGTCGATGGAAAATAACGCTTGTCACACCTCAACGAACGCTTGTCACACCTCAACGCTTGTTCCAACTCTTTCTAGGTCAAAGTCGGCAAGAGGTTCCTGGATTGTTGAACTTGCTTCTACCGATGATCATGTTAGCTCCATGTGATACTGTGATTTCAATAGAAAGCCATCCTGAGGCCCTGGTTCGCTTACCAGGCTAAAAGAAGAAAAATTATCGTCGTCTACTCGCAGTTGAAAGGGGGTGGGTTTCGTTGACATACAAGCACGGGCAAGAGCTGAGCCATGACAGATTTGTTGCCTACGTAGGATCGCACCTCTAAAGAGAGGTCGACCAGAAAAATTACCCAAGTTACATTTCATTCATGGCCATGCTGGAGGCCTCGACCATACACATCCAAGCCTAGTGTGGAGAACCTCGGGGAACAATCAAGGAACAAACTCTCTTTTTCTTACATGGTCAGGTGGTAGCCGTGAGGCATGTTCCTCCCGGAGTTTAGCACCGAACACAGCGTAAAAACGACAAGGTAGACAAGGTACAGGAGCAGCACCCGAAGTGCCCGAATCCGGTGGCCTCCCTGGATCCATTCCTCGTGGACAGCCTGTAGACGGGAGATTGGGGCAGGCATGGGATCGGCCTTACTAGACCATTCGGGCCACTGCCCCAGAAATTGACAACATTCGTGTTTACTACTGTGAAATGTCGCTATTATAGTCGTTTGTTCGGACCCTGATTCAGGTTACACGCAAACGTTGTTCTGCAGCGCACGCATTCATTTTTAGCACAAGAAAGGTTCAGCACTTCCTTCCCTCAAGAATACCCATGAGCACGCATTTTTGGCAGGACCAAGTACGAAATTGGACGAAACGTTGATGGGCAGTCTAGAAATTGGCGAATAATCTACAGAAGAGCCGATGCGCACACGGTAGCACGTACCTCCTGAACACGGGCCGAAGAAAAAATGCTCCTTCCGGCGTGGTATCGTTGCTTGCTCTGCTGGTAGACCAACCGTTGCCTCGCCTGTGACAAACCAAACCGAATCGCATGGCCGTCGTCCGGGTGAGATGAATGTGTAACACGGAGGATCTTATGTCGACCCGCTACCGAACAGTCTGCCCTAGAAACCTCGTGAGAACTAATACGGAAAGGAGAAAGTCGAAGAACATTGATAGACAGATAGCAGCCACTACAAAGTATTCCTGAAGCCGTTGGAGGCTGAGCACATGATTTTGAGATATGGGCAGGTTGGCGCCCGACCTGTCTTCCATCAAGATTCTCATCGTAACAGGAGAAATCGCGAGTCGGCGTGGAGAACACAGGCGGAGCCGCCCATAGAATCAACCCGATAGCGTTTGATATCACCAATTCTCGGCTTCTAGCTTAGCTCGAACCCCGCCGTAAGTTCTCCCTTTCCCCCTAGACTCTTGTTTCCGAGGGCAATCGACTGCGCAATATGCTGAACCGTGCTTGGCAACAAGTTGCCAGAACACTTCAAGCTGGACGCAAAGACGAATTTGGGACACGTGAAACTCCTGCACGGCAAATTTTTCACGTGCGGGAGGGGCAAGTGTTGTGAACGTGACAGACATACGTTACGGCACATGCAACTTTCATTGCTCTGCGAAAGGTAAAAGCATGACCTGGGCGGGGCTGCTTTCGTTCCAAGGATCCGTGGCGCCTGTGATCCACAAAGCGGCTCTTTCGGGCAACGACTGCACGGAAGAAAATATCTGTCGTGCCCTTAGCAATCTGCAACCGGGGTCGGGGGAGGGGACAGGTGAAACGTATCAACAACGCGCGCGTCTCAGCCAAGGGCCCTCCGCATTGCAAGAATGGAACACCCGCAGGTTGGGCTTCAACTTTGGCCGGGAGGAGGGCTCTGTGTTTAGTTAGAAGTACATTAAACGTTGGTATGCCATAGTACAGTATCTGGAAATTTGATTGCGATACAAATACCTATGGACATTCAGTAGTACTCAATATGCAGTCGTAGCAAAGTCTATGCAATACAGAGCTTACAGGTTTTACGTGTACGCCACACCAAATCCTATACAACAGAACAGTACACCCTCCGTCTAGTGAGCCTGTTCGAGGCGGTAATTTGAGTCTAGGGGGGGGGGTGGATACGGGTGTTCCGTTCTCGCAATTTGGAGGGCCCCTTGTCTCAGCGAACAGGGTCCAACGAGTAAAGTTCTACATGACGCGGAAATGTATCCCATTGTTGGGTGCTTGCATAACGCCATTTTCGAGCGCGCAACGAGACTCTGCCCCCCCTCCCTGTTCGTCCGTCCGTCTCTGGCTCACTTATACTGCAAGGTATCCTGGACTGCCTGCATGATGTCATCCCGACGCTCGCCGAAGTACTTGCGAAAGTCGAGAGGTTTGGAAGCAGTCTTGTCCAGGCTGTGGAGATCGGCACCATGCCGCAGCAGCTGCTGGACAACCTGGAACGAAAGGGGGTCGTTTTCCTGACGATGGATACTCTCAGTCGATGAAGGACTCTTTTGTTCGGCATCACATAGCACTCTCTGCTCTGCTGAGGTGACGGGCGTGAAGTGCCGATCTGAACTGCACAAGAATCAAAAGACTCAAAGCTAACCCTAGGGACTCCTCACATACTTCCACGACGCCAATCGCATGGACTAAACATTCCGTCGAGAATTAGTTATATTTACCATGGAGGGAGCTGCGATTTTGGTACTACAGTACTACGACTTTAGAACAGCTCTCTTTGGATATCGCAAGCATGGATCCAGCCAGCCAATCGCCGAGGTTTTGTCAAGCGACTGTGCATCACGATACTCACGTCCTCTGCACCTTCCCTCATCAGGTTAAGGCCCGCCTGTGCCGTACAGGAGGTTGAGCTCTCCGACATCGCCAGCGCCCGGCAGGCGTAGTGAAGCGGTGTCCACCCCCTTGCGTCCTCCGCAGTCACCATCCCTCCCTGGCATGTGGTATACGACAGCACGACAGATACGTACAGTCAACAAAGCCTGCATAAATGTCGCTACAGAGGTAAGACCGGTCAAGTGGACTGGACATGCATCCGGTGCCGACAACATTGTTTGCGTGTTTCAACGTGTTTAGCCGCCCAGCACATACATCGTTGCCAAGCGTATTGTGCAACACGTTTGTGAGCAACACGACAGTACGGGTGGTCAAGCTAGGTGTGACATCCCCAACCTCCACCCCACGCTAGCAGCAGAGTACATAGGATGGACGATGCCGGAAAATATCGTACGCCTCTCTAAGTCCTAGCCCTGCGGCATTGCTTCACAGAACCTCTGAGGAACGCCGAGGGCCGTCGTCATCTCACGATTGATCCGCACGGCATCGTACCTAGCGCAATCACACGCACTACCAGACTACATTCGACTGAATCAGCCCCATCAACCCCCACCCTATGTTGTTCAAGCCATGCCTGCGACATGAACGAGATAGCGTTGACATGACACTGCCTAGTGCAAAGAAGGCCTGCCTGGTTCTCCTTGAGCAGAACACTGACGATCTTCATGCGCAAATTGAGGCTGGCGATGTGAAGAGGGGTCATCAGCTCTTCGTTTTTGGATCCTGGAAATAAAACGGGAACGGTCACGGGAATGCCCAGGAAGGGCATTGAAAGGCAAGGCACATGGTGACGAAGAAGAGGAACAAGGTAGTTCCATACGACGAATCCCAGCAAAATCAAGTCAACGTGGACATACCAACGGCACGAAATAAGACGGTGCGAAAGACGAAGGCGGAACCAAACCTCAACCCCACATGAGATACCTGAGTTGGCGCTGTAGATGATGAGGGTTTTGACGATGTGGATGTGTCCGTGCTGGCACGCGATATGCAGAGGAGAGTTTCCGCGAGCGTCTCGGATATTCACCTGGAACATACAACACGGACAAAACTGCCTGTTGCTACTATCATTCGAGAACATAACTTTTCGGGTCGGCAAGCTTTCACGTACTACCGCCCCGAACATGGGAAATGACGAATAGCTGTTCCAGAGCCACGGTGCTTCCGGCAAGACCTCCGGGTCTTCACATTTCCCCGAAAGTTAAAACAATACCAGGTAAATCCGAATGAAATTGTTTACCTGAGACTTTGCTGTAAGCAAGTTCTGAACAACCTGATGCCTCTCCTCCGTGTCTGCCACAGCGTGGTGAAGAGCTGCCTTCCCAGAGAAATCGCGCTGGTCCAGCATCGCCTGCTCAAAACAAGGCTTATTCTTTACTTTCTGGTGTACAGCATTCGGACCGTGCGTGGTGACTGAAACAAAAAACAATTCATTTGTGTGAACAGTTTTGTGTAGATTGAAAGACTATTCCAGCCGTCCTTTATTGTGTATTTACCTGGAGGTCAGAGACAGCACTGGTTAACCCTCCACCTCCGCTTGGGTGTCGAAATAGGCGAAACGAGGAAGATCTCTTGTTACCGTCCTCGGTTGTTCCCGGATCCCTCCCTCCACCGCCGCCGCCGCCGCCGCGAAGCTGTGCGTTGGAAACGGTTCCAAGAGGGAGAAAAACATATGCCAGGTACGCACATTTGACTATGGTGATTGGGGAATAGCCAGGGGGCATAGTCAAACCGAGGCCTTTCATCTTCGAACAGCAAATTCCCAATGGTTCGTTTTGAAAGAGGTCGTCCGGATACGCATGCTCGCAGACCTCTTGAAAAGGAGGGCTGGTTCATTTCCGTACTTTATATCTTACCTTTCTGGCGCTGTTCAGCCGATTCCGGACGAGCTCGCTGTGGTGTGCCAAGAGTAACTGCGTGATGGCATCGTGTTTGCTGATGACGCTGTGAAGAAGAGCGGTTCTGTTTAGCGTGTCGGTCACCGCGATGTCCACCCCTTCCACGAGAAGCCTCTCTACCAACATCTGAAAAATGAAAACACGATTCGAGTCATCGAGAGGGTAGCGCTGAAGGCCACACGAAATCCAAGCTGAGAAAAGAGACCGCTGTTTGCGAAAGCGCGAATGTGACGGCATCAGGAGAACACTAGGGACGCGAGCGCCGGTTGAGCGGGTAAGCTACACGACATAAAGTAGTCCTCACCGACCTTGCACGTACTCAAAGTTTTGTGTGAGTACCGGCCCCACTGCAAATATGAAACCAAGGCAGGATTGTTGCACGAACCACTCACACTTTTGATGTCGTCTTCTTGCCATCACTTACGTACTCGGACAATCCGCCCCGCCAACCGACTACAACAACAAGGTCAACCACCATCGCGCGGATATTGCGATACCCCCCGTTGTTCCTACCTCGTTGTTGTCCAGCACCGCTGTCATGAGGCTGGTTCGGCCGTCTCTTGGGTCTTGAGCATTGGTCGTGTCGCAAAGGTCCAAAACGAAGAGGTTGCTGACGCCCATCGCGTCCTACGAAGATCAATGCTAAAGAGATTAATTGTTGCGCCTCGACTTCACATTCGCGCATGGCTATGCGGCAACCGTAGCTGCCTGGAGTAACTCCTCCAGACTGCTGTTTTATCAGTCTGGATAATATACTGGCAATAGAAATGTCTTGCGACAGTCGTACCTCAATGACAGCGAGCGTGGTGGAGATGTATCCCTTTGGGTCAGGACACTCCCTCTCGGACATGCTCGCAGACATCTCAAGCGTCACCTGTCAAGCAGCAGCAGTTGCTTCGGCCCGTAAATCTCGCGGAGAATTAACTGAAACACGCGCGTTGAGCAAGCGCGTACGTGTTCGTTTTGATATTTTGTCTTATGAAAAATTGTTGTGCGCCAGATGCATGCTGCAAGTCCTTCACAAGATGTTCTAAACCGCACCTTTTTGTACGGCCTGGAAGTCGTGATGACAGCTCCAATTGAGTTGCGCCCTACGCCCACCGCCGCAACGCCCGCCACCAGTTCCACCCCTAGACCTCTGTTTCGAGGCTGCGACAGCACCTTTTTTGCCTCTGAGATGAGGGCTTGTTGATGAAAGCTGCCGAGATAGACCTGACGGACACCCCAGGTTCAAACAACATGGATGGTTGGTTCCGATGGGGGGCTTCCTCACAATCGATGCGTTTTGTGGGTAGCTACGGCCGGCTGAATCAACCAGAGACGACACGCACCCAATCTCACCTCGACCATTTCGTCCCCGAAAACATCAGACAGACTCCCGAGGAACTTGAGACCATGCCCGTCCTTGTTGCCCTGCAGTGCTCCCCCTTCTATGCCAAAGCCGGAGCTTGACGATCCTCCCGTTCTAACGCGGGTGGCATAGGCACGAGTATCCGGAGCTCCCGCCTGGAGGCTTCCACTCAACTGGCTCCCGTAGCTAACACGCCTTCGGTTTAAGGACCGTGGACGGCTGGGTTCCCGGGATGCCGAAGCATTCTGGTGAGCGGTGGTCAACCCTGAATGAATACAAGCGGGCAGACGTACACCACAGCCCATCGCATAGAAGAGAGAGCGTGTGTGTCGGAGGCTTGCGGACAACCAAGGCACGTAAAAAGATTGTATATTTTAGACCAACCGGTACCAAGCTAGGTGAGGTGGGTCGCTGTCGTCTAGGCAGCCCCCCTGCGTTCCCCGCATGATCCATAGAGATGTCGTCTAGCTTCTGCCACTACAGCTACCTCGTGCCTCCCTTGTAGTGACCCGGCAAGTAGTTAATGGGGTAGCGGTGCTTCGTAAAATGTTCGTAATCCGAAATCGTTTGGTGAGAACTCGTGGGAGGCTTGTTCGCTCAAGGAAAATACAAAAGGTGGTTCTATAGACTATATTGTTGAGAATCAAGTGCGCAGATGCCCTGCGTTGGAGAGAAATCTAGTATGTTGCTCGAAACCGAAGGCGTGCTGCCCGCATCCAGACTAAAGCATGAACGAGGATGATGAATAGTATCTTCGAAGCGGAAAGCCAAAAACTCACACATATAGTTCAGCCTTTCCAGAGACGAGCATGTACCCAACACAAAAAAAAAAAATGGTAAGTATGTAAAACAATCATGTCTTAATTATTGATACAATATGTATGGCAAGTTGGGATGCTGTACTTCACCATGTATCTACTGTAGCTGATTAACGTGAATCATGCCCGATTCTCACACCAAAGTGTACATACGATTCATCGGGTTGGTTTTTCCGAACTTAAACCTGACACATTTATGCCCGTCGAAAGAGTTGTGTGTGCATCGACAACAACGGGGTTCACTCCTGAAGCGCTGGTCAACACAGCCGTTCAAGCTCATTCCTGTAGCTGACAGGGTCTGAATAGCACGCTGGGGAAGGCTTGTCAGTTTCGTAAACTATGACGCCGATCGATGCATACGAAACGAACTGGCGCAAGTGCATCCCTCACCAGGTACGGGAGAGACCCGATCTTGACCAGGTTGACCATCATACCCATGTCGTGACATCTGAACTCCAGGAACCGCCAAAGTACCAGGTGTAGTACTGGCACCATGACCCATCGCAGATGAGACTTCCCGTGCCAAGGCCGGCCCCAGGATTGCATTTGACGATACGGACAAGTCACTGGGAAGTGTGGTGAACCTATCACGGCTCCTGGTGGTGGTGGCGGTTATGGAAGTGGCGGGAAACCGTTCTTGACCAACCTTAGGGCTAAGCTGAACCAGCCTTAGGGTGAGCACCGAACCGAAGCGGTCAGTAGCCTCCACGGTGTCGCTTGTCACTGAATTGGAATTGGAATCAATTGAAGGCACAGGGCGGATCGTGAGGGAATGCAAAGGTAGCGTTGCGCCTCAGGTTTTTTAGAGGTCGGGGCTTTCCAGCGAGTGCACGCCAGACGAGATGTTCTTGAATACATATATCATTGTGCAGGGACGGACAAGAGAATGGTTGGAAAGAACAAGGGGTAAGAGGGTTAGAGACGGGCTGCAAGGAAGGGCGGAGAAGACGAGTAGAGAGCGGGCCACAGGAATCTACCGGCGGGTCCTGAAAACCTTTGTCGGTAGCGTTTGCATGTTGCCCGCGAAAGAAATACTCGGGCAATCAGCGCGCATTATTTCATACATGATCTTGCCAGGCTGGGCTAAAAAGTTCTTGGATCCAGCAATATCATCTTGTAGACGCGCAACATGACTGCAGACAGCAGCAACACTGCACCTGCTCCAGTGTCTTGAGTCGTGTCCGTCACAACAATTTCATTCGTATTGTTCCTGCTGCGCAGCAGTATTCTGTCGATCTTTCTGAGCATGTGCAGTCGCTCCTGCCACTGCGATACCCCCGTTCCGGTGAAATCCTCCCTGGAAACGCCGCCCTCGGCGTCGAACTCCCGACCGCCTTCTTTGTACCTGGCAACGCCACGGCGAGCTTTCGCATTGGATAGCAATCCACAAATTCTGTCTTGTGTGCACGGTGACCACATCACAGCTATTCCAGGCAAGAGTCCAAGGATCATGAATTGATTTTCGGGACTCGGCTGGCGCGACAACGAGGTGAGGCATTAGGGTGGACGGGGTGGTACTGAACGACAACTGCGGCAAGTCTGAGGGATTTTATCTGGTGCGGTCTTACATGTCCCCGTCGTTGCTGTAGTCTTGTTGCTGAGGCCTTACATAGCCGCACTGGACCATGGCTGACGCGGCAAAAGCGTGAAGCCGGAGGGCTCTGAGGCTCCGCAGAAACGTTCCGGAGACTTCGGGCGAGGCATGAAAAGGAGCCCGTGAAAAGTCTGACCTAGTCACCATTAAGAGACGCTGGCCAGCCGTGCCAATCTTCCTCTTTAGTCCAATGGCCGCCCTCTCTGCCTCCAACCAGCTGCTGCTGATGTTTCGGTTGATGGTGGATTTCCTGTGGCTATTGTTTACACCGGAGGCATCTGGGCCTGATCTTTGGCATGCGCCGGTCGTAGCGCATTGAGCCATCACGCGAGCTGGTTGTGGAAGATGGGTTTCGTGCCATTGCTGCTGCTGCGACCGCTCCCATGCCGTTGCGCCATGTCTCGGTATCGATATTTCGGTCGCATCGTCAGAAGATGACACTAGATTGGTTTTCCGCGTAGTGTTGCTTGTCCCAGACACCTAGAATGATTCAAAGGACATCATGAGATTGCATACTTCGAAGTACATAGTTATGTACCTTGAAGAAGGGCGTCCTGGGTGCTGTAGGATTCGGAGGAGTGTTTTGTTCCAACAAGCGCCCAGTCCGAAAATGCGAAGGGCAGCCTGATTTAAACATTGATCGCTTTCGCCCTACCCTGCGGTCGCCCCAATCTACGTCTGTCTTTGTACTCTGTCCTAGGAACGTGTTCTGTTAATCCGGGTCTCGCAAGGTCCTTCCCGCGCTGTCAAGGTTTGATGGAAACCTAGTTAACTAGGTTTGGCGCGTTCGACATGGGGCTTGGGGACAGGCTTCCTTGAACGGCGACGCAAGTTGGGAAAAAAATAGTTTGTCCCGTTTGTCCGAATAGGCGCTCTTCCCACGTATATCTGATATAGGACCTACATGAACATCGACATCCCGTCGCGAGAAACCGAGCACATGCAAGACACCACGAAAGCTGCAGAATTGCCCCATGAAGGCAGCCGCGGAATCTGTCGAAGGCACAAGTATCGTTTTCGACGAACCTGTCGGTCCAATGATGTTCCTGGAGCCATGTGCGATGATTTTGAGGCAACGCTGCTGCTGCTGCCGGTGACACGCCATGGGATTCGGAGTCCCGGCCGAGGGTCATCGGCGGCATCTTGAAGGGCAATAGTGTCAACGTGTTCAGGGCGGGGGTACGACAAACGGGTATGGTTAGCAAGCGTTTTTCACCGCTACGTTAGGAGTGCCAGCTTCGGCTGTTGTTGCATTGTAGCGGAGATAGTTGTGTGAGACTACTACCAGGTAGCGACAAAGGGGGGCAATAACCATCCAGGAAAAGGGTAAGCGCACGTAAATTTGGCAGGGACTGTATGAAAACCTCGTAACCCATGGCGAAACACATGTACGCCTCAAACATGCTTTGCAGCGGGAACACTTCGCACGCGAACAGGCGAATTGCATTCGGCGCATGACAGCGACGTGTAGAGCTTGACAAAGGAGACACTTACAGTCATACAGAAATACGTGCGCCGCACTGCACATCTCATCGAGGTCGACACACGAAAGCCATTGAAGGCAGTCCTGGACGCCCCAGGAGGTGGGGTGGGGAAGACTCCGCTTCGACTGTAACCTGTTTATGTTGATTTCCGGCGATGCATCGAAGGACAATGAGGGAGAGTTCGTTTTCGTCGCAAACTGTTACGAATTTTATGTAATCTTTTTCACAAACCGCAAGAGAGCGTGCAACAACAGGAAGGTGGGAGAGGGGCGCCCAAGATGCTCTGTTCAACTTTCCCGTCAAAGTGCCAGTGTTTTATCAGAATTGAAGTCAAACGAAGACGTGTAGACTGCTTGCCACGTATGGTACCTCCGCAGGGCCAGCTTTGCCTCTCCTCGAACGGACTTGGACCAGTGAAACGCCGCCAGAAAAAGCATGCCCCGCTCGACGGCTTCCCGGCTGGCCGGTCGCATCGTCGACCCTGTGGAGTTCAACGCTAGCCCGGAAAGAACGGAGATGCACTGTCGCTGTAGCCTTGTTGCCGCCCTCTTTCGTTTGGTCGTTTGCGCTGAAAGCCCGAGGCTGCAGATGCGGAAACAAGGCGATTGACAGGTTATCTCCCTGTCACAAGTGATCTCGCGGCATTTTGTGTTGCGAAGAAAGAAGTGACATGCGAGAGTGCAACCGTAGGGTAGTGTTTGCTGAAGAGTGGAATTGTCGCCCTAGCTTCGACTTACACTGCTTCCTCGCCGCCAGTTTGACTGTTGTACAAAAACCAACTCTCACCCATCGCCAGTGTTGGCAGCAATTCCCCCTGTTGAATCTTTTTCACTGCTGCTCTTCCCAGCAAGCACTTGGGTTGGGTAGAAGTCATGCATCTCGTAAGTGTATAGCTGCGCTGTCAAGCTCTCTATCACGTCGTACCTGGAAAAAAGAGGGAGGGGAAACGATAAAAGAAAGGCCCGCAGGGCGGGATGAGAACAACCGGGCACAGCGATTCTCGTTCTACACCACCAGTCGTCCATGATGCCGAGAGCCAACCACCGCTACCACCTCCACCATGGCCGCCACCACCAACAGCCGTAGCATCAACACCGAAGATGACGGTAGCAAGCACTGAAGCTAGCACCAGCATCATGAAGACCACCAGTTCCCCAGCCTCCGACAAGAGCGATAAACGGCAATGACAACAAGGAGATTCATCGGGAACAACAGCAACGACTATACCCGACAACAACAACTCCTTGCAGCATCAAAGACGCTATCGGGTTTGCTCACGACATAATGTCGTTGACGGCGGTCACTGATTGGCTCGCCAGGAGCTCCAAGCACTGGAAAGCTAACCGGACCATCTCGGGCATATCTTCTCGGAGGGCGAGCGCCACACATCCCACTTCCTTTGCAACCCTGAAAAAAGAAGAAGAGAAAAAGAGATTGGTTCCGCAGGTGTTAGGACCCCTTCCACCATCTTGTACTTCACGCGAACAGTTGTTCAACCAATTTAATAGAGCGCGAAGAAGATTCGAGCAGAACCAAACGGAAATCTGGTTCAAGACCATTGGTCAGAACCCGTCCGTTGATCGAAAGGGAGCTCGATGGAACAAGGAGATGAAATTAAGTTGAAAAGGACGACAACGACAAGACCGTGCTCCTGGAGCTCCATCCTATCCGCAACCTCTATTGCTGAAACTCCTAAAATGTTGGTTCATTGGCAAACGCCAATAGATGGTACCGCAACCGTAGACCCATGGAAACGTTGAGGTGCTCCACACCCAAGATATTGCCATGACTTCGGTCGGGGGGAAGTGTCGGGGTAGAAAACACGATTGACGCCTTGCCCTAAATACAACGCGATTGACTCGGTGGAATGACCCTACGAAACCGTAGCACGCCCATCGTCGGGTTGCCGCCGGGCATGCCCACCACTCCACACAACCGGATGTGAATAGTAAGGGTTCTCCATTTATCGATTGCTTGAATCGAATCCGTGTCTTCGAGACCCCACGATACTCGTTTCAGGGCATAGATTTGCCAGGAGCTATCGTCTGGGAGAAACACCTCGCACTGATGATGCACTGAATGACATGGGGTCTCCTGGGTACCGTGCGCGCTCGTGGTCCTCATTCAAACGAAAGGACGGGTGTTTTTCTTTGCATATAACAAATAGGCCAGATTCACAGGGGAAACAACTTTCCCGGCACAACACAACGCGCACGCGACCTACCATGGTTCGGGTGTTGGCCTAGCCGCCATCCCTCCTCCTGTTTGCTCCCGAATGGCGCTTTCGATGCGCGGCAGTAAATGTTCAGCGTTATCAGTGGTTGAGGGTCCGACACTCGTACCATCATCACCGCCTTTGTTGGGCAGAAGCCGCGCTTGTTGTTCTTGCTGTTGCTGTTGCTGCTGCTGCTGCTGATGATGATGATCATGATGATCATGATCTTGTTGATGTTGTCCTTGTTGGTGGTGTTTGTAATGATGATTCGGTGACTGCGAGGGCCGTGGCTGGCTCACGCACGCCTGTCTGGCATGGTATTCTTTGAGCCTCGTCTGGAGCAGGCGAGCTGCACGCTCTCTGGTAGGCCTCACGAGACAAGTCAGCTGCAAGATGGCTGCTCTTCTGTCCTCCTCGCCCATCGTGTCTGAGAAGTGCTGCGGGAATTGTGACAGCCGTGTACAGCGCATGCAAAATCCAGCGAGTGTTTGGGGGTCGCTATTCGTCGTGCGCAGCGGTTTCCGCCGTGACAGCCGCCGTATACCTACATGGTTTGCTGGTCCGTGGCAACCTTTCCAACTCTACAATGAGACGACAGCTAGTGGCAGAGTCATGTAATAACGTGTACACACAACAGGAAAAAATAAACGCCTTACAAATGAAAGAAAAATTCATCAATGCGTCGTACCAAATCTGAACAACGTCACCTCTCCGTTATGCCGAATGAGATGGAGGAGGGCTCGGGTGCACGAATACTGAACGTCGAAATCCCTGACCCTCAGCATGTCAAGAATTAAAGGCAGCCCTCTTTCCGAGAGAATGCTGGCGGCCGAGGTCTGAAGGAGACAGAAAGGCGGGCAAGTCGCGCGAAAAGGTGCAAAATCGTGCCTCTTCGCTGCTATTGGAGAGGACATGTTGACGATCGAGATCTCCGGGAGTGCTTCATGTGCAGGACGGATACATGAGCAGGGAGTGAGGGAGAACGAAAGTAACAAAAGCCGTGGTAATGTGTACCTAACAGCAATACTACTCCCAAGCTTCCCCTCGGGTGTTGAACACGTGCGGTCATGCGAAACATAGGAAAACAGCATATCCTCGTTGGGTGCATTTGGGTAAGCAAGGCCTCTTGTTGCAGCTTGAAGACTGCCGACGATAGGAGCTTGTGGCCATCTCATACTTTCAGAGTCAAGCCGTCTTCCTCCTACCTTGTGCATAGCGCACACCGCAAGACCCTCCGCGGCCTCCCTAAGTTGTCTGTCGTGAATGGGCCTCATGAGACCTCGCCCTACAGTGTTGGAGCTGCCTCCCATCAGAAACAAGTTCCGAAGCACCTGACAACATCGAAATGAACCACACCAAAATGAAAAAAAAAAAAAAGTGTTCTGGCTCAAAGGAAACGCCAAATGACCGGACGGTGGTGACCCTTGCCTGCTGGTATGCGATCATGACATAACAGCCGTGGAAGTTGTCATGACGTGCGGCAAGAAATTACCCTTTGGAAGGATAAACGGGTGTACCGACCTCAATTGAACTGGGAGCACTTTCGTTCATATCGAATACAACACTTACCTCCATGCTGGAGCGAGCGATGGCAAGGTGGATCGAAAGAGCGTCGCTCCCGAAGTTCTTCAGGGCCAGTTCTGCTTGGATTCGTTCGTCCGGGTCCCTCGATCTTCGGGTGGAAAGTCCGAAGCAACGAAAGGATCAGAATACATCCATTCGATGAACATGGGCTTGCACAATGGTTGTACAACAAACAAGTATTGGATGCAGCAAACAAATACTCGATGCAGCAGGATGGTGCACGCAAGGCGTGAAACAACGTCCAGATGTAACGAAGCTAGAGTACACATCTTCTTTGTAACTTGAAGTATATAGAAACAATTATATCATGGCAACTAAATATCATGGTAACACCAGGTGAACGTGCAGATATGCCCTCTCCCTTGCCTTTGAAACTGAAGAAGGAGAAGGAGTCCGCCCCCTTGCTTGAGCGCTTCTCTTTGACCCGGGCTGATGCTTAGCTCCGCCAAAAGACCTGTAACGTTTATGCGCTTAGCGTTGACACCTTCAACATGTGGTGCTGAAGCCAAGGCGGGGAGTGTGGATTTGACTAGCCTTTTCCGACTGAACGAGCAACGAAGTGCCTTTGGGCCCCGTTCCCCTGTCACCGTCTTTCACCGATCACGAATGCACAATCCGTCCCGGCAATAGAGCTTCAGCGCGAAACGGGATCCGCTTCCGCAACGATTCAACCGCAGGTGCTTGTCGGAAACTATACCATACACAAAGTCAACACCGACATTCATAGATTAACCCTCTTTGTTCGTGTTCCTCTGTATTTGACGGAGCTCCCTCGGACTCGAATTTCTGTGTGTTGGAATAGCCACCATACAACTAACGCGATCGTCTGCACTAGTGTTCTCGCAGTTCTTGAATGCTAATGGCGTTTTACCTGCGACGGCTCTCCTAGCCCTGGCAGAGTAGTTCTCGGGGGCCTGCAGAAGAACCGGCACGCCTCCATGGCAGACGATTGCTTCCCTACAGAGATTGTTGGCGCTCGCCAAGTCTTGCAGCACGCAGAGGGCCACCTGCAGCAAACAGCGGTAGAAGACCAAGACAAGGCCTTTAGCCAATGGCCTACCGTGACGGGAATGACATAGCGGTCCATGGCGCTAAACGTTGAATTCAGTACAACAGATGCTCGTCAGTGTACTGCACAAGCCTTTTTTCTGGGGGTAAGTTCCCAACATCCGTCCACACACCCGTCGACTCTATGTCTGTGCATCGGCACAGCTCAAGATACCGTAAACTACGGAATTTTCCCTCCCTAGTACAGATTCCCCCCCCCCCATTACCTTTTCGGCCTGGAAGCATGGTTTCGTTGATTTAGCCCCGGGGTAGATCGTTTTCGACCAAAAACAAAAAGATCCTCAAGGGAATTTCAATTTCCCCCCGGGGTACCAGTTTCCCACGAGTTCCTCGCGGGGGGGATGTATTTCCCTTATTTTCTGAGTCGATTTTGTTGCATCCCGGAGCACAAAAAGCATGATATGGGACGAAAACTCATTTGCAGATCCACGCTTTGAGCGAAATTTAGGTGCACCGTTTGTCACTTGGCCGTCGCCGTTGTCTTATGGGTGCAATGCTTTCGTTTTCTTGTCTATTTCTTGCATTTGTCATCCCTGGAGTCAGCTGAAACGTACCATTTGTAGCATGCTGACGAAACCTTGCGCACAAGGGAAAAAAAATAATCGTGTTCATTTTTGGATCTCACAACTCAAGGTAGAACCGAACCATAAGAATAGCGTATTCCTGCGGACAAACTGCGAATTCTTGTGCATGAGCTTAGGCAATGGTACCTCTTGCTGTATTTTTTCTCTTCGCCTTCGTTGCTCTCACGTTACTCCTCCCTCTGCTTGTTGAAACCTTGCTCGTAAACCTTATCCATCTCAGTTTCCCCACTCTCTGTGTGTGTGGTATGTGGACCATCATTATTTTGCCCACCCCCCCGGGGGGGGGGCTTCCCCCTGGGGTAGCGTTGGAAAAAAAAAAGTAACCCCCCGCCGGTACGTCAATTTCCCCGTGGGGGGGTTGGTTTCAGAAATATAACGATCCCCGGGGGGAAACTCCGTAGTTTACGGTAGTCAAGGCGTCATTTCGACCAGTCCCCCCCTCACCAACGCTTACGGGACACGAGCAGTTTACCACGGCACACCCAAGAAACATCTAACCTTCCCGGCCAGGACATCTGTCCTTGCAGTCGATGCTGGGTTGAGTTGGACAACCGCAAAAAGAAACGCTACATTGTAGTAGTACCTCTTGCTCCATCGAAGCTGCGCCTCGTTCCGTGTTGCACCCGCCCGAGCGCACCATGGCCAGCAGAGGAGGGATGCACCCGTCTTCTGATCGCTGACGCACGTCAAAATCGCCGTCCATGTCTAACGATGCCTGGGGGTACGAAATAACGTGCAAATGTGAGTGTCATCTCGCCGACGTCCCAAAACCAAGAAGAGACAACTGAAAAATGGACAACCTATATCAAGATGCCTCGATATCCATTTCTGGTCTAAACCAGCACCACATGGTGACGTCCAAATCAGTCCAACATCGCGCGGTAAACCAAAAACGGTCTCAAGTCTCTGCATCATGCCAAAGGCCTTTGCGTATGAAACGACAGCGTCCTTCTCCTTACGTGAGGCCAAAACCTTAATACCTCTGAGTCCCATTCCGAGGAGGACTGCCGAGTGAATGATCTCCGAGTGCCGGGCTTCCCGTCAGGAGTGTTTGCAGCCGAAGGAGCACCACCGCCACCGGCTGCGGGTGTTGGGACGTGGGGTGCAAAATCATCACGTGGGGGGCAGAAAGCAAGTCATTGGCCTTCGGTGAGATCCCGGGTAGCCTATTCTGTCAGGAGAAGATACAGCAGGTGCGCCACTTTCAAACAACGAACACCCGGACAAGAAGGAGTGGGAATGGGAAGAGCGAACAGGAAGAGCGGGAACAGGAAGCCTTCGCAACGAAGCGAGTGCTCAACAATATCTGCAAGTCAGAGTGGTGATAGTAGAACCAAAGGAAGCCGATGCTGACCACTCACGGGTTAAAAGACGCTGAACGAATGCAACTATTCAAACCATTTCCAACGAAGACGGCAACGGTATGGCGCAAGCTACCCTTGACATCTGTAGCTGCCGCATCGGTGGAGTAGCAAATCGTGAAACCTCACGCACTCTAGGGCCCGTCTAGCGTTGGTTCGCTCACACATAGATAGACACCACAATCGAAGTCTCTAGCGTCAAAGCCTGTTCTGCCTCACCACCTACGGCGGAAATGTTGGGTGTTCCCGCCTCCGGAAAGACGATAGATTTGCTGTAGAAAGCGTCCTTTGCAAGCACGCCCACAAGATTTGCCGCGGCCAGTCTAATGCCGGTGTCGACGCTGCTTAGGCAGGCGATCACCTGCCGAGACCTGCTCGTGCAGGGGTCAGTATCCAAGTGGTTGTGCAGGCGGAAGGCGACACTTTTGGAGTCGGCCAAGCGTACACCGAATTGTCAAATATGGAATTTTCTGGGTGGATACGCTTGACACCGGGGCGGGGGGTACGGCGCACAGAGGCTGAGCACTGGTGTTGTGGCGCAGACCTTCATGGAGAGGAGGGTAATCCAAGCAAGTGCAGCTGGGAAGATGCTTACTTGGAACCCCTCGCGAGACCCACAACGCCCCCGAGATCGTTTCTCGACGCCATTCTGTGCAGCAGCGTCAGGCAGGCGTGCTTGACCCACAGACTTGACCTCTCGAGAAAGCTCGCGACCGCCGGAACAACCCCCTCGAGCTCGCTCGCGTTCACCCTTCTCCGCGAAGAGATGGACAGAATCTGAACGCCCAGAGTGGGGTGGCAGACGGGGGCTGGATTGATTTCGGAGCTGTATCCAACGGCCTCCAACGGCCCAGAGTTTCTCGTAGTTCTGATCGAGACCCACGGAACATGAGCAAAGACTGCATGTGAAACCAAGCGCTCTATCTCCTGCCCGAGACGCCAAAACGGTGACGCTCGTACCTAGACATGGATTGGAGGTTTTGACAAAGGCTGCAACACCTCGAACGATAGGATAAGGCGATTGAAGCAAACCCAGCTGCACTGAGCGCGGGCGTAAGGAAATCTACCGCAACCTACCTTGCCGATCGCTTGCAAGGATACGTGGAGCACTCCATCCCCCGGCCCACACCGCAGGAGGCGACAGCACAAGCGAAGGATGTCGTCCAACCGCCCGGCTGCCCCAGCTGGTGGTCTGGAGGTGTCGTCGCCCCGACCCTCTTTGGAGAAAAAACGGAAGCGTCGGCAGTATGGTCAGCATGGCCCATGAATGACTGTCACGCTAGTGCTTGACGTCAAGGCTGTTGGGGAAGTAGAGCACGGCGAACTTTGAGATTGCGCGCCTCGACTCGAGGTGAGCTGGACCTCAAACAAGAAATAGCGTTATTGGTGTTCCCCGTGCCAGTACATAGAACATTGGCGGTCAAGCACATCATGTGCAGAGTGATCGGCGCGAGAGCCCTAACAATCTCTTAACCATCGTTTCTGTTTTGCGAACAAGTGCAGCTGAAGAAGCGATCAAAGACGGGTGCTGGAAGTTGCACGATCCATATTCAGCGTAAACAAGATCGTTGGAAATGGTTCTCGGGGAACCCAGATATTCAACCACAGGGTTGGCTAATGAACTTTCTAAACTGCGAAACTGAAAGCAAAGAAAAACAAAGAAACGGGTCGTTACCAGCGCCGCCAGCGGAGTCCCCGGCCGCCTCCACCCCGAGCCGTGACTGCCGTTCACGTCCACGAAAGCTTCCCCAACGGTTCTTGCCCACGGTTCGGGACTGCTGCCGTCGTGGGTTTTCTGAACCATCTCCAAGGCGTGAATCTTCAGCTGTAGTGCACTCCTCTTTGACGCTTAGCAACGACAAAATTGCTCGAAAAAGCATTTGGACGACCTGTGAATACCAATAGTGGGGCGTACAAGCGAGTGGGCTTTATTGTGTACTTGTTTTGCGGGGGGAGCACTCCGAAAGCGGCCAAATCGAGTTCTATCGAGGCGACTGACTTTGCCATTCATTGGCTCTACTTCGTGAGTAGCCCAAAAGGAAACGCGTTACACCAAAAAAAAAGGAAGATGAAATCAACGAAAACCTCGTCGGTGACGTCTAGCTGTGTGGTCTGCGCGCAACTCATTTTTCTCTTGGTGAGAATGAGGAAATTTAACGGCGGAAGCACCACAAACAAGCGCATCTACGCCAAGGCACATATCATTAGCTGGCGGAATTTTAAGTATCGAAAGGAGAGAGCGAAAGCATGCACGATCGCGTGAACTTAGAAGGGACACAAGGAGGACGGACAGTCCAGGCCGGGAACCGTTTCTTCTTCTTACGCTAGTGGCGTCAGCACTGAAGAGATACTCCAAAACACGTGAGAATCGTGGTGTGCAACGAAGTGCTTGGTGCTTTCGGGACGTCATATTGGGAGACACAAGTGACGGCGGAGCAATTAAACAGCGTGGTTCAGACGGATCCTTGGGGTCACTGGTAGACGAAACGCCGACCAACATATGGTAGGAGCTCACGTTGCGTATAGGTCAGAGAAATCGAGTAGTTCATGTTGATCCCTAGAAAGGCGCCTCGACAACCCAACAATGCGCAGATTGGTCGCTCCTGTGGGTGTCGCTTTGATACCTGCTCTTCCTCCGGCAGCAGGAAGGCCTCAATCCCGCCCCGAGTCTCCGCACCTCCCCCAACGCCGAGCCCAGACATCCCGGACAGCGCCGAAATGGCTCCGGCGCTGTCAAAACTGCGCTCCTGTCTGAACAATGCCGGTTGTTCCCTACCATGCCGACGATCATCGCCACCGACACCAGCAGCAGTCATGCCACCATCAAAACCACAACCACCGCCACCACCGCCAATTTCGTCCCCGCGACACTTGCCCACGTCCGGGTTGATTGAGAGACCCAGGCCTCGCTTTGGAGAAGACTTCGTGTCCGGTTTCTCCGGCGGGTCGGTCAAAGATTCCCTCTGAGGTCGAGCTCGCGGCGATTTTTCTTCGGCGCTGTTGTTGCTATTGCGCTGCGTCGCCAGGGGCGAAAGCGCTGATGGTTCGGTTGTGGCAACAGTTTCAGTGTCCGGGCGGTTCTGGAAAGATGCGAGCTCGGCCTTGTTGACGAGAACGGCCATGTGGTCGACGCACAGCTCCATTAGGGCTTTCTGTTTGTTGGCAGAAGGGTGACACAACCGGACAACGTGGCAATGTCGGGGTAAGGACAATCGACAACCATCCAACAACGGCGCTTTTCTGAAGCAACTTCAGCTTTAACTGAAGCACACGGTGGAAAATTCCATGGCGTAATATGGCAAGTAGTATCGATGAGCCAACGATACGCACAATTGACAGACTTGGTCAAGGAAAGCTACACTATCTCCATGGCCTTTTCTTGACCTATGGCCAAAGGCGTGGCACACAAGACTGCTCACCATTGCGTTTCTAGCGTTCGTGCGATTTCCATCGAGGGCGAGCCAATTCCGGCGAACGGCATCAGAAACGGAGCCCGCCAGCCCTATGCAGAAATACTCCAGGCGTCGTTGTGCCGACAAGACCGGCGCCGCCAGTGACGCCGATAGTACCCTTCTCCATTTGTCTTTTGACTCGTCGGTTGGACTGGAACACAAAGCAAGGTATGGTACGGAAGGGGGGATCGTTGTCATTGTGTACGGCCGGTGATCACCTGGTCAAAGCAAGTTGGGGTCCGCTTATCGGCGATTGCTATGGTAGATCGCGTAAAGCAGGCCATATACATTTGTCGATTAAGTGCTTCCTCTGTCTCCCGTACCCTCCTTGGGTGCGCTTGGCTGATTGAGTCTAAAGATATGGTATATTTTCTTAGTCGATTCTGCTCCCGTGCGTGTCGCAGGCAAGTCAGGCACAATCAGCCCAGGTCTGAGCCTGTCCGTGGAGATTCCGAAGAGTGCCCTACGTTCTTGGAAACAATATTGAACACTGCACTCGGTTTTTGTCCCACCGGGCTCCATGATATCAACGGCAGGGGCGAAGGGTCGTGGGGCTAAGATTGAAAACAGATTCAAGTTCACCCAACGGGGGTATTGTTCAACTGTAGCATTTACCTGGTTTCGTCTGTGCACCGCACATCTCAGAAACAGGGGAAGAAAAGAAAGTGAAATCATCACAAACAAGACCTTTCCCTTCTCCCCCTCGTCCCACTTCCCCGATTCTCACCTTGCCAACACGATGATCCCAGAAAGGAGGACCTGTTGGCTTAGGATGCCGCTTACGGTGTATGCCCTGCCGGACGTCATCAAAAGTGACTGGCGTCTGAATTCGGCAGACGTCCGCCTCCCAACGTCCAGCACCTGGCGATGTCACGCACGTAGCAACCCACGGTGTGGGGATTTCGAGAGTCCATCGCTCGAACGCGATTCTAGTGTGGTTTCATGCTACCCACCTCAGGCTGGCCGACTGAAGGGTGGTCGAGGTTCATTGGGTGCTGCAACAAAATACGTACTTCCAGCCTTGTCAGTGTCCGTTTCGTTTCTTTCTTCGACCCTGCAGTACCGACCGATACTAGAATCGTTCTGTAGTCTTGGATGCCGATCTCAGGTACATGGTTGTTCGGATTCGATGAAAAAACGCCTTGTCTCAAAGCGGGGGGGAGCTTTCTTCGCTGCTGGAAGAATACCATCCTCGGAGAGGTAATACGCTTCAACTTTCGTCCCGTGTGGGTACACCATTTTCACAAGTCGTGCTAAGGCGTCAACAACAGGCCACCCTTTCCCGGCGCGGTTCCTAACATTGCCTGATCTCGCTACGCCCGCGCGTGAAAGAACTACGCTAGTGTGAGAACGTGGACTCCTTCAGATAATCTGCGACTCGGTCTGCTCACCGATAGAGGAGCCGATGCACCAGAAGACCTGCGGCGCTTGCTTTTGGCGCCTTCATCGAAAGAGAGGCCCTTGCCACCGCCAGGCTGTTGGCTGTCCTGCTCGCCTATTTTGTCACTGCCCCAGCTACCATCACCACGAGTAGAGGAGCTTTGGGCAGGCTCGAAGGCGTCCTCGTCCGCTCCAGCCACCAACCGGTCCAGCACCCTCACGGCCAGAGCTTGCTCCAGCTAGGAGTGGTTCATTTCACGCGCGCAGGTCGAGAGAAGCTTCGTCACGGTGATGAGAGAAGCCACAATAAGTCAATCTCCCGGTTGCCCTGCCGTCGTTGACGTGGGCCGTGAATACTGCACGAGGAGCTGCTGATATCTAGACAAGCTAAAACGCCGACCAACTCGGGGATTAGGCACGCCGGCATCTTCGTTAGTATTGAGTGTTTGCCGAGAGCCGTGCAGCACTTTCGCCAGAGTTCACGCCGCCATGATGGGCTATCTGGCGCATGGGCCACATCCATTCTGGTCATGGGTCTCGCCCGTTGGTTGCAGCTAGCCACAAGTAACCCTCTGACGTTTTGACAAGTTCGACACCATACGATGTGACAGCAGCTTGCGTTGTGTTTATCTCCTGTGAATCAGTGCAACCGGGTCCCGGGTGTGTTCCAAACAATCGGTGGTGTTTGGAATGAATCCAGCGATACCGATGTACAGGATATCCCCAACCAACTGTAAGCGGCGGTTTGTCGTTTCTCGGCACCTTTTTCTGCACGATACGGCTCGACCAAGAAGCGGTTTCGGCGTCCGACTGCCGCCGCCTTTCAGCCTTCGGCTCCACCGTGGGATCTTAGAATGCAAGACCGAACGAATATCAGCGTTTCAGAGATGCAGTCGGAGAAAAGAAAGGACGTCGAAGGAAGCCGAGCTGTTGTAGTAGCAGATAAACTGTCTGTTGGCTCCCCATTTTCAGACCCATCTTGGGCTCAAATGGACGTCACCACATGGTGGGTAGGGATCACTACGTTAGGGATCGCTACTTTCTGTTATCATCTGGAGGGGTGGGTGAGGGGGAAGGGGAGGCAAGTCGTGGGTCTTCGAAAAAACGTTTGGCTTGCTTGTGACGCGACTAAACTACAACCGTACAGCACCAAAAGTGCATAATACATCACTCTACCACAACAGTGCTGTGCAACATGCATATCCGCTCACCACCGGCACCTTCGCCTGATACGTCAATACCGTCTCCTTCTTGAACCACGGCATCTTCTCCGAAGTTGCCCTCGGTGTCGTCTCCTTCACTCTCAGGAGCGTCGGTCTCGGAATCCAACACTGTAGACGTAATTAGGCTCCATAGATGTCGCATCACCTGGGCATGTTGGCTGGAGTCGGGAAAAAAGCGCGCGAGGCACAGGGTAGTATCCGTCAACGGCATCCGCTGTTGACGTGATCTTTGGTGTCAAAGAATCCGTCGACCGGAAGCCCTCCCACCGGGCAGCCGAACTGTTCCAAGGTTCGGCGGATGGAACGGTCCCAGCTCATCAACGTCAGCAAGGTAGTGTTTATTCCGTTCAAAACCCATTGGTCGTACGCCGAACGAGATGCTGAAGCGCGTGGTAGGACCGATAACACCGCTTTACCTGTACGCCTTTACTGGAGTGTCGAGGAGGGCCGTGAGGCACGTCTCCCTAGGGACCAGCTGCTCGAGGCTCAGCTCAAGAAACGGCCCAAGCACTCCGGAAGGAGCGAACAGCTTGAGGACGGACGAGTGCATGGCGAGGGCGCTCAGACACGCCGCAACTTCGGCGAAGACGTTGATCTGGTGCGGAACTTCTCCCTGGCATATCTGCAGCTCTTTCCGTTCAACCATCTGGCCGCGTTTGACGCGCCGTTGGAGAATTCACGGAAGAACAGGGACGCGGGGATTTTATGATGGATGTGTCAGGTCTTGCGACTCATGTTTCCTCACGAAGGACGGAACGAGCGACAGCTTTTTGGGACGTATTTTGATGGCGCACGTACCTGAAGCGATATTGTACGCGCACCTGAGTTATTTGGCATCCACCTGTAATTCTTGGTGTATTGTACTAACTTCCAACTGGCTTGACCTCCGCGTTTTCCCACGTGTCTTGTTTGATGTGAGGTCAAAATTACCATGCTCAGGTTGTTCGTTTCGACGCCCTCATACAGAGTCGGTGTTGTTAATAAATGGTTGAGTTGTTGTTGTCATTGTGTTTGTCGTTGATACTTCCTTCATTCTCTCGAAGACAATTGTCTAACCAGAGGCAGCAACGAAGGGCTCACCAGGGGCGTTAGTTTCTTGGACAATTCGAAGCACTCGTTATTTCCGGCGGGAACCTCGTAGTGAACCGTCAAGGAGCCATCCTCGTGCACCACAGGATCCTTGACCACGGGTCGCCACAGGTTTTCCTACAAATTCAAGCAAACATGATCGAAAACAGCGACACGTATCTGCACTTGCCCATGTTTCCTTTTGGAAAACCGCTTGTGGCGTAGCACCAATCTGGAGTGACGGAAAAATGTTTTCCAGAAAACGGTGTCTCTCCTCTTCCATAATTCTCGACACGCGTTCTGCACAGTACGAGTTCTACATGTATCCTACGCTTTGTTATCCTGACACTGCTACCTCTCGAACCTGGAAGTTGTAGCCGCCCCCTACGGAGAAAATCACCCCTCTTTGAAAGAAGTTTCAAGGAAAGCGCCCCAGGGCGTTCCCTCCAAATAAGAAGTAAAGCGGCGTGTACCTGGATGACGAGGTATGCCTTCCGGAAGTCGGGGTCAATCTTGTACCTCGCTGGGATGCAATTCATCTGAGCTCGACCGTAGGCCGAGCTGGTAGAAGGCTGGGTGCTGGCGCTGGTGTTGCCTACAATGTCGTTGTTGTCCGAGATGTAGGCGTAAAGTGCCTTTATGGCAGCGAGAGCCCCCGCGGGCTCAACCAACTCTGCGTTTTGAGGCGCCTATTTTCACGGCAGTATTCATTGTTTTGTGCGCGGGATATCGAACAAATCAATGGGACGACCAACATGCAGCGCCTCAGCTTGTGAGTGAGCAGCGAAGGAGCAAGTTCGAGGATAGTCAATTGGTCAATGCCAAGTGCTTGAAGCTCTGGACGTGATAGTTCGTGCACCTCACCAAGGTTAGCATGGTGATTTAGTGGGTGATGGTTCCCTTGCCATCGAGTGCGCAGCGAAAAATTACGCTAAAAAGAACAGCTTTCCCCCAAAGGACGAGGCAAAAAGGCCGGCAACATACATTTCTTGTCGCCCACTGAGGTCGTCTTGGCGAATTATCGTTTGGTTTCGGGCCCCAAAACCTCAATGATTGGTTGGTCCGCGCGTTACAAGACAGGTTGGCCCGCGAAACAAGACAACAGAAGTACAAGTTCACAGGGTGCTGGCAAAGATTTTGAAACTGACAGACATTGCTTGGCCCGTATCCTTGGAAACAAACGCCCGTCGCATCAACGATTTCACCGTAAGGTTCTTGCGTTCCACTGTGTAGGATCTACACAGGAAAAACATTACATCTACCATCCACAGCGATGAGACCCGCTACTTCGGCCCACCCTACTGAATGTGCCTGGGTTCAGGTGGAGTGTTCACGATGCATGTCTTGTTTTGTTCATAAATATCATCTTGTTATTCTGTAGTACCTGGCACAGGTTGGCCAAAGCTTTGGCCGCGAGCTTGAGGTTGATGAAAGATTGCTTTGAAGCTGGTTTGCCTCCGCTAGCGCCGCCGGCCTTGGCAGCTTCTACCAACCCCGTCGGCCCCATCAAGATAGACGTCAGCACCTGGACGAAGGCGAGAAAATACCAAAGTAGGGATGGAGATTCGCGATATAGCCATTGTATTTGCAGTCGTTTTCCAAGATCGCAAGCACAGTGCCGACCAATCTCTGCCACCGAACAGCCATGAGCGCTTGTTGCCGAGAGCGCAAAACCGGCCGGCGTATGCGTGCCGTAGCAGTATTTGGTGCTTGTGCTCTGACAACAGTTTTATATGCCGGTGGTTTTCGTGCCCCCGTCGTCTCAAAACCAGAACAATCGAACAGCCTGCGAAGCACAACAAAAATTGAAAGGAGGCCAATAACCACGGCAGACCTTTCTGCCGAGAGCTCACCCACAATGACAAAAGGTGTTTCACCGGCTTGCTCACCAAAACCCCGACCAAAAATCACGTACACGCTCGGGGTCGGCGTACGAATATTTACCGTAAGTCCGCCGTGACTGGCCACGTGTACCCTGTCGTCTGATCGCCCCGTGTAGTGCGCCAAGATCCAGAGGGCAAAGGTGCGCACGGTATCCGCCCTCATTTGCTCGGAGGCGTCGACGGCGCGCTCCTGTCCACCGAAGCTGCGTCCAGAGTGCTCACTCGCCACGGCAGTATCGTATCCGTGACCGCCCTCGCCTCCGGAACCATCGCTTGCATACCTCTCGCTAGGCGTTGCAATACACTGAATTGGGGGGTGCGCGTAGGGAAAATAACGAAGCCCTCATGGCGTTCTGCACTGCAGACCCGAGTGGAATCTACGGCTGGCCCTTGATATTCCTTTTACGCCTGCTCTCTAATGTCTACGCGTTGTATGTTTCCCTAGGGATCGGAAGCCGGGAACTGGCGCTCTTTGCTTTACGCAAAGCTTGGCTCCAAACGATGTTGTTCGAACAAGCAGCGTGTTGGTCCCTTGACTGGAGGACAGACGCGTTGTGACCGACCCCGCTTTGCCTGTGAAACGTTCCCTTGCCGCCTTTCCGGGAATGGGGCCTTCCACAAGCCCCAACAACGAGTGCGGTGTTGGAAGCCATCGATCCGACTCACGCTAGGTTTCGTTCGCGAATAGCATACTACTGCGATCCGCAATGGTGAGACATTTGACGTGCCACTACTCCCTGGAGCAGATTGACCCCTTCGTGTCTCTTTGCCAGGTTTGATTTACCGAAAGTTCTATTTGATACCGCTGTTAGATTATGCGGAATAACTTGAAAGATTGCCATATTTTCAGACGAGTTGGCAAGTTGTGCTCATGCGGTCGAAACTGCCGTTTCACCCGCCAAACCAGCCGGTCGTTTTCCGTTCATTCCCCTCTTACCTGGAGCAGATCGACGACCTCATGGTGCTTCAGGCAAGTTCGTGGAACATTCTCATAAAGAACCCCCGCAGAGGCTCCGAGCAAATCGAGTTCGCCTGCTTGAAGGTGTTGTGAAAAATTGCTGTAGGCGATCGTCGAAACGTGGCTTTATGCGAACAATCAAATGATATATTCCATTGATGGAAGTACGTGGCATTGCGGTCGCCTGCATGGGCCTCCACTCAATACGGGGAGTAGGATGTTGACGCGAATGAACCACCACCAACAACAACAACAAAACATCACCAACATCATCAACAACACCACCAACATCAACAACAACAAGCTACATCGACTCACTTATATAGGCGGCTAACCGATCCACAGAAGTGCCGTGGCAGAGATCCAAACGGATCATGCACCACAGAAATCTCGCAATCTGCGACATCCAGTGTGTAAGAACGCGGATGGTATCAAACGGCCATTTCATTATGCCAGTGAGATGAGGCAGTAAAACTGAATAACCATGAACAGGGAACAAATGTTCATCATCGAACCTGCAACAACTCGGTGAACTCATGGTTGGACACCCACGGCGTGTTCTCGAACTGTGAAACAAATAGTGAGAGGTAGAGAGCGGAATGGGCCGAAGGGGTCGATTGTTGGAACATTCGTTTCCAAGTAAACACGGCCTCCCCATTACCTTCATGTTGCTACTACGACATGTTAAAATGGCCCTCCTTCCTCTCGCATAGCGATGCTGGCTTGTGTTTGTTTCTCCGGGGTACACAATCGAATGCAAGCGAATACCTCGAAACGTACGCCCTGAAACTTAAGCTGCCTGTCCTGCGCCTCCAGGGGGTCGAGGTTGAAGTTGCCAAGCACGTCAGATGTTTCCGTGAAATGTAACAAGAATTGCTTCAAACTCTCCCTGCGGGTAATAGTGGAGAAGCGAGGAGGCAGTAGAGGAAGGGGAAAGGGAACGGGCGAGTACAGGAAGAATTTGGTTCGAGATGGTGCCAAATACAGTAGAACCGAAAGGGGGAGACAGCCCGCAGAATTTGATGTGATTTTTTCTGTGGCTCTCTTTCGGGCATCCCTGCGAAGACGAACGCCCTCAATACCTGAGATGCCCGGCCCACTCCGTGGAGGCGCCCCCCGCCACGCAGAGGTACGCCAGGTTCGCAAACGTTCCCATGACTCTCTGGTGCATGTTCTTGGCACTACCTCTGGCCAGCAGTCCGAACAGAGTCCCGAGAAAGTTGGACACAGAAGGATCGCTCGCTATGTAGTCCGTCAAATCCGAAGCGCACCTTCAGGTTCCGATGGACAACAAACACGGAAAATGTATTGTACTCGGGCAGGAGATTTCGAGAGCAATAGACGAATGAGGCACACGCACCCTTGGGAATATCAGGTGACATGCACTTCTTGTTTGGAGTCGAACTATGCGCACAAGATTTCATGAAAGAGACACTAACATCACCAGATCGGGCGTCCCTATCTAGGATTGACTGGGGTAACCAGTTGGGTAGACCACCTCTTGCGGAATGTACACATTAACTCGTGCGCCCTTGCTCGCCCTTGTCTCATAAGCGTTTTGTATGTACGAGTTCACCCCCTACCCCAGCAGGTAGAAAAGACCCAGCTGCACAGGTTTAGAGTTGAAATGATCCAAGGCGGATAACGGTATAGCACGATTCTATTGGTATGGCCCCTTCCGCGAGATTAGGGCATACCGGCGCATCGAAGCAAGGTTTTGGATGCAGCTGACGATCCGCCGAAGCACGTCCCCCTCTTCCTCCTTCTGGCCGAGAAGGTAAAAGAGCATGTCGAATGTCTCTGGCTGCACGAGCCCGGCGGCGTTGTCTGCTCGTTTGCTCAGGTTCCAGATCACTGTTCAATGTGTTGGAGAGTAATTGTTGGGGCCATGTTCGGAAAGGAGCTTGGACCATGCATCTTGCAAAGAACAGTATTCGGGGCGTCGTCAATTGGTCCATTCATCATTTGACACAAAATACAGATGGGTCGAGGTGTCTGTCGGGTGGTATGTCGGATGTCTCACCTGTCGCCATATTGAGCCTCGCCGATGCCACGTACTTGTCTCCCTGAGCCAAGTCCTTCATACCAATGTCACACAGCCAGGCCAAGAGCACGCGAGGTATCACCTGCAGTGCGAGTTCGATTGGATGGATAGGACACGTACAGAGATTAGGGTTTCATGCTCTTGGAAAAGAGAGGACTGCAGGAATGTATCTCACAGTTGCGATGCATTCCTGAGTTAACTGTGCCCACCATTGTGCGGCAGGAACTCGCGGTGTCTTATCCGCCGGTTCTCCGAAATGTGTGCGTATTGGGGACAATACGTCAGAACCTTGCATTCACAGCGAGACTTACGTCCTGTGGAATCGGTATAGGGGATCAAGCTCTGGGCGTACGAAGTGCTTGACAATACGACATGAACACACTAAAGCGCTTGAGTGAGCATCGGCCAAGAACCTCTTGAGAACGTTGATCACCTCCTCTGCCGCCTGGTACATCTGAATCTTGTTGTCGTCATGCCAGCTCAGTTTTGCGAGGAAGCTGGCCATCACGCACTTCGTATGGGTCTGTTGCCACCGGACAGTGCAGGGGGCAAGCGGTGCGAGAGCGGGGATTGTGTAACGCACAACAATTGGCTTGCGACCGGTAGCGACTCTGTCATACACATATGCATTGTGGCATACAATCCGCATTTCTTACTGCTTCCGTGGGGATGGGATAATCTTGAAAACTCCGCAGCTTGTTGGTTGTCGTCCTTGTCGTCTCGGTCTCCGCCCTTTCTATTCCCAACCAACGAACGGTTTGATCCCTACGTACCAGTTGATACCTGCCCAGCCCAGGGCAGAGCACAGGGAGAGATACGATGCACACGTCTCCGAGGCGCCTGCCCGCCTCGCTCGTAGACGCCGTGTCTCTGGAGTCTCCAGAGGGGTACGGGCAGAGCGCACAGAGCACGCCCACGAACGACTGCAGGCACCGCTCAGTGGCCTCGCTACCCAGGGCCGTGGCGGTCTTGTTGTTCTTGTTCTTGAGTATGAGCTCAAGAGACCCCGAGAGGGTTTTGGCTAACGCGGTGCCCGTCACGTCGTAGACCTGGCGCAGGGCATGGTATGAACATCCCCCAAAGGAGCGAGCGCCAACGATGCAGTTTGAAAAGAAAAAGGCACTTTCGCGTGCGCGGATGCAGTCAAGAGTATTATCGGGGCCAAGAGCACTCGATCTGCACCGTGTGCCACCACCCATTCAACCTAGACACCAAGGTGTCACCACGTACTCGCCTGAGATGGCACCAAGAGAAACCTCGCGTAGTCGGCGAAGACGCTCAGATCATCGAGGGATACACTCGGACCGTTGATCCGGAGCCTATATAGAAGAGTTCTTACGAGGCATCTCAGCTCCATGACGCCGTGGCAACACCCCCTGGCTACCAGCTTCCAGGTCGCGGACCAGACCTGCTTGTGGTGGTTGATCTTCCGGGCGAGCTTGAGTGCCTCGATCTCCGCCAGTTTTCCCTAGGAGGGCGACAAATTAAAGTTCGACAGTAAAAAGCACACATTCGTTCAAACAGATGCCTCCGCCTTCTCACTCACTGAGTAGCATCAACGATTGGAGGAACCCCGGAGAGAACAATGTAGATAATGTTGTTACACGCTACAGCAACAACGACAACGACAACAAACGGCAGCAGCAACAACGACCCATGGATTTAACTCACGGAGCTTTCCGCAAGGGTCCTGACGAGGCCCTCCCGCAGAGACTTGAACCTTTCGTCCTTTATCCTCTCCTGAATTTTCCCCTCCCCGCACGTGGTGGGGTCGAGCCAGTCTGCCACATCCTCCGGTGCCTCGTGAAGAGCACGAAGCAAGTCCTTTCCGTTCACCCCCAGAACTCGATGCTGCATCTTCCCCGCTGTATCCTCGCTCGCAAACCATTCCGTGATCTGCCCGGTGGGAAACCCGTGAGACGAGCAATTGACGTACATTACGTGGTTGGCTCCACTGTGTCCAAGCGGCTCCCTGCACTACAGTACTCCAGAATATCTATTTCAAACACATTGTCCCGATTTGCATACATGGGTTCATGTCAACACCCAAGCGGTTTAGCTGTCGGCAGCCTGCCAGGTAGAACGAGGGATAAGTGCATAACGATGGGCACGCTGCTGGCACAGTAATTGCCAGTTGTTTCACCGAACCAGACCCGCCTGGGAAATGGCTATTCCACATCCTGCAAGTACGTATGCTCAGCCAAAAGAAGTTCCCTTGTTCCCCTATACCCACGCTCGCTGTATGCTACGATTGGCATTTGCTTATTACCTGCTCGCACGACATCCGAGTGACGTCCAACGCCGCCACCTGTCGCATCAGCTCTCCGGTCATCCCCTTCGGCAGAGGCACTGGCGATCCTTGGCGAACCTTGTTCTCCCGGTCTCTCTCGTACTCCCCTCCACCTAGCCGAAACCCACCACCACCCCTACCACGACTTGCTGCTGCTCCCCTCATGGACGAACTGGGGAGGTTTCCCCTACACTCTGATGCTGTCGCGTCGGTTCCAGCAGGAGCACTGCCCAGAACATTACCCGTTCCCCCCGTGGTGTTTTCTTGAGAAGGGCGGTGGGGGTGCGATGTCGGTCTCCTTCCGTCCAACGAGGGTCGTTGGCTGTTTAGAGGGCGGGGAGATACATCTCTCAGCCCTTGCGTAGGCGCCGTTGCGTTGGGATCCAACAGGCCATTCCGAGGATGCACGTGTGCTATCGCAGGTGCGCCGACTGTTCCCTCCGGTGGCGGTCTACTACGGATCGGTAGACCACGACTGCTATTTGGAGGTGGGCGAAACGTGTCACCCGCTGTGGAGGCCCCCGGTGGGACTGACGTCAGTGCTGCTGGTGGTGTCGGGCCTGCATAGGACAGCAGAAAATGCACCGGTGTTCACTACCACACGACCAGCAACGTGTTGACTTTTAATGATCCATTCAATGGCGGGAAAATAACTTCGGTGGAACGATCTCAGTCAACTTGAAACTACCACGGGGAGTAAGAATTCGAACACAAAAACTTGTAAGGCGACATCTGTTCATGGAAGAGGTGCGGGCACTTGTGCCGTCGATCTGGAGTCTTGATTTGCTCGCCGATGTGAGACAAGAGGCAGACAGCCTAGCAGTATAGCTGGTACATAGCACCGACAGTGATGAACGCGTCTCCGGAAGAACAGGGCTGATGCGCACGCAACAACATATATACACTGAAGTTGTATTTTCAAGGGTACGGGGCAATTCTGTCATACAGTAGTGGCACCACCCTATGGATACGCCCGATGTTCTATTGCTGAAATCGTAAAGTGTATGCATAGTCCGTTGTACGCTTTTGGTAGTCTTGCAACACGGAATCTGATGGAAAGTCCAATTTAAGCACATCCAGAGACCCACATGTACATGTACTACTGGTATTGTAGTCAATTGCTTGTAGATACACGGTGGGCCTTCTTGGAATTTGGAGCAGTTGTGCAGCATGGCAACATACACTGACGGCAGAACTGATCAGCATTACGCGCAGATTCGGAAGGACGACTCGCTCGCCTCCCCCTGGTTCATGTTTGCATACTGGCGGAAACAATTACGTTCGGGGACCTACGGTACTGCTGTACAACGAATACGCCACGAATAGCCGAATAGTGCAATGGGTGGTATCTTGTTTGAATTCGGGTCTTTTATTCTACTATAGATACAAATTTGCTCAATCGCATGCATGCGTAATCGTGAACATCACGATGAGGCAGGTGCCTATTTCTCCTCTGTGGTGGTCGCACCGGTGGGCACCTTTAAACTTTCTGCTGCAAATCGGTGTCTATCGACTACAGCAGTAGGTTTGCGAACCCCGAACACGAAAAGCGCAGTGAACCCCGGCAACACCGCAGACATTCAATGGTTGTTCCATCTCACCAGGATGGAAGTCCTCACGTTGATCGTTGGTATCATCTTGTTCGGATTGCATTGTGACACATCACGTGCTGAGTCCAACCCGATGGTCCAACCCCGTCGTTGGATAGTGGGTGCGATGTGAATCTCCGCTACACTCCGAAAGTCTAAATGCGCAGAGTGCGGCGGAATTACGTACATCTAGCCGAGTAGAGAGTAGAGCCGACCGAGTGCAGCAGCGCCGCCGTTTTCACTTTAATTGTGCCGCGTCGGACCAGGTATCCAGTATCCAGCTCGTTTGCGCATGGGCGTCTGCTGCAGGTCAGCATTGCGGGGAAGTAACCCCTAAGGCGAGGGAGGCGCTCACACCCAGGACCTGCTGCAGTGCGACAACAAGAGGATGTTGCTGTCCACCACAGGTGTGGGCAACGGCCACGAATCGGGGAACTCGGGATACGATGACGGGACCTTAGCAGTGTGGCACCCGCAGGTGAGGCCTCAGTGTACCCAGTGAACGCACAGCGTACCTGCTGTAGCCCAAGCTGTGTACCGCAAGCATAAATTGCAGTGTTTTTTTGCCAGCATGCATCTTTCGTGTAAGGGAAATATCTGAACGTGTGTGAGAGCAGCAAACGATAGGATGGCCTGGGTATCAACTTCGACGACAGCAGCAGCAGTATGACATGTAGACTTAGCCGACTTCTCCGCCCAGATTCAGACGAGATCTCCGTTGTTCGCTGTCCCCATGTTTGCTGCATAGCCTAGACATTCCCCATTGGACGCTCCTCGGAGAAAGCATCGAACCTGAACAACTCTATGTATGTCAACAGAAGATGATGTCAATACGGACAGGGCTCAATGGAAATCCAACCTACATGTACGCCCTGTGACACGCCACAACAAATTGTATCATACTGTAGGCGTTCAGCAAACACGTCGATCCGGAAACCGGGTACTGGTTCTATGAAAACCTCGCCACGGGAGAGCGGCATTGGGATCGTCCCCTGGAGGGAGTGGCGCCTCTCCGGCCGAAGTCTCCACGCCCGGACGAGAAACTTGTGGACGATGCGTGAGTCGGTTTTTGCATAGTACATATAGACCAATGGGAGGGGGGAAGGAGCGCAAGCACTGATGCTGCAAGTCTCGAGCTCCGTCCGTCGAAAAGTGGAGATTTTTGAGAGCGTGGTGTTTTGAAGGGCGTTAACTGGTAACCATGAACTTATTCCCGAATTCACCCTGAGCTTCACCGAGAAGAGCTTCAACAATCTGCTATTTCGCTTCCCTCTCATGCGCCCGTCCCACAATTCAAACCCTTGCTGGCCGACCATTAGACGACACAAGCGGCAACGATCGGAGCGGGAGAGCCGTCGAAAGGACATGGCGATTCGACGGGTGCAGTTTGACAAGCTTCTTCTGGAGGAGGGGAAGAGCGCCGAAATTAAGGAAGCGGAAAGAGTGCAAGGTCTATGGGATGAGGCCGAGCAGCACGCCGCCAGGAAAGAGGGCGATTTCTCGCTGGCTTGGAAGCAAGTCCCGAGCGTTTCGGAGAGCCATATATTCGGGTTTCCCGAAAGGAACGGGGGTACGAAGGTGAGAGGGGTGGGGGGAGTAGTTCCGGCGGTCATGTGGGAGTGAGTGCCCGTGTGCACATATTTCGGCACGGCATGACACACCTTGTGTCGTCATTGTCCTCGTTGAGCTAAGATTCGCATGTTAGGAAGATCATTTTTGCGACTTTGTGCATAAGACCACGGAAGAAGTGTGGGATGAAAAGGGATACACCTGAAATGCATGCACGTTTAGGTAATTGGTTTGCTGTATCCCCTACCTAGCGGTTGATATAGCCCGGGTAGCCCAATTCGATTGCGCCACCTATGTCCGTTGCTCTTTTGCTTTGGGTCATCGCGTCTGATAACATCGTGTCGAGTTCCAGACAATCACCATCAATTATCTACTTCAATACATATGCATATTCGCCCCTACATTTTCACGCCTACGCGCGTGTCTCTAGATTGTCAATCTCCGGCTGGTGGGTCTCGGGCTGACGGAGGTTCCAGGGGCCATCGGCCAGAACCTCTTGTCGTTGAAATCTCTTTCTCTGTCCAGCAATGCTCTCGAGGAGATCCCCGATGGGCTGTGCGATCTGACGGCATTGACCGAGCTTAACTTGGTTAGAAACAAACTCAGCGACTTACCGAACAGGTGAGAAAAGTGTACAGGTCTACGTCGGTTGCAGGGCCGCCGTCTTCCAGTTGAACATAGGAGTAGAAAGCATTTCACCCATTCCGCTTCTTTTTCGAGATTCAAAGCAGAATAAATGTCATGTGCTGGGAAAGGTGGGATGAGTGTTTGCTCACGTAGCTTGGTTAGTTTCTTGATGTACAACGCCGTTGACCCGGTTTAAATACCGGGGACTGCTTCATCAAGCTACTTTCAAATGAAAATGATTCGCTTTAGCTTAAAACAATATTTTAAGTGGTTGCGCAGGGGGGGGGGGTGAACTGTAGAGGTGTGGAACATGAGAGTTTCGTATCGTAGGACGTGTACAAGATCTAGCATATGTATTGAACCTAATATGGGCGAGGGATCGTATGCAACCTGCAATCCAACCGTGTGTTTCTCATGAAATGGAACAGCGGGTTATCTTCTGTATGCTGGCACCAGGAACTGCGACACAAATGTATCTAGTCGCATCTGTAACCAGATACCACACGTCCAGCTTGAAGTCTTAGGCCAAGCCCACCCTGGGCCATTCTTGTCGGGCCAGCTGATCGTTGCCCTCGGGATCCAAGCGTCTGGGCTTCCTAATGGTTGAAGTGGTCTATACATGGTCGTCCGACGTGCTGTGTTGCTTCTTTCTGTGGGCTGTGCGTGTTGATCTGGAACTTAGGTTCGGTAATTTGCTGCGGCTGAGAAATCTGTCACTGGCCGGAAATCGGCTAGAAACGATCCCTCCTTCATTTGGAAACCTCCTCCGCCTGGATCAAGTGGTGCTGGACTGCAACGCCTTGCGCAGACTGCCGGAGACTTTGGGGAGAATGAAATGCCGATGGCTCAACGTCAGCAACAACAAGCTGGTGAATAGAAGTATGAAATACTAAAGCACACCCCCGGGACCGGTCTTGAACGTTCGATCGCTCCACAACCACGAGGGTGCTCATGCCGAAAAGTGTGGTTGTGGAAAAATATCGTCGAGAGCGTTCCTCGGACACGACAGTAGTTGGGTTTCGCAGTCGCTTGGTCGCGTAGCGTGGAGCTTCGTTGTGGAGCACTCAGGATTTTGAATTTGGCCAAGGAAATGTGCTGTCGCCCGCAGGTTGGTAGTAGTTTCATGCCTCTTGTTGGTTTCTTGCGGTGTTGTGTCGTCTGTGGTAATGGTGATGGTGATGGCGGTGGTGGTGGTTGATTCCAATCGCCCCATTGCGCCTGCCGCCCAGGCCGGTCTCCCCCATTGCCTGAAAGATATGCCACGACTGACCAAGATCTCGGCCGTCAACAACGGTCTACGGTCCCTCCCCTCGGATATCGGAGATTCCAGGTGTGTTACACACGACGTTCGGTGCCGACCTCTATCTCACTCTGTTCGGCCTGTAAAAAGATCCTCCTTGCGACCGATCAGCTGGAGAAGAGGTGCTTCCACCCAACGAGAGAGCTGGTATATCCAGCTACGATGAATTCCATCCCGATCGCGTACCCTTTCGGAGCACTTTCTTTCCACCCACATCAACCTGAAGTGCTGTCGGTCCACCTGGTGTGTTTTGAGTTCAGTTGAATACATGCTGCCATTTCCAGCAGTGGTTTTGTCCCACAAAGCTCTACGGTGATTGTCTTTAGGCGGTGGCCAAGAATCTGAGTCCAATAGCCTTTAATAAGAGCGAAACCTACTCGCGGTTGCATGAACTTCACACTGCGAAAAAGTGGTTTGCTTTATAGATGATTGCCTTCCGCTGCTTTCGTTGACATGGGCACTTGATTCGCCGGACAGAACTCAATTCTGTGGCGTCGCCTCTTCGCTAGTGATGACGCGTTGTCCACCCGGCATCAAAGTGACTGGGCAATAATTAGTTGCGCCGGATTGATCATTCGGAGAACTATGCACTGTTATTGCGGAACAAGGTGTCGCCATTTTGCCTTTCTTTTCCCTCAGGAACCAAAACGAAGCACTCAAACAGTGTCGATGGACTCTCCCTCCCCCTCTGGCAGGTCACTAACGGCGCTCCACCTGGCGTCAAACAGACTGAATCAACTGCCGGATAGCATCTGCCGACTTAAGACTCTGAAAGTCTTGTGGCTCGACCACAACTACATTGCAGGCACGTGGTTGAGCCTACTCCGTCGATGCACAACAGTTTGTTGGATTTTCCGTTTGGTGTGTGAAGTTTTCGCACTACGCGACGTTCTCTCCTACGCCTGCCTGGTCGAGCATGCATCTGCGCTAAGTAACTCAAGTATGGGTACACCACCCGGCGGCAATCGCTAGTGCAAATCATACCTCTCTTGCGGACCTTTTGGTGGCTGACTACAACTCAAGAGATCAAACGCCCCAACGCACGCGGTGTTTCATGTATCCGTCTGCCACGCAGGCTTGCCGATGATGTTTCACCAGCTGGGAGGGCTGCAACAGCTGATGCTCGAGCAAAACGACATGGTGTATCCCCCCAAGGAGGTCATCCTGCAGGGCTGCGATCGGGTCCGCGCGTGGTGCTACCGCCGAATGCATGACCGTGTCATTGCGAGGCAGCACACCATCGTTATGGCCGTCCAGGATATCCTCAAACAGGTAAATCGGCTGTGGTGCGCGAATGTGGCATAGAGCCGGCGCTTTGGTGGGAAACCCCAACCCTTGACCCTTCCTTCGTGTTGTGAAGCCGATGGAAAGTACTTCCTATACAATAGTATTGTTGAACTCAGGGTGGCCCTCGCCTTGGTGTCTCTTTCCAACTGCTGCGGGCAAAGCCCACCTTATTTTGCTAGGTCACTTGGTTCTGGAGTGCCTCGGCACTGTCGAATTCTGTACGGGGCTCTAAATATCGCGTACTCCGATTCGAAACAACCGAAGAATTTGGTTTATTTCGGCACGATCGAGATACCGACGGGCGTGTCGTTATCTTTCTGACCAAGCACGCTACTTCCGGCAGGGTTAGGCGCCACCAGTGGTTGTTTGTCGTCGTGGTTGTTGTTGTAGCTGCTGCTGCTGCTGCTGCTGCTGCTGCTGCTGCTGCTGATATTGTTGAAGTGCCACTTAACGAAAACACCATCACCCTCAGATCCATGAGCGGGGCTTAGGCCACCCTGCTTTCTTTGAGCCGGATGTCGAGGTCGGGATGAACGAAGGCACCGACCACTTCTACGCTCTCGTCTACGAGCGGTTCTGGGACACAATGCTACCCGCCCTCGAGAGGGTGAGTAAGTTCTACCGTCCGAAAGGTGCGCATTTCTTGGCACGTTTGGGCCCAAGCGGGCTGCGTGAGTCTCACCTGTTGCTTACGCTTTGAAATTGAAGTTTCCAAAGCAACACGGAACAACCACTCGTGGAGACCGTCGGAGGAACGTGGAGGTCAGAGTCACACGATCGAAGAATAGTGAGTTGCCTCACGGGGAAGAGGGAACCTCGCGACACAAACGTATTTTACATTCCACGATCGCAACCCTCCCTATTTCTACGGATGCCCAGGAGTGGCAAACCGGAACGGCGGCGCCAAGAGGTGCCGTCACGTCTTTCGGATACTCGAGGGAAGAGGTAGATAGCGTGCTCCTCGACTACAGGGATCCCACGGGCAGGGTACTGAGAACCAAGACCCAAATGTTTCGGAGGTGTGCACGAATCGAGGTATTTTTTGTTTGGTTTGCGTTGCGTTCTTGTTCTCGCTTGCCTTGTTACAGAAGCAATGGCGAGCATCCACGTGACTGTTGATAATTGGGTTTTTTCCCGTACCACTATTGGCGACATGGACGATTTGAATGGTGCTTGCCCAATAACCGGGGAGATATTGAGAACCGGGATAGCCAAATCCGCTGTTTGCCTCGGAAAAGGAACTGAAACTCAAGACACACTAGCGGCTGAGGTGCGTGAGTTTACGGCCGTTGATTTATTGCTAATTTATTTGTCGATTTTTTCATAATGGTCTTGCTACCGCTACACAGGAGCACACTTTCAAACTTGTTAGTACAGGAACATGGCCAGTGGCCATGTTGTTTCGGCTGAGCAATTTGCAGGGTCATATGCATATCTTGCTTTCCCGTTGTCGTCAGGTGTGGGTGCATGGGCGCCAACGGGAGGAGGAGAGTGTGCGTGCCTCCGAAGGTAGGGTGGATGTGTGAGCGAAAGGCTACTCTGATCAAGCACGACATCATCCTCGAACGCGAGCAAGAGGAGCGGTGAGTTCTTGTACCAGTAGCGGCAAAAACTTGACCTGTGGAGCAGTCTGGCGTGAATGAAAACGAGACATATCACACCAAACACAGCTTGTGTGGCCAGTCAACACATCCTTGGTGAAGCAAAATACGCTCGAAATACATCGATTGAAACTGTTGCATATATATCGATACGCCTTAAGGTATTTTCGCTTGGTAGGCTATGCACTTAGAGCCGATAACCCATGCGAATACCGTGCCTTCCGTGTACTGATCCCCGTACGAAATCGCAGTCTTTGCCAGAAGGACTCTGCCTAGCTCCTTGATAGATGGAAAGTAAATAGCACAGTGGGAAAACATCGGATTCCGCCGGTCTGGTAATCTTCGTAGCAGGAGTGAACGAACACGAACGAAGAAAACTGCGCAACGCGCCAACACGTAGAGGCAAGGATTGTGACTTCTTTCTGACAATACCCGTTTCGGCAGGCGAAGACAAGCAACCGAGAGGGAGGACATAGAGTTTCGTGTCACTCTCGCCAGGAGGCTGGTCAAAGAGGGCTCCGAAACCATCGAGGGCAAGAAGAACTACACCAAGAAGGCCATCCGGATGGCCGAGGCTCTCAAGAAGAAGAAGCAGGTAGCGCCCCCGGTTTTCGTTCAGCGTTCCCATGAAACTTCTCATGTGTGGAGGATGCTCCTGTTTTCATTCCATACGACGGATTGATGCTATTTTTTCCGTTGAAACGAGTTAGGGGCATTAATGTACTTGAGGTTGCGAGACGATCGGCATACACAGCGTTCACCTACCCCGACACTCTGGGTAGCTCAAAGATCCTATAGTAGTGCGATGTACTCTCTCACATGGCGTTAAAAAACATTCGAACTCGCGACTTGCCTATTCACCTATCGATCAGTTTCAAGTGATACCGACATCATCTAGGCTTTTTATTGTTCCCAGCAGCAGTACGTTTGACCATTTCATCCTCGAGGGTGCCCTGCTTTTGTGGGGGCCAGCAAAAAAAAGCGTCACGAAGATACAACAAGAATGGCATTTTTTCATTGCCAAACCCGCGTTAAAATTTCTGTTTTCTTCGTAGATGGGGGACTTCGAGAGTGAAGCGGAAGCAATGAAAGCCCACCGTCGCCAGGTCGTCGAAAAGAAGTTCTCCAAACGCAAGGACGCGCTGAACAAAGAGAGGGAACATCGGCTGGCGGATCTCAAGGTATCCCTACCAAGTGTGCTACGGGTTGGCATTTCAAAAGAATGGAATCTGGCTTGATAAGGGTCATCAACCCACCGGGGATACCTCGCGGAAGTGCATTGCTTCCACGTCCTGCATGCATGTTGATATCGAAGAATGAAAGCCTTGAAGTTATGGTAGATTACTTACGGGTAAGAATTCCTGATCGAGCTGATGCCATGCTGCCGAAAGACGACTGTGCAACTGGCCGAAAAGGTATGTTTCCCCGAGAGATCTCGAAGGGGGAACAGATGGGTCAAAACGAAATGACCCTGACGTAACACGTGAGCAGGCTCCGCTACGACGTGAAGAAAAGTCCGCGCATATCGTGTCGGGGGAGAATATACACGAGCAGAGTAGTACTCGAACACGCTGAGTGCGGTTCTTACCGCAAAAGAGCCGGTCCCCAATGAAACTTGACACTGATCATGGGGTATAAGAGCATGGGGTCAGTGTAGCCAACCCGCTGGTACTTCCCATGTCCGAGAAGCTCTACGACGAGGCCACCAAATGTTTTAGGCCTCGCAGAGGGGGTGGCGCGTGCCGATAAGCACGAGAGTTCGTGGAAAAGCGATAGGGCCACACAAAAGGAATTATCTCGGGGGGGCTGGGTGCAAGAGTACGAATACGGCACGGATGGTGGCAATATCTTTCTTCGTTTCGGCCCCTGACCCGTTTTGTCTGTCCCCTCAGCTCAAGGTGGCAGGTCTCCAGGAGGAACTGGTGTCCCTGCGAGGGTGGGGAAAGGAACAAAAGGAAGCTCAAATAGATCAGGTACCGTGTACATGTGTGCAATAATAAGGTTGGATAAGGTACAGGCTAAGGATTGTCATGTATCAATGTCTTGTCTTGTCGACCACCCTCTCCACAATCGTAATGCAATAATGGCCCTACACCCCTGATCTTCGTACACTATGCTCCTATTCCCGCAATGCCGAATACATGGGTGGATTTCGTTCCCGTAGAAGCCGGAGAGAAGTTAATGCGAATATTCCACCACCTTGCTCAACGACATGTGCATGCTTTGAAGCTGAAGCATCCGGAACTTGGACGTCAAATATCATGTCCTGGGTGTATTGGACGACACAATACAAGCTTCTTCCGCGCTAGTCAATACGCAACCGCCTGTGTGTGTTGCACCTTGGATGTCATTGAAACCACGAGATATTAATACCTGTAGGTGTTGGCGAGCATGGCAACCCTACCTGAGGACAAAAAACTGGCCGAGGTTGAACAGCAGCTCGAGGAAGAGGTGGCGAAGCTGGAAGAGAAGGTGCAAAGCACGCGATGTCAAGTGCGATTGTTGTCTCCGACGTGGGCACATTCGAGCAGTTCAACTCGCCCCGTTCTGCGACCGAGTTGGCCTGCCTCTTTCGAAGGCCAACATTGCACTAGTGATTGTTAATGGCTCGCGCGCACTCGTCGTAGTATTTCTCTTCCACCGGTGGTTGGGCTAGGGTTCTTGAACTGTTCGCGTAGGTTGACAGTAGCGCTATCGAGAGCACAACCCGTCGGGGCAAGAAGCGACTCTAATTCAAGAAAATCGTCGATAGAAAAGTCCCTTCCTTAATACCCGGGCGAACGCGTATGGTCCTGGTATGATCATGTCTATCGTACTTACCCGAGCCTCGGAAAAATGCCCTCAAGCGCTGAGGGTCTAGCGCAGCATATGGTAAGCGCGATTCCCTAGCCAACTGTGGCATGTTTCCGTGAACAGACATACTGTGCTACACGCTGCACCAATCCACCGAGTGGTTTCCGAAAGCAACAGCCATTTTCGAAGTGGGTGAAATTTGGTTGGTTGTACGTGATAGTGGTGATTGTGGTCGACCCACTTCTTTTTTCTTCTCCTCCTCGAGTCCTTTTCCGTTCGAAGCCTGATCTTCTCCGCACTTGCTCCGATTTCGTCTTTGAATAGGAACGGAAGGTTGTACTTGCGCTTCGACTCGTCTCAGAGAGCTTCGACAGCATGTGCATATATGTACATCGTATGTCATGAACATAGCTCATGTACCGGTGTTCGTGCATTCGAACAGGTATCGAGAGAATAGAAGTTCCACATGCCAGTTTTTAGACCGCCTTACTCACCCGCTCTATTCCGCGCAGCACGTGTTCCAGCTGGACCCCTAGATCTTGGATTCATCCGTGCACTCTATTTCTATGCTCACTTCGTGAAACTCAAAAGGCGGCCATGGTGGCGACGCAGAAAGCGCGCAAAGTGATGGGGAAGAAGGTGAAGCGAGGGGACAAGGAGTTCCAGGAGATTGTTGACGAAATGGTGGTCGACCTCGTGCTGCAAGACATGGAGGCAGCGGGGGAGAGCGCCAGGCGGAAAGCGGAACAGGAGCACGAGGCGAGACTTTGGTTATACCGGCACATTAACTTTCCCCTCTTCTACTTGATCACGCAGCTATTGCATCACGCATGGCCTGGGCTATGTGCGTGTCCGAAGGCGCCATTCCCTCACAACGTTCCAAACACGCGGCTGCGAAACTCTGCTGCGTACCTTCCACGTTTCACGTCGGGGGAATGAGGTCAAGTACCTCAACGTGAACTCAAACGAAGGAGTGCTTGCACGAGAACAAAATTCGGACAGGGAATAGTTTCATCATTTCCATCATTTCAATCGGACGCCCCCACGGGTCTTTACTTTCATCCTGCGCAAGCCTGAAGTTGGCAGATATCGAAACATGCTGCCACTGTCTCGTGACGCCATGGCCATAAAGCCAAAGGGGCACGTCGAAAATGGAAAGGGTCATGAGAATGGACAAATATAGCGGCAGCTCTCGAGAGGGAAAGTGTAGGTTTCATTTCCCGTATGGATGAGCCACGACAAAAGCGTACCTGTCCCAGTACCACCACCATCAATTCGGTCTTCGTGATCGCTAAATCAGGTGTTCCGGAGGATCATGGCGATGTGGTTAGGGGTGGGGATGCGGGAGTCGTTCGCGGAATGGAAAATCTGGACAAAGAAAAGGATAAGCCAGCGCAGAAAAGACGCACGGAAGGTACTCAGTTTGGAGCTGACTACGCGCTTTTGTCTCTGTTCTGATCCGCGGTGTAAAAGAGCACTGACACCAAAACGCGTGTCAGAAACAAATGACGTTGCACAGCTGAAAGGTGAAAGGGTACAGGATTGCCAACGGTAGGCTAGTGTGGACTTGGTAGCTACGGAATACACAGGATGTGTCGTGGTCTCCCCCTCAACGTCGTTGTCGGATCTCTCACTTGGACCAGCTAGACATTTCCAGCCAGAGCTGAGAATCGGAGCACCCAGGGCGCAGAAGGGATGCCCTTGATGTTTGGCGGGAAATCGATCACTCTTGGGCGTGGTGGTTGCCCGAGAGGAACACCTATGAAGCGCAATACCATCCTTTTCGTCTAATTCTCCACGGTGCCGTATTTTCTTGCTCATACGCTGCAAACGATGGCCATTACCGCAGACACGTGAGTCTGGTGAGGCTTGGGGAGAATAGGCAAATATAGAAGTGTACTTTTACTGTAATTGTTTTTGTTTCTTTATCAGGCTCTTCGAGAGGCATGGCACGACTACGAGGCGGCTGGGGTAGTGAGTGTGATGGCCGAATGGAAAGCAAGCTTTTGGGAAGAAGAGTACGACATATATACTGACACGCAAACTTGGAGGCACAAGTGAGTTGGTGTCTCCGTGAAGCAATGAGAAAGAATGGGGATCTTCCACAAGGTGTTGCGTGCGCGGGTGCCTGCACATGGTACGCATTACATACAACGGAAAAAACTTTGAATACTAAGAGGTCGCGCGATCAATGGCCAAAGAATATCAGGAGGACGCCCAGACTGTCCGCAACGCGTGAGGATATTCGATCCCATCCCGGAGCTGCGACTTCGATTGTATCGGGTGTGCAATACAATCTGTCTGAAAATGAACAGCTCACTACTTAGTTCGCAAACTGTTGGGATGCCTTTGGTTACAGTTCAGTTTGGGCTAGGACGGGGATTAGGCCAGGCCTAGCCGGAGAAGAATAACAACGCATGAGGCCGAAGTGTGGCAGTACTGAACCCGCTTCAAGAATCGCTTGATTCGCCCCATTTGATTTGAAAACGTGTGGGCATCATCCAAGCCAGTAATAATGGGTGCAGGGGGTGAAGAGAGCCGTCGAGAAGACTATCGATACAACGGGAACTCGTTAGACAAGCCGTTGGAGGTAAGAGAAGATGAGGAAACTGCATTTTGGCTCTTGATACCCCGGCGTTAGATCGTCGTTATCGTGAGCTATTGTACGTTGAGATGTAACATGGCTGCCTCGGACGTCAGATCCGACAAGAGGGACACGGGGGGTAGCCCTGACCAGTTCCCGCGCTCCTTCTGTGCTTGAAATTCGCTCGGTGCACTGTTAGGGAAACGGGTGAAGTGCGAACGGTGCGTCCGACGGTGGAGGAGTTTATTCCGGATGGTTACGAGGTATGTTTGCTATATGACGTTCTCCGATTGCACATTTCAAGCGCCGTGCGTCCCATACTGGCGCCGTGCGCTATCCAAGTCAAGTGGATGGATGCATAGTTCGACATGAAGACTGCCACATTGAAGGATGGTGTTCCCTCTACGATTCCAATACGAGAGGTGACCAATGCAAGCTAGTGGGTGACGGAACCTGGCGCCCTCTCGCCCTTCGTAAGGCTTGGTTGAAGTCCATAGCCGTCGCTTCCCCCCGACGGAGCTTGCGTTCACCGCTCTCGTGGCCGTGTCCCATGCAGGTTCCCAAGCCTCCGTCTCAACGGCTGGAGGACATGAGCAGCACCGGCAGCAGCAGCGGACGTGACAGCAGCGGTGACACCGAGGAGACTGCCCCAAGACGACGAGGTAGAGGTACGGCTGGTGACAGCCGCAGCGAGGGCTCCAGAAGCTCGGGGTGGTCTATCGCCTCCAGTAGCAGTAGGAGGAGCAGCAGCGACAGCGGCGGCAGTAGCGGCGGCGATGACCGCGGCGACAATGACGACGACAATGGCGATGATGGTGATGGTAGTGGATCCTCGGTAAGGGTTTGCTCGGGGGCCTTTTCGCATGTTCTATCCCACGTCGAAATTGTCGGAGGGATAGTTTCTATCTTCTTCACGGAGAGCTACGAAAACCCGGAGAAATAGGGAGTGACCGCAGGGGGGGGCTTACTGATGGTTTTGTCATCGATATCGAGGGTATGTAGCTCCCGTCTGGGACAGATTTAGTTGCGCTTGGTTGTTTTCCACTTCTCAGGTTTAGTGCTATTCTTTGCACATGTACGACCATGAGTGAAAAGAAACCGATGGCAAGGTGACCACGCGCACTGCTTATACTGAGCCAGAAATCTCTCTAACCCGTCGTAAGAGCAACGAAGCCCAATATGAACCCGAGTGCGAGGCTAATTCGGTTGTGGTATCAAGATTAATGACCAAATGTTGCACTCTGCCGCCCCGTTGCACATTGTCAGAGCGACGTAGAAGACGGAGAGTCGTCGCGGTCCTCATCTGCAAGCAGTACATCAGCGGGAGCAGCATCAAGCTTGGCGGCATTCGATGTGGCGGACTCAGAGGAAGATAGGCAAGTGTCTCCAAGCCGAAACGTTTTAAAGACTTGCTGATACCGGATTTATCCATCAAACCAACCCGAACCTCGTGGTTTTGTGGTTAACAATCTATCGCTTTTCCATCTAAGTTTTCGGGGCCGTGGGTGGGAGGTAGGGGAATTCTGGGCATCAGGACATATATAGATATGTGTGTGAGGCACAAGTCACAACTGAACCGATACCGATCATTACTGATTCCAGATCCAGGGAGCATAACACAATGCACAAGATTACGTCCAAAATCCTGAAGACCTCAGTCGAAACGGCGTGAGTTTGCTACTGAAACCGTATGTCGCCAAAATGGGGTCAAGGAGTTTGCTCAGCGACAGCCCATTTTGGGATTTGTGTTCGGCGCAAGTAAGACTACCTTCGCGGAAATCGTAGGGGTGGCACGAGCTGCTCGGCGTGGCTTGCGGCCTTAATTATTTCCGAAAACGGTCGATGATGTGCACAGACACAAACGTTCTCGCCCGAGAAGCGGCCAGTTGGTATGTAAGCTGACTGGACATGCTCCCTGCTATCACGTTTGGTTGCCGAAAACAATGTTCTCCTGGCACGTTTTCCCTCAGGTCTTCGACCTCTTCCTCCAGTTCAGGATCACGATCCGGGTCTGCTTCGTCGTCTGCAGACAGCGCGTCCTACAGCTTGGCCGGTGGCAGGTGTGTCACATGCACGTACCAACGTTTTCGAAGGGAGGAGAGCGATATATTGCGGGTATATCAACTTCTTGGGCCCAAACCTCTGAGCAAGAACTCAGAGTGTGTGCGTATACACAAGATTGTCACAGCCAGTCAAGGATACAAGTGCCATATGCAGAGATAGACTGCAGCGGATGGTATCAACGACGACACTTTTATCAGTTTGAGGTACCGCAACTGGTGCTTTGAACACAAATCTGGCACAACCGGAGGAAGATTCTCTCAGCCCCCTCCCCCTTCGCTATTGCATCAGCGATCCAGCCGCCGTCGGTGCGTGATGCAACTGTTTGAAGTCCAATTGCATGAATGCAAGACCGCAACTACGGTTAGTTTGTTTGTTTAACTGGCGAAAGGTACGACTCCAAGTTAATATGCACGACTCTGAACATGTCAATGTTTCTTCCCAACGGCTTGCTAATCAAGCGATGACGAAAGCACTGGTAGCGATAACGACCGCGAGAGTGTCTCTTCTTCATCATCGTCACCGCTGCTTCTATTGTCGGACGGGGACAATATCGATGCCACCACCAGCGCTAGTCGGTGAGTATCTCATCGGCCGGCCGGCGAGAAGTAAAAGCAGGGTGGCCGTTGAAGGCAGCCGTTGTCAAATTGCAGGTGCACCCGGTTATTCATGGTAAATCCAAATCGGATGCAACACACGTAGGTGTCAGCAGGGGCGCCCGGAGAGCAGCGGGAGACTGCCAGAAGTAGAACGAAAAGCGCCCGAGAGTTGGCACGTACACATGTTGCAGTTGTGACCGCTGGACCGCAGCGACCCCGCGAGCGTTTTTCATTCGTGGCAGTCGACTTGGTTCGCAGCAGCACTACGATGGCATTTCTTATTGCGTCAGGAGAAACGATCGCGGTCGGCGTCGCCGGCTGTTATTTTAGGGCCCATGAAAGGCTGCCGTCCTCGGCCCTTGAGTGCAAGCTACACGTCTTCCGCCAAAGCCGAAATGAGATCCTCCGAGCCGTGGCAGCATTGCAACGCCCAAGGAAATGAAACAGTGAGCGAACCGTCGGTTCCTGAAGTCGCCCGCACCAAGTCGACACGGAAGAAAAAAGAAAACGAGCGAGGGGGCGTCACCCTAAACATTTACCGCAAATGCTGTCGCTGCTGCTGTAGAAAGACACCGCTCAACATCTTCGAAAACCCTGTGAAACAATTTCTACGCCGTGCGTCGACCCGCACATGCTCCCGGATATTCTGCCTTCTATGGCCGGCTCAGAGCGGCTACCAAGAGGACCTCAAAAGACGGAACAACAGCGTCAACGACCCTTGCCACGACCGCGCCCGACACGGGTTCAGCCGAAGCAGTGGCCTTGCAGATCACTTCCGGCGACGTTCACGAGGCAGCAAGTGGCCATCAAGATCGAGCTTTAGCCTTGAAAAAAGGCGAGCCGACCGCTTCTTGGGGCTTTGTACACAGGCCATCTGAACGTTGGTATTGTTAATTCACGTCTTTGCGGTATTTCGGATCCTGCATCAACGAATGTTGTCGTGTAGTGACGATGATGAACCAGTCTCGGAGAAGAGTTTGGCGCACTGAAGGCATGTTTCGAAATCTGCAGAACTTGGTACAGTAGCGATCGCTTCCTGGCTTGTGAATTCTGGAACCTGATGCCCCATGCCAGGTTCTGCCTAATAAGAACGAAAGCTTATCTCATGCGCAATCGCCTTGTCCACAAAGGTTCACTTGAAACTGCCGATGAATTCGCCAACGTGGTTCGGGATTGCATATACGTGATTGGTGCTTGATGCACAGAAATATTTCGTGACTATATGCTGGGTCTCGTTTGCTCTGTAGATACCAACGTTCCGTCGCCGGTGGACGGTGTTGCTGGAAAGGCCATCGTTAGCGGGAACCGAAAGGCATCCATGAGGGTCGACAAGGAACTAAGGTGATCACTCTTGTAAGCAGCATTGATTGGCATGAGGTGTATGCATTTACCTTGGTTGGCATACTCTTGGACGCAGTTTCCGGGAAAATCTTGTTGGACCCAACCCATTCGGTAGTCGCTCTGGAGCATCTGCCAATGGAATCGCTGATTCTACTACACTGACTAAGGGGCACCCATATACACGGCGCGTGCCGTGTTTTTAGCGCGCACGTCGTTGGCTTCCAAGCACGTGTCTATCCATCAACTCTAGTCCGCCTTTCTGATGCGGCACGACCCGGTGTGTAGTCTCGACAATACTGCGACCAACGACGCCTGTTCTGTTGCCATTCGTTTGAACCCAACGAAAGTAGCAGGAAAACGAACCGGTCTAAGTCCAAGGGATTGGCCGTCTTCATCAAAGACAAGGCTGTGGAAGTTTTGAGGGTACGAAACGACTTAGACTAGTGTGCCAAGAATGTGCCGAAACCATGGTAGCAAGCATCCACCATTCTGTTCCGGTACGATTGCATCAAGAGTCTGAACAGAGAACAGCTCCATCATTTTCTTTTCTATGATGCAGAAAGATGCCCAGTAGCGCAGTAAACGTCCTGTTGGCCGGTGAAATAGTGCCAGTTAGGGCTGTGTTTTTTATTGGTTGCACGTCCAAGTAGCAGTGCAGGTCTGCTCCGATTTACGCACTTATCTGCTGGCTTCTGGCAGGATGCGGAAAAGCTGGTTCAAGCCAGCGACGGCGGATCAAGCTCCCCAAGCTCCCTGCGGACGGAGAAGTCCTTGCAGCGTCAGAAAGAATGGGAGGTAGATCATGCCATGGTGAGGGCAAGAAAGCTGCGGGAGGAGCGCATTCAGGAATACCAACAGGAACAAAAGGTTAGTTCCCTGAAGTAGACGCGACACTGCAGGTCGCCGTGTATTAGAGAAGGTACACTGCAGGAAAAGGCAACCCCCTTGGTGGCATTGGGACAGCACAATACTTCCGAATTCCCGCAGTTATTGCTTGGGAAACAAAACGAAAAGAAATAGAATCAATGATCATGAAGATTGAGTCGCGAGGCAGAGGTTACGACGTGTACTATCGAACGAGAGACACTTCCTTCCCCAGATGACGAGAAGGTATATGAAGAAAGCAGCCAGACACAACCGTCAGGAAAAATCAAGCCTTTGTCCTTCCGCATGCACTGCCGGCAACCCAAAATAGCGGTGATGGAAGCCTCTTCCCGCAGTCCGATGTGCTACCCTTCCGTGAAAAAATGCTTTGAACAGCTTTGCGCATCATGAGGAGCGCTACCACCCAGAAAGTACCTTTTCGGCTTGATTTGGCGCCTTTTCGACTTGATTTGGCGTCATTGTCCCCTATGTAACGCCACACTCATGCATATGCAGATTCGTCGAGAAATAGCCGCAATCGAGGCGGCGAAGCTCAGCTCCCACGATTCTGTGGAGCCATCCGTTGATGAGGTGGGCTTTTTCTGTTCGAAACATATTTGATACTCAGCCACCAGTTCAGTCTTAGCGCACGTTTTTCTGTTGCGTGTCGTGAAGCCGTGATGATTGAAGTGAACGTTCTTGTCGATGACAACATGCTTTCAACTAGGATACACTTGCGACATATCCCGCCGATGCGTTGCGGTGTGTCCTGCATTCAGTTATTCAACCGTCATATCGACGGCGTGCTTCTTGCAATACAACATGTTGTAGTCAAAATCGTATGCAGAGACATCTCCATGTGTTGCGAATGGCATTCAATCATGAGCCGGGACTACTCAAGAAGAGGATCGCAAGCCTCATTTCGACACAATGTTCTTTGGAACACTTTTGCTACCTTTGAACGCCGACGTTCCGCCAAACCTCAGGTCATGTCCATGGTAGGGTGGGATCCACAGGGAACCTACACTAACAAGGAGTTCGAGACCTTCGCCAACAAGGCAACGAAGAAGCTTAGGGAGCTGGGCAGGGAGGACACCTTCGAGCTAGCGAAATACGGCAACAAAGCGTTCTGATACCGACGGTTCTGCATAAGCCTTTTGAAGGCATCGCGCGACCGCACAAGAACGTACCGCAAGTAGTTGTTTTCTTGAGTTGGGTTTCTTGAAGTTGTCGTGTGATCTTGGAGCAAGAGTAATAAAACGCAATTTGGAGATATACGGGAAGTTGAAAGAAGGGATAGGGATGAAGAAGTACTTGGACGGCCCCATGGACTATGCGAAAAAGCTGAAATTGCAATTTCGAGTAGGCGATCTGGACTTGCCAGAACGGAGGAAGAGGTATACCAGCCGTAGGAGAGAGGAAGAGGAGGATAGACGCACATGTCCATGTGGCAAATCGGAGGAGAGTAGACCCCACATAGTTGGGGAGTGTGAGTTGTACAGGAAGGAAAGAGAGGATCTCGAGGAGGAAATGAGACAGAGAGGGTGTGACATGGACAAGTTTGGTAAATTAGACAACAGCGAAAAAACGATCGCGATAATTGGGGATAGATGGTGGGCACAAGAGGCCCTAGAGGACGGGGATAAGATGTGCAAGAAATTTTTATGGAGTT
>FN649728.1:5125600-5140182 GCA_000310025.1 Ectocarpus siliculosus | reverse complement strand
CGGTTAGTTCAGTTTTTCCATTTCTGGCTTTTCAGGTTTGTGTTACAGTATGGGAAATAAAAAGTCGGTTAGTTCAGTTTTTCCATGTCTGGCTTGTCAGGTTTGTGTTACAGTATGGGAAAATAAAAGGCCGGTTAGTTCAGCTCTTTCATGTCTGGCTTGGCGGGTTTGTGTTCCGGTATGGGAAAACAAAAAATTTGGTTAGTTCAATTATTTCATGTCTAGGGGCTGGTGGCTTGTTTTACAGCGTCGGTGCCACTCGACGCCAACCTATTCAAATTTTGCGAACAGGGGGGGGGGGGGGGGGGTACTCATAGTCGTGCATGCCGTAGTCGTTAGACCATTGGCCTCGCATCCCTACAAAGCCGGGACGGAGCACGCCGGGTTCTCACCGGACCAGGCTCTCACATCACCAATGGCGAAGCACCGTGAGGCATTCGGCGAGTCGCATGAAGGGTGCGCTGCATCCTGCTAAGGGTGTTCGGCATCTTGCGCTTCCCTCCTTGCGTACGGATGACAGCTGCGTATGACTTAATTTATGTTCTGGTGCTTTCACTTCCAGAGACAGTTATAAGCACTGTGTAGCTGCCTCGAGGGTGCTTGACTAATTTAAGACAACGTGGTGCGATCACCCCCTTTGCGCAGAGTGAGGGTTCTCGACCCCGCACAACATAATCTACTCGACCACCATTATGACGGAGAGGGGGGGTCGAAGTTGTCGTACCATCTCGGAGCGTGTTATCGACGTGTTCATACTTCGAATTGACTCCTAGAGAAGGGCTTGAAATGTAGATAGCTGAAAGTCACTTGAGCTACTGTAGATTACGTCTGTTCCTACGGTTTGGGGTCAACGAAACAGCGCATTTACCTCAAGTCTTTATTGAGGCGGCAACAACCGACTGATCCAGCGAGGAGTTCTTTGGCGAAGTAACTACGGTAGATTGGTCCCTAGGTGTAAACACGGGGGTAGGGAGCAGTTTTGCATGATGACTGGCCGCTTGTGTGTTTTGCTGCACGGTCCGTTAACTTTCGGCGCGCTAATTCGAGAGTAATCTGCAAGTTTGTGTTGACGCAATAATCACGTGGCCATCAATATTTTTCTGGCGACTCGGGTGCAAAAAATACGCGGACCCGGAAACGGCAGCAGGCTTATGAGTCGCGATGTTGCAGCATCTCCTCTAGTTTGACGCACAATGAGAGCAAATCAAACGCATGAGGACACAGAACACGCCCTGAGCCGTCCTGCCGAAACGTGCAGGAGGCTCATTTATCCCCGACTGCTACACAGAAGTTTGGCCCCGGCTGTCAGCACTCGGAGGGAGACCTGGTGTATTCGTAGCAGAGACACGTTAGGATACCGCGGAGGCCCGGGCGGAACGTGTCGTCGGGAAAGTCTCCCGGGCACAGAAAATACCACTACTCAAGCCAACTCGAAAGAAAAACAATGAACCAACTCTTTTTGTATTATGAGCATTGAATGCGGCGGCAACCAACCGATCAAGAAAGGATTTCCTTGGCGAAGTGATGAAAACAAGGAAGAGAGTGTGAATATATCTTTGCAAGGGTATGAACAGGAACGCCTCAAGCCTTCCATGCCTACAGCAGCAGTACTGTAGTCTAGCTATGAACATTAGCAAACAAATGCTTTGGTATCAGCAAATGGCGGACAAACTTCGGTAGCGGCAGCGGTCGAAGTGGATAATATCCGACGGTGCCCGCCAGTTAGTGTGAATTAAAAACACAACGCGATCGGGAGGTAGACCAGCACAACCGACAAAAGTGTGTAGTACTTAGTACAGTCGTGGTCCCGGTTTAGCGGTCCATAGTGTCACTAAATGTTCTAACCGCTTTTTAGGGCATCGCCGCTAAACCGGATTGATTGGTACAGTTATATCGTAGTTTGACTACCGAGGTGCAGACGTGCCACGAGATTTTGGGACCGCTGTTCAGGGCATCCCGCTAAACAGGGACCCGCTAAACCGGGACCACGACTGAATGTGGTGAACAAACCATTGATACTATAATAGTATTACAAATTGTCGACACATACGTATCATAGTCTAGAAGCCTGCCTGCGTCGTGTACCTACCTAAGGTCGCATGTTCATGGTCTACTACTGTAGTGGTTGGATCGTATGCCTATGTAGGGGGTCATCAAGCGGCGGGGCTGGTAGGCATATAATAACGTGCGGCGATGACCAAAGCAATTCAAGTCGTGCAGCGAGATATGCAACTGCAATTCGACGCGGGGGCGCGCTAATAAGGGAACGAAGCCAGTAGAACCGCAGGACCCCCATAACTACTGATACTCCCGTGTGTGACGCTGGAAGAAAATGATACGTACAACGGTTCTGGCCCCCAAGACTTTCACACGCCATGGATACCCCACGGGCCGAACTAGGCGCGACGCCTGTTGGAGATTGCCGAATCAAGGAATCAATCTTTTAATCTTCGCCCTTTGTTTCTGTTCCAGATCTTGTCCGCAGATATGGTGGGGGCTCCGCAGTTTGCTTTCGGGGTGACTTTTTCGAATTTATTATTTTTGGCTTTCTCTGCGAAATGTGACAAGCTGCTTCACATCGCCTGTTCGGGGGGCTCTCTTCACCTTTGCAGTTTTTGCATCTCTCACATAACCGTTCTTGGGAAACACCCAGCACAGCCAACGCAGCGGGTGCAAAAGGTGAGTGCTCGAGGGCTGTCGCAGCTTGTGCTATATCCGTGACGCGTGCTTGCGTGCGTGAAGTTGGATCCCAAACGGCTGCTGCTTGTCTGGCATGCTCAACGAGGCATCGCGTTCCTCTTGGTGGCCTCGCCCTCACCGTTACTTGTTCAGGAACCAGAGGAACACACGTGGCTCCTCGTGCAAGACCGGCGACTACTCTCTCTAGATATAGACACCACGAGCGGCTTGTGCCCTTCTCCGACAATGGAACCATAGCCAGCGATAGTTTTGATAGAAATGGTACACTTGACAGCACATCGACATCTCCCCCACACATGGGCGGTGTAAGTAACTCTTCTATTCTCTCTTGCTGCGTAGACACAACACCCACTACGGCAGAGAATACATCATGTCGGCACCGCCCCTGCCGGATTTCTGGAGTGAGGAAAGGGATGCAAAGGGTCGCACGTATTTCTCTAACCATCGGACGCAGGAGACGACGTGGGAGGTGAGCAAAGAGCAGTAGAGAGAGCAGCAGAGCACTTAGGGTTCGTTGCAGGATGCCCGGCCCCCCTCAGCTCCGCTGAAATTTCCCAGATTTTTCTTTGCAGAGGCGGTTTGCGGCCACCGGCTAGTCACCAGCTACATTGTAGTGCTATCGGCAACTCGCAGGAGGTTCTGACGCTTCTGCGGAGTGGTGCATGCTTTTGGAGAGAGGAGGGGGGTGAGAGAGGAGAGAGAAAGACAAAAATTAGGTCGTCATTATCGATTCGACATGACGCCGAACCACCCAGGCATTCATATGCACAGCATTGCATGGAATCTTCCATGTACCGTCGCCATGCCATGCCAACTGAGACCCTTCACCCTGTTACCATTTAACCACCCACACACCCCGGCTTTGATTGATTTCTTCCCACAGAGGCCGGTGGTAAGCGTCCCTCAGGGAGAGCCAGACCTTCCTCCTCCCTACGGTGGCAACGCAGCCCCTCGCGCGGCGGCCGCACCGCCCCAGGTACGACTGCCTGCGTGCTGCGTGCATGGTTGTGGTGGCAGAGAAGTCGGACCGTTTTGTTTCAAGTTTCGTATTGGGAGGACGGGTGAGGGGTGCAGGAAGGAGGACTGATGTAGGTTTTGAAGGAAGCTGTTGACGAGCGCACCTAAGTCACATGTGCTAGGTTCTGTTAGAGATCAGGCGGGGCTCGTCGTGCAATCCGCACCGTCGAAGAGTGCTCTGGAAGGCTTCCTTTTTGAGGTGTGGTCCACGGCAGCCGTTTCGTTGACACTTCATGTACCCCCATACAACGGCTACACGAGCATCCGCAGCCGTTTTTTTGCATGCAAAACGCCTGATGATGGTGGCAATGCCTCCCTATATCGCTTGAACCGGTAGCATGCAGCACTGTGGCGGCCACATGCCCACATGCCCGAGAGTGATCACACACATGCCACCACGTCCTGAATTGCCACCGAAGAGCCCGTGTTCCATGTATTCCACATGGTCTGTTGGCTATTGATCAGGTTCATTACTGTTAGGGTGCGGCGCAATTACCGATAAGGAGGAACGTGTGTGGCATTTCTCGTGTCCAGGAATGTCATTTTACGTGGTTGACCAACCAGACAAAAATTCCGAGTTCCATGTTCCCTGTTCCCTGTTTTGGGAGGGGGGGGGTTAAGACACGCCTCTCAGGGCCAATGCACTCTGTAGGTTAGATCCTCCCTGCATCGTTTTTTGTGGGCTCAGGTCGAATGCATCTGAGTTGAGTGGGCCCTGGTGTAGTGACGTGTTCTCTGCATACAGCAGTATATCTTACCCAGGTTTTGTTCCCTTCTTTGGCGTTTGCCGCACAGCCACAAAATTGAGAGCAACCAGGCTCTGTCTGTCTGGCTCTTTTTCTCTCTCCCTCTCTCGCGGACCAGACCCAGTTGTATGAAGTACGCACCAGACCTCGAAACATTGAAGTATTGCTTGGCCTCTCCACTATTGGCTAGTCTGTGTTGTCTCTGAACAACACTGCACGTTGAGAGTATAGTGCTTTCAGTGTGGCCCCCAGTGCCTTATGTCTAGCTCCTAGTATAGGAAAGCGGGATCGGCGGAGGAAACCCCCTTTCCTTGATTACCCCCAGAAACCTTGTACCTATGTATGGCACACCCTCTGGCGAGAAGAGTTCACCCACCCGCCATCATCGTCCACGAAGTCGCATTGAACTTTTCGCTCTCTCGGGACCCCCAAAGCAGAAGGGGATGGTCGCATGAAGTGTTGCCGACCGTGTCTCCCGAATGTACCCATGCCGTTGTCCCCTGCTGCCGGGTGCGTAACGCGGCCAAGCAGGCGGCACGGTCAGGCCCCTGCTGCACGCCAAGGCTGACGTTCTGGATTTCGTGCGCGTTGGGCTGGGTCGTCTGGGTCTTCGCTGTTGCGGTGAGGAGCCAAGCAAAAGCGCAGCAGGACACGATGGTCGTTTATTTTTGTTTCGTGTCCCCATGTGCTACCTACCTGTCGCGTCACCTCGCAAGCATCCCTTGTGCAAGGCTGTTGTTTCGTCTGTGGTATGATACGCTTTGTATCGGATCTCGTGGAATCGTTCCTGACACTTGTCTCTCGTCGAGGTGCCACACCTTCCCTCGTGTGGTGCTTGGTAAGTGCGTACGGAGCTGATCACGGCACCGGGGATTGCTCAAAAGCCAAAGGCACGAGTTTTTCCAGTGGTTTGTGAGAGTGTGATGGTGGCTCGTACGCAGCGAGGACGAGGACGTTATTTCCCAGGAGACGTACAAAAAGCTGTATGTTTATCGCGGACGTTTCGTGTCGAAGTCGATTAGGTGCTCGTGTTTCAGTCAAAGCACCGGTGGGTGAGTTTCTATTTTGCTGGCTTCGTTGAGGTGCGTCGTGCGTTTTGTGGTACATAAATAGGATACATGTTTATGGACGCTTTTTCGGCGGACCCGCGTCCGATGAGGATAAGAATTGCGCCAAGATGTGTGCGAAGCAGCACCAAGTGCTGTGCCATTTGTTTCGTGTTAACGTTGACGAGGTTTGGGGTATTATGCTAATAGAGTTTCGGAAGAGCTGTCAATCGCGGTCAAACAATGATGGGCATACCATTCGCCAGACGGGTTACACCGACAGCCATCTATGTAGTGGTGTGGAACACTCGGAAGCTGTGGTATGGGTGTTGCGGGCCGAAGTAGAGAAGCCGCCTTCATCGACTTTTTGTACTCCCGCTGCGGAGTTTGAAGTTGGCCATATGATGCTTGCAGCCACCAAACGACCTGTCTTCCCATGCCTACTTTAAGCAGCCCACCCAGGCCTAGCGCCATGCACGCCAGTGTTTTTGAAGAAATACGCCACCACTGACGAGTTCCAAGGGAAGCCAAGGAATATGCAGGTCTTGACAATGCACGTCTGCCTCGCTTCCGTAAAACTTGCGCCGCGTGTCCGGGTCGACTGAACGGGATATCCAGGCCTCTGCGGACGATAAGTGGGCCAAAATTGACGGCTTTGACATCGGTGCAGGGGATGAGGACATCCTGGACGATTGCGATTCAAGCGATGACGTGTGCTCCCTATGTAAGAGTGCCCTGTTCATCACATGATAGATTCTGTTATCGACTTGCTTAGCATGAAACCTTATGCTCTATGCAGCACTTTTTCGAGGATGTTGTTCCTGTTAGCTCTTGTGTATCCAAGTTTTGGCAGGCTACAGTAATAACTTCGCGTGGGGAAAATGTGGTACTGGACGGAAATCAGAACGATGTTTGATGTAAAGACGACAGCGGCAACACTGCTCACTCTGATGTCGTAGCACGCATCAGCAAAAGAGTAGGGCGAGCAGAGAGGCGTGCTTTCGCAACCGCTACACGGAGTAAACAGGAGTACATAGAACGAGCACACTCGTTGTCAGGATGCTCTACACTTGTGATTCCCTCCCTTTCAACAGCTACGCCAGCCCCCGCGCCTCATCATCACTAAAGTATCTAGCTCTTTTGGTTTGCTCCGGTTGCAATCGCAGACAAGGCGTTCACGGCAATGCAGTTCATCGCCGCCGTGGTGGTGTCGGTGTCGATGGTTCTCTTCACCCTCGCCCTGTTCCGCCCGGCGGCTGGGCTCAAGTGCTGCAGCGTCAAGTCCCTGGCGATCGCCGCCGGCAGCCTCATGATGGCCTTCGCCTTCTTCGAGATGCTCGCCTTCGTTCTGATTATCGTCATCGAGAAGGAACTCGACGGCGGTGAGTGCTGCCATAAATCCAGGATGTACCTCTTGGTAATGCTGGGTTTTTATTCCGTGCGCTGCAGCAGTTACTTAGTCTCTCTCGCTCTCTCGCTCTCTCGCTCGCTCTCTTCGCTCCTCCCCATTGCATGCACATGTTTTGCGTTGGGAGACGGCGATCAACGACCGCGACAACACTATCAACCTGGCTCAAGTGCTGTCAACCTCTGTGTCCCCGCATTTCCATGTTTCGGGAATGACGTCTAACCCCTCCCCCCTCCCTTCGCGTGGACGCGAACGCCGCCACCGTTGCTGTTTTCTTCTGCCCCGGTGGCGCTCAGATTTCAATAGCGGCTTCGGCTTCGGCGAGGCCGACCTCGGAGCGACCTTCGGTGTGGCGGTCGTAGCGGTTGTGTTGGGAGTGGTGCAGGCCGTTTCGGTCTTGACGTTCGCCCGCAGCTCTGGAGACGGGCCCTTCTTCAAGTGTTTCAACGAGTGCATGACCATGAACAACGCCCCATACGCCGCCGCCGTGCCGACCCAGCAGCAGCCGCCGCCGCAGCAGCAGCAGCAACAGCAGCCGGTGCGTTCGATTTTTTGTCCCCAATGTTGTTGCGAACGATACGTGCCGATGACCATACTTGTAGGTGGAAATGTTTTCAGTTCGACGGAGTGCGAGTAGAGAGTGTTGTTGAAAGCGGTAAGAACATCTGTGGGTTCTCATTTCACTCCCCACCGTTTCACGTCCACCGGACGCACAGGCGCATCAATAGGTATCAGAGGAAGAAGGTTAAGTGATGGTGTTGAGTTTTGTGGTTTTGCAAGCACTCTTGATGCGGAGACTGAACCAACCCTGTCGTCCATTCTCCTCCACGGCCTTCCGGTCAGGGGGGGGGGCGCGGACTAGAAAACGCTTATTTTTGTGCTCCACTCGCGTTTTTTTTTTTCCGGCTATGTACTGGGCTGTGTACTTTCAACCGCAAGGCGCTTGGCGCGGTCCATGCAAGTTGCAGAGACGCTCGCGAACGCGCAATTGCAGGGCAGTGGTGCTACCACGCTGCCACGAGGACTGTTCGACGTAGCACGAGAGGGTACCTTGGTAGAAATGTTACGCCGTCTTCTTGTGCACGTGGTCTGAATCTGAAGGCCGAGTGTCTCTTCTTTCCAGTTGTTTTTGGGCCCTTCCCCCCTGTCAGGGGCGACCGCTAGCCGGAAAAACTTTGTGCGTTCGTTGTCCCGCCGGGACTGACATGTTCTTCTTGTCAGTTAATTTATCGACGATCGATAGGATTTTCAGCCCGTACACACACGTCGATCGGTTCTTGAAGCCCGCCGCCCGCCATGTAGACATCCCCGCGCCCCGTTGAATGCACAGACTCTCGCATTCTTTGCAGGGAGACAGGTCTGCGTGATAATTTTAGCGAACCGCGTACCTCTTCCCTGATGATGGTGTATTTCCCGCTGTTCCCAAACGCCGTCTGCAGCCCCTGCGCACGGCAGTCTTCGCATCGGCCGCATCTACGCAAGCCCCGGCGCCAGCGCCGACGGGCCCTGCAATACCCGCCGCGGCGGCGCCGGTACCCGCAGGACCGGTGCCTGCGGAGCCGGCAAGCACAGCGGTCTGACCCCTCCACCAAGTGCACGGGGACGTTTGATGGCGGCGGCGGCGGCGGCGGCTGTGAAAGCGGCTCCATATTTGGCGTATGCTGCATCAATACATCTGGAAGTTCACCCCCCTGCGGCAGGTTTAACAGGGTTCGGGGTCGGACCGAGGACCGGTCCGAGAAGTTCCTCGCAACGACCTGCGGGGGTGGGGTGTACTCATAGTCGTGCATACCTAGTAGTCGTTAGACCATTGACCTCGCATCCCTACGAAGCCGGGACGGAGGACGCCGGGTTCTCACCGGACCAGGCTCTCACATCGTCAAGCGCGAAGCGCCGTGAGGTATTCGGCGAGTCTAAGGGTGTTCGGCATCTTGTGCTTACTTTCTTGCATATTGATGACAGCTGGGAATGACTTTCTTTTTTTCTTCTGGGCAACGCCCCGGGGGGGGGTGACGTTCGTTGTCCGGGGATCGTGTGGTGTCTGCTCACATGGACGACGGCATGGCTGGTGGCGCACTGAAGGGTTTTGCGTTGTGCTTGTGCCCGCGCCCGTTTCCCCCACGCCCTACTGTTCTATACTCTCCTCGTTTATTTTGATGATGACTGATTGTGGACATGGAGTTAGATTTTGATAGACCACGACCGAGAGGTGGATTTAACTTCTCTCACTTGGTGCGTTACCTCTTGCCACATCGCACGCTATATGTGCCCTCAATGCTTCGAAACGCCCGTTTCACCCGGTATTTGTTGTACTACGCCATTATTTTTCGTCGTCGATTATTTTTCCCACGGCGAACGAGTTTTGAAGGGTTTGTGTATTGTTTGAGGTGTTTGGAACCATCGATGTTTGTTGAGCAATGTGGTATGCGTACAATGTATAGATTGCAAGGCAATGGCATGGTGTAGGGTTTTGTACCGGGTTTGTGCTATGAGATGGGGACAGCGGTGTTGTTAGTCATGCTGACCCCGAGTGGACTGTTCGGGAATAGGCAGCTTCTTCCCAAGCGCTATGGCGCTTGTCTGTTTGTGGCTGCTGTTGATTGGGTGGCCTCTGAGTTTGGGTGTTAGTCTACATAGATAGGCATTGTCGCGCTCTGTAGAATCTGATTTCTGTTGTCGGCGCCTCAGCGACATGAGCGTCTGGGTTGGATCCGGCCGTCGAGTTCACGTTGTTTTGAGCGTCCTCGCCTGCCGTTGTCTCAATCAACTAACTGCACTGCTGCTGCTGGACTAGACAACCGAATCGTGAATCTACCGCTCGCTGTATGTACGCCAAAAAATTGATTCTAAAATCCCCCCCCCTCACTAATCTACATATTATATGTTCCAAACTTGAATCGACACCAGTAATCAATAAATAATAAATCACCGTCAGCTCAATCGGCCGTGGAAAAAACGACGTTTCTCCGGCCCATTTGCAAGCTGGAGTCCCAGGAGCCGTTACCTCTTAGCGTTGACCGCGCGTGTGAGCATATTCCGACACAGGCACGAAGTCTCACGGCCCGCCTCGTTGAGAAGTTTATCTACGCTATAATTCAATTCAATTGGGGAGAAGCAGCTATGGCCCACAGCACTCTACAAATTGTACATATACAAAGTGATCTCTGTTGCTGGAAACCCAGATAATACGGCTTATTTTTTGTCTTCGATCAGAGCTAGTCATAATAAGTACTTCGAAGTATTTGTTTTTCAACCTCGTTGAGAACGGGCCTCTAAGCCGCGAGCCGTGGGATCAACTGAGGTTTCCAGCAGCGGCGCGTTCTGTCGCATGCTGGAGGTACAATGACAAACGTCATTCATTCGTGCTTGACTGGCCCACGTATGTATGCATATGCATGGGACTACACATATACTACGTACTGCAACATGAACACATACATTCAGTCAGTGTGTTCGGTGCCGCAGTGAGTGGCAACCCAAAATACGCGCGAATTTACTTGCGCACAACGTTCGTCAGCGGCCGATGAACAAATCGCCTCTCTAAGTAAAACGGGAGTTGTTTCGTTTGGGTCAGCGTCGGAGATACCCTGTCCGCGATGTGGGTCTCTGTAGTGGCAAACATGCGTCTATTGCTGTGTGATAAATGATGCCTTGGTTGTCGAGAATTCCCGACTCACGGTCGGGTGATGAAATCAAATCAACTCTGGGTAACCTTGAAGCCCCACAAATAAATACACACACAGAAAGACTAGACTACCCATTCGAGGTATACCCACAGTCGAACGGGATGTGGTGGAGTCTTTTCAGTGAGTGGAGGAAAACCGGCTGGGCACTGGACTTATTTCGAGTCTTTTTAAGTTGATACACTGATGATTGATATCAGTTATGCCAGCTGGTGTACAAAAACATCTGTAAATAGGTAACTTACATGTAGTTCTCTACCTGGTACAGGTTTTCCGTCGAGAGACACCCCGAAAAGGTGGTCGAAAGCAATGGTTGACGGGAATTTTCCATAGGAAACTTCCGGCTACACCACCAGAGCTACAGTATATAGCCCGAGTGGGTGAATGGGAAGGACGGAGGAAAAATATATACCCCGATGGACAAACTGCTCTATTCCGAAACTACTTGTTGCTGCTTCGACCCCAGTGCGCCATACGTTTTTTTTCTATCACGTCTGAAAGCTAGAATATTTCGCCAACCCTAACCCCAACTCAACCGATCCGACCCAAACCTATGGCATTGGAAAGTGCTAGGTCACTGTACCAAGCAAGCCTAGACCGCGGCAAGCCGCGGCAACGCTAGGTTGCTGCACGGTGGAAAAGCTAGGTTTCCGCTGTCCCGTTTGGCTACTGCTGTAGGTTGCTGTACCGTGAAAAGCTAGGTTGCCGTGCAGGGCTGCATCTACCCAAGGAATGTTCCAACAAATGGTATCCCGATATGGAGACCACCGCTTTCGACCAAGTCGTCAGCACTACTGCCGAAAAGCCCGCAACGGTCAGAAATTGCAAGTTGTAATTGTTCCGCGAGTTTTCTGGTGCGCGATTGCGACGCCACATATTAGCGTCGCCGCTCCAGAGACCACACACACCCGCGAGGAACGGTGCACAGTGCACAGCTGGTCCTCTGCACAGAATGCAAAGTTCCCCTTCAGGCAGCACGCCCTCGCACGTACCACATCGCGCAGTAGTTGCACACAAAGGCGCCTCGCTGTGCATCGCATCACATCACCCTTGACCTTGAATCCTTGCGAGATCTTCGTCGGCAAGAAGAAGAAGAGAGTCGGTTTTCTGGTCACGACCGTTCTCACCGTTTCAACGTTTCGACAGGAAGAAACCAAAGAAAGAGGTGAGTGAGTGACATCCTTGCGCAAATGCTCACCGTAGACACGAGGGTCCAACAGCAGCCACCAGATAAATTACGGTCTGTTTCTTGTGCATGGCATAGATAGCATCTCAGTGACACGACAAAGGCAACGCCGTCGTGATGAGGCCGGGTACAGCTACGACTGCTGCTGCTGCTGTGTACCTGTCTGTACCTGTCTGTGCCGCGCGTGCGTGTGTGTGCGATGTTACGTGTGTGTGCGATGTTTACGTGTGTGTCCGACGATGTTGATGATCCGGTTGGCACCTGTTGAAGCGCTACTTATTATACATACGGCGCTGTTGGATCGAATTCGACCACAGCCACGAGGAAGAGTTTGCGACACAAACCCTTAACCCAGCGTGTTTTGCATAGCAGTGGTCCGGCAACCGCCAACATTCCGACGCTGGCGCAAGCTGCAACTTGTTTCAGTTTCAACAAGTTGGCAGGTATCTCGTATCTCCTGCTGCTGGCCTCTTGGGCCTTTTTCAACGATTTTCCAGGAGAACCCTTTTATCCTGCCACGTCCATATGTTCGTGAGGTTCACCGCACCACCTTTATTCCGGAAGAACTGGTCTCCCCCTGTACTCTGTTGAGAAGAGTAGATGTCACAAGGTACTGGCTGCTGTAGTATGGATAACGGCAGATAGATGACGTGTACGCAACCGAGCGGAAGGGTTCTTCTCATTCTTCTCTCACTCGCCTCCCACAAACGTCGGCCAAGAAAGATCGTACTGCTGTAGCCTACGAAAGGAATCAGTAAGCCATTCATTTACGTTGGCTTTACCCGAGGCCGAGGTTGTGCGCAATTGCACTTATTTATTTCCTCTTCGGCCCTTCAAGAAGGGCCATTGGGACTTTGAAATGACTGATTGATGAGAGGCGCCCCCAAGCAGAGCGGTCAGGATACATACATGTTGGCTTTGATGTGAGGTCATAATTTTCCTGCAGAGGGTGGGCGCTCATGTCCCCAACGTCTTGTACAACCAGAGTTGCCAACCGAAAACGTTTCTACCGTGCATGGTGGGTCTGGGTCTGCAGTTACATATCTGCCTTTTCCCGTTCTGCTGTGTAGAGAGAGCGTGGGGGGGAGGGGGCCGCACCACAAGGAACAGGTGGCTTCGTTATATTGTATTTTCATTTTGGGATCTTGGGATCATCTCTGCGCAGAGGAGTGCAGCGGCGGGCACGTGTACCGAGCAGGCTTTTTGATATATACGACGGGGAAGATTCCCAGGATGAGGGTCAAAAGGCGCTAATCAGTCCCGCCCGCTCCCCAGAACAACCAACCGGCAGCTCTGATTCTTTCTCCGTGACTGCCGTTCGTGTTCGGTGTAGGTACCCCCCCTGCGAGCACGAGACTCCTTCCGTCAGTGGTCGTCATTCTTCTGCGCGACAAGGAAAGATGTTCAGGGAAAAGCCGCGGCCGGAAACCCTGCCCGAGGGTACGAGAGTTGCAGCAGTCAGCAGCAGCAGTAGTTGGGCAACAGATACAAAACCGGCCTTCTCCACTCCTCCTTCCATTTCTGCGCTATCCACTCGAATCGAAAAATTGTTCGTCGATGATCTGTTGCCGTTTACTGGATACGTCATAATCTTCGTGGCCGAAATTTGGCACATACTTCTCATTTTCTGTCGGGCGACGAGCGCAGACACGCACCGTACCACACGCCCACTCTGTCTACTTTTCTGGACTGCGGTGAGGGCTCAGAGGTCAGCCTGATACACGAACGCAGTATCTAGGGGTGATGGGAGTAAACGCCATTTCACGCACCGCACACTGGAAAACCGTTCTTGCGTGTCGTTCTCCAACGTGATCCTCACCCCACCCCCGTTGGTCACGAGCATCACCTCCGCTCTCTACTCGCCCGGCGTATGCGCAAGCCGCGGAGAAATGGCGGCGGCCAAGCACGGTGCTTTTGGACGCCCTCTTGCTCATCTTCACCTAACACCCCTCACCCTCGATCCCCCACCGCTATCGGTGGAACTTCAACCTGCCCTTAACCCCCTCCCGCTCCTGGTTCATTCGCAGGCTGGGAGGTCAAGACAACAACTACAGGCAAGGTGTTTTACGTCAACCACGTGACAAAGGTGAGATATGGGGGGCGGGGGGGGGGAGAGAAAGACCCCGTTGCTCTGGCTGCAGAGTGTTACCGCCGTAACCTTGAGCAGTAGTCAGTATTCCTGCAACGTCATGCGAAGCGTTTTCCTAACATAGACTATTTAATGCCCGAGCCAAACCATCGCGGAGTGCACCCCGGGGGCAGCCGTTTGTACGTTGTCGCGACTGAGCAGAAAGAACCACGCGCAACACCGGAGGCGGTGATTTCGTGTTGCGCGTGGGTTCGACTCCTAGGGATAAACGGTGAAACGCAAGGCGAAACGGCCGGCGTATTTCAGCACTGCTGTTCGATCGATGTGCTCCGGACCCGGAGGCCTAGCTTCCTCTCTCCTATCCAGGGGCGGCATTATTCATGAAGCTTTCATGAATCTTCGTTGCGCTGAGGTTAAAGTGCTTTCGGTTGTCACCCGTTTGCCGCGTTCGATATCAACATAAGAGGCCCGTGCGCTGGTGGGGCGGGGGGGGGGGGGGGGGGGGGACCCTTTTGTTTTGGAGGCCTTAACGGTTAAACCATTTACCCCCCCCCCCCCAAAGGAGGGAACTTTTTTCCCCCGGGACCGAACCCCGAGGGGCAACCCCCCCTTCCCCTTTTGCCCAAGGGGGGCCAAAAAGGTTTTCCCTATTTTGTTTTTCCTAAAAAAAACCTTTCCCCCCTTTTTAAAACCTTTCCTACCCCCCG
>FN649728.1:5084728-5125500 GCA_000310025.1 Ectocarpus siliculosus | reverse complement strand
CGAACCCGGAGGCCTAGCTTCCTCTCTCCTATCCGGGGGGGGCATTATTCAGGAAGTTTTCAGGAATTTTCGTTGGGTGGAGGTTAAAGTGCTTTCGGTTGTCACCCGTTTGCCGCGTTCGATATCAACATAAGAGGCCCGTGCGTTGGTGGGGCGGGGGGGGGGGGGGGGGGCGTACTCTTATGTTTTGCATGCCTTAGCGGTTAGACCATTGACCACGCGTCCTCGAGAGGACGGAGCATTGTTCCCACAGGACCGATCACCGATGGCCAATCGTCCCTTCCTACTTTGCCAAAGGTGGCTCAAAAATGTCTTCCCTAGTTTGTCTATCCTAACGATATCCCTTCCCGCCTTTTCAAACCACTTCCTACTCCCCAGTACAGCTACCGTCCTCTCCTCTCTATTCCATGCCTCAAACATCTCCCTGTACCTCCCTTCTATTTTTCCCAGCTCAGTCATGTACACTTCCCTCTCCTCTTCGTACCACGGACATTCCGCGACTACATGAACACGGTCTTCGCATTCGAAGCCGCAATCACATTTGAACTTGTCGTCTTCGTCGTCTACCGTCCTATGTCTTCGTCGACGTTCTCGAAGGTCTGTGTCCCCGGTCCTGAACTTGATTTTATGCTTCGTCCCTGCATCCATTGGTCCATGTAGGTAGTCCTTGAACCCTATTCCTTCTTTCAACATTCCGTACACTTTTAGATCCTCCTTATCCTCGGTTTCTTTCCTTAGATTCTGTTCTTCTCTCTCGGCACAAGCAACTGATATCTTCTCCTTGAACCGTAGACCCTCCGTTTCCAGCGTTTCATCTTCGTCGATGTCGAACCCCTTTCCATACGTCCTCTACAACCTTGACCCATTCCGTGGGTTGTCTACCCCTCTTTTTATTTGCCCACGGGATTGGATCCCCCAATTCTCCCTACCGTGAATGCGTGGTCTACGCACCCCCTCTTCTTTCGGAAACCTGCCTGGCCCTCACTAATGCTATGTTCCTTCTCCAATACTCCCACTATCCTATCGTCCAGCAGCTTACAGAACACTTTTTCCTACTGTGTTCAATCAACAGTGTGATCCCCCTGTAGTTTCCTGGGTCAGTCTGCCTCCTTTCTTGAACAAGTTCACAACCACTCCTTCCCTCCATATACTTGGCGCATACTCTTTTTTCCACACCCAGTTGAACAGCAGTACCATCAATTGGATCATCCCCTTCCCCCCAAACTTCATTAACTCGTTGACTATCCCATCCGCCCCTGCTGCTTTTGTGGCACTGCAGCTTGTTCACACACGCCTCAACCTCGTCCTCAGTGAACTTCTTTGCTAGTTCTACGTTCCCAACGTCTGCCTTCGATGTCTCTTCTTCTTTCTGGGCCCATGCGTCCACCTCCTCCTTAAACACTTGATCAAAAGCTTCATTCTCCGAAGGCATCCAAGTCTCTTGTAGTGTCCCGCTAGAACTTCCCTTTTTCCCTCCCCACTGCTGACTAGTCCACCATTCACACCTCGCAAAGTTGCCTCCCCTATATCCCCCCCTTGCGCGGTCTTTTTTGCCGTCCCACTAATCCCTTCCCACATCTGCTTGACGTTCCCCTCCAGGCCTCCGTTGGCCTTCTGCTGTACTTTTTCCCAAATGCACGTTTACTTCTTTTTCACCAGTCCCTTCACCTGTTTCCTATTGGCCCTGTACGTTTCCCAACTCTCCTCAGACCCCTCACTCAGGTACTGCTTGAAGACTTCTCTACGCTCCCCTATTTTCTTCTTTCAGCTCGTCATCCCACCACTTAACCGATACCCCACATCGTACCACCTTCTTTCCCGCTACTCTCTCTGCCGTTGTGTTCACTATGGACTCCCACCCTTCGATCACCCTGTCCCCTGCTTCTTGTACGTCTACCTGTTCGTCTTCGACGCTTCTCAGCAGTTTCCTGAAGGGTTCTACACTACCAGCCAATCCCTTCTGGAATTCATCGCGTGTCCCCTCGTCTCCCAAACGCTATAATACTTTCCACCGGAACACTTTCCTCTGTTTGTTACTCTCCATCTTTCTAGATCGGTCGATGTTTGCCCATGTGAGGAAGTGGTCGGTCGACCCGATATCTATCGCACTTACGTGCAGCTCTGGGATCTGTGTGCTCCCCCTATCTACCAGGATGTAGTCGACGATCGAGTATTCGTTGCAAACTACCCTTTGCCTGGTGAACTCCGGCTTATCGCATTCCCTCCTTCCTTGCAACACCATCAGCTCGTTGCTTCCCAAGAGTGCAAGCCATCCTCACTCCGTTGTCATTCACTTTGTCTTCTCCGTGCTGCCCGATCGCTGTCCTCTACTGGAAGCTTTCCCTACTCTGGAGTTGAAATCGCCCCACTATGACAACTTCTCCCTTCTTTCTGAACCTCTGGACATTTCCCCAATTTGTCCGATATTCTCCTGCGCCTTGCTTGCGACTTTCTTCGACGAAGGTGGGACGTATACGTGCCCTAGAAACAAACATTTCTCTCCCCGCTCCCCAGGTATCTTTAGCCATAGGCTTCCCTCGAACTCCGTTTTCACCACTACTTCCACCACGTCAAACAAGTGTTCCTTGACCAGGAATCCGACTCCCCCCTCCCCCCTTTTCTTCGGGTCTAAGCCCTTTCTTGCCTTCCCTACCCATCGGTATTTCCCTAGTTTGCTTACCACGTCCCCATCCTTCAATTTCCACGTCTCTTGGATCCCCACTACATCTAGATCGCTTTGTTCTACTTGGTCCACTATTTTCAACCGCTTGCGCTCACTCCTTGCGAACCCGCACACGTTCCACGACTCCACTCTCATCTTGTGTTTTTCCCTATTGGAGATTTTAGCACTCTATCGTTCGCCTTCCGCTTCTTCTCGGCGTTCTCCTGACTTGCCTGCTCGCCTCCCCCGCCGAGTCCCTTCTTCGCCTCCATCGCCCTCGCCTCTTGTCTCCTCACCTTCTCTGTTTCTATCATGTTCGCGATGCAAACCCTCCATCCAAACTTCCTTATGTAGTTCGACAGCTTCTCGATGTCAACCCCCAAGCACTCTTGGCTGTCTCCCTTGGTCAATTTTACCCGGAAATGTTCATGCCCTCTGCCTACTTCTCCCCTTGCTAGACAGTGCAGTCCCTCCCTGTCACAACAGCAGTTCTTGAACTCTATCCTCGTTATGTCCCTTGGAATCCCAAACAGCAGCAGCTCCAACCTGTCTCCCTTCCACAGTTTCTGCTTCCATCCTCCCGGCTTCTTCACCATCCTCATTATCTCTACAGCAACTGGACCGTGGCCACTTGTTTGTCGTGTTTTTTCAGTAAGGTATACGGAATACTCGGCCTTCCCAATCCGAGTGTCCGGTAGGGGTTGTGATTCCTTTCAGTTATTTTGCCGGCTCACCGACGCTAAATAGCGCCTCCAACATGGGCTCGTAGTCTAGATCCAATTTCACACCTCCTGGCACAAGTACCCCAGTCTTGTGCAGGGCGCTCTGCTTAGTAAGCACCCAGACGTTCCCCAACCACCCAATTGATCATCTCTGAAGTCCCGCGGTACAAGCTACTTTTCTCCTGGGAGGTCATTTTCACCACAATAAGTTCAGGGACGACTTGCATAGCCTAAGATCCTACTCACACGCCGGGATGGAGCGTACACCAACGTTCAGCTTCTCATGTACGCTCCACCATAGGTTGCTACCCCACTTACGTTCCCGAGTAGACCTATCTGCCGAAAGTTTGGCCAACAATTCCTTACTGCTTTTTACTCGCCTCTCTCCAATCAAAAACAATGCATTGTGCGTGCCGCACATCTAGCTCCGCAGATTTGACGTGGTTGGTCAGGTCGTTCGGCTTGCTCGATGTGAGTAACAAGCTTTGCTTTGATGGCTCTATGTTTAATTGATCCACTTCAAGCAACGAACACCCCCCCCCCCTCCACCGTCCGATCCATTTTGGATCTCACGCCGGAGAGTTTTGGGGTGTCTTAGCTGTAAGTCCTCCACCGCCTAATGGGGGACTTGAGTATTTTGTTTTTTATGCCGTACCAATAGGCATTAACCTTAGGTAAGCTTGTGCTTACTTTGGACTGTACCCTCCTCATCCTCTGGGGGAGGTAGAGGAGGGGGAGGGGGGCACATGGCCTCTATTTTTCAGGGGAGGTTCGGGTACGGGTTGGGGATCGGGTCTATGTGTACTGCATTCTCGAATTGTCCCCTCACTAGTTACAAGATTTTCAGTATACGGCTATCCTCACTCAACGCGTCTATGTGTCCGGCAATCTCCAATACAAATCAACCTGTGGGGTTTCAGGATGCAGCTTTCCCCAGTCAATGCGTCTAGTGTCCGGCAATCGCAAACATCACTCAGCCCGTGGTGTTTCAGTATGCAGCTATCCCCACTCAACGCGTCTATGTGTCCGGTGGGGCGGGGGGGGGAGGGCAATCGTCTCTTTGATCCGCCACTCGCGCTATCGCCACTCTCTCTCTCTCTCTCTCTCTCTCTCTCTCTCTCTCTCTCTCTCTCTCTCTCGCAGGCAACGCAATGGGAGAAACCGAAGCAGCCAAAGCCAAGCACCCGCGGCCGTTCCAACGGCAACAGCGTGGTGGTGGAGCCAAGCGCGGCGCCCATCGAGAGGTACGTGGCAAAGGTGGACGGGCCCGCTAGGGCCTCTTCTTCCCGCCGCGAGCCAGAGGGCGGCCTCGACACGAAACAACGACAACGACAGCAGTCGCAGCAAGCGCGACCGTCTTCGAGCAGCCACGATGCCCTCAACCGCACCAGCGTGGAGCCAAGCGCGGCCCCGGCGGGGAGGCCCGCGGCAACGGTGGACAGGCGCGGTAGGAAGAGCTCCTCCACCAGCCGCGCGCAGCGCGAGGATGTCCCTGACGGTGAGCGGCGAAAGAATGGACTGCGTGCCTTTTGTCCTCGCCACCCTTTGGCCTTTTTCCATGACACGAAACCTTGTTCCGTTGGTCTTCGTTGTTGCCGTCTTACGTTATTTCGATCTTTGGTCTCACACACAGAAAAGACACATCGTGCTTCCTGCTGCTGCGCTGTTGAAAACACCTCGCGTTGTCGAGTGTTAGTCTAGGTACTTCCCACCCCTTGCATCTGCCGTGGAAACATGTGCCTGTGCACACGTCCGGGTCTTTGTGTGCGGTGTTTCTGTTTCTCTGGGGGGCCGGGGAGGGGGGGGGAGCCTTCGAAGAGAGAGTTGGAGCGTATCACGCCCCCTGTGGAACTGATGTTCCTGTAGAGCGTTGGCAATTGGCGAGCAAGTGGAATTTTCGGAACGGCGAACAGAGGCAAATGGTCCGTGACCCGTGAGTGAGCAGGACGGTACCAAGCGAGGCCTCAACTGTCGGTGTCGGTGCGCGCCTTTCCTTTTTCTTTTTAGGACGGCGGCCGTCGACACGCAGCAGCAATTCCTCCACCGCCAGCTGCAGCAGCGGAGACAGGGACCAGGACGCGGATACCAGCTGCAGCAGCAGAAGGAGGAGGACCAGCCGCAGCTCGGACGTTTACGAATGCAGCGGCAGCGGCGGCCGCGGCAGCCGCCAGAACGGGGACGGCGGCAACGACAACACCGTCGACAGCGGCCGGGGGGTTGGTGACGGGAGGAAGGAGTTATTCCCGTCCTCACGCCGCCGAGGCAGCACCAGCAGCAGCGGCAGCAGCAACACCGCCAAGAGCGACAGCGTCACGGAGAGTACCCGCGGCCACAGGAAGGATAAGAGTGAGGGTGGGGGGGAACTGGCCTCAGCCCTCCCTGACGGTGAGACGAGGCAATCTTGCCGCCGCGCGCTCAAAACTGCAAGAGTATTTTGGGTGTTCTTTTGGTAAATCTGGACGGTGGGACAAGGGAACGTTACCGCTCGCGCTCAAAATAGCAAGAATGTTGAATGTTGTTTGTGTGCTTTTTGCAAATTTCGACCGGGAGCGATGGTGACCCAAAAAAAAACCAATAGAATGCAAGATGAACGTTGCCTTCGCGCGTCGTCGGTCGATTCTCCGGCACAGGCTGGAGGCGAGCGCACACCAAGACGGGCAGACTCTACTACCGCAACGAGAGAGAGAACCTAAGCACCTGGGACCCGCCGACTTCCGCCGAGGGTTCCAGCCACGGTTCGGTCGGCAGCAGCAGCAGGGGGAGCGCAGACGACGTCGGCAGGGGCAGGGATAGGGATAGGCGCGATCAGTCTAAGACCCGACCCTCCACAAGCACCACCAACGTCGACGACGGGGCACAAACCTCGCACCTCCCTCATGGTGCGACAGAAGCGGCAACAATAGTTTAAAAGTAGGGGAGGGCGCAATAGTTTCGTGTTGGTGCTGGTTCACACCACATGGTTCATGGGTCGTTTGTTGGCCCCCTGCTGTGGTAGTACACTGAACGAAGCATCGAAAAAGGGTGACGCGAGAACCAAGCGGTGGGTGTTTGGATTTTTTCGGGGGGTAGATGACACGCGGTTTGGGCTCTCGGAAATGGGACGAGGTGAAAAACATGTTTGGGTTCCGAGAAAGCTCTCCGGTTTCTGGATAGTGGTTGTGTTGATTTCCGTTTTCCCTCTCGCGTGGCGTGCGATACGGGATGGTTCCTACCCTGTCACCCCGCAGGCGGGAGCAAGGCCTACACCAAGACGGGGGAAGTCTACTACCGCAACAAGCACGACAAAATCACCGCCGGGGACAGGCCAGGGCTTGTCGAGCAGCCGAATGGCGCGGATGCTGGTGGCAAGGACAAGAACAGGGGACGGGGAGGGGAGAAGAAGTCGGTTGCGCAGACTAGCGGCAGCGCCGAGAAGGAGCAGCCTCTTCCCCCTGGTACGCTACGAGTCCACTGCCTGGTCAATCAACGACGGAACCACTGCGTGCCGATTCTCTACCTACCCGACCCGAACACTTCCTCAGTATCCCGTCGTATGAAATTCGACCCTATTTCGGATCACCGAGGACTTGTTCGTCTATTGAATATTTTCGTGGAGTGTCGCTTTCCTGTGGCGTGTACCTTTAATGGAAAGGTGAGGGACAAGAGAAAGGCAACAGAGAACGTCATGCAACCCTATCGATGGTGTTTTAACCGCTTCTTCAAGTACTGTGCTTTCTGGGGCCAAACAGCGGGAACCGAAAACGCTATTTCAAGCACCCTCCAAGTACTCTCCCACAAGACAAACAATACCCATTTTTATCATGGGGCGCTCAGCTTCCCCGTCCCTCGCACCACGACCATGTCCTATTACGGACAACGCCAAAAGCGTTTGTTGTCGTGTCGTCGGCACTTGTCTTACCGCAATGTTAGTAGTCACACACAAGCGCTTCATCGTGTTCGGTTTCTGGGAGTTGATGGGTTAATTTTCCGTTTCCCTTTTGCGTGGCGTGCGATAACCCATCCCGTCACCCCACAGGCTGGAGCAAGGCCTACACCAAGACGGGGGAAGTCTACTACCGCAACAAGCACGACAAAACCACCACCTGGGACAGGCCCGTGCTTGTCGAGGAGCCCAAGGGCGCGGATGCTGGTGGCAAGGACAAGAGCAGCGGACGGGGAGGGGAGAAGAAGCCGCCTGCAGAGACTAGCGGCAGCGCCGAGAAGGAACAGCCTCTTCCCCCTGGTAAGCTACATACTTGTCAAACCAACGACGAAATCACCGTGTGCCGATTTACCCACCCGAACGCTAGGTATTTCCCCTCGTATGAAATGAATTGCGCCCCTTTCGGGTTGACGGGCTTATGGGATGTTCGTTCTTCTCTTTTACGTGCGGTAAGAGCTCTCTAGAAAACAGCAATCCGTTTCACCGCACACCGGTAGCAGCACTTGGGCATTACGCTGGGCAGTCCCTCGCGAATCGACTATGCACATCAGTGGTTTGTGTTTGGGCGCACCGCTTCAAGGTTCTTTCGGGTCACCGAGGACTTGTGTTTGTTGATTGTCATTTTTCTGTGGCGTGTACCTTTTATGGAAAGGTGAGGGACAAGAGGAAGGCAACGGAGAACGTCATGAAACCCTTGTATCGATGGAGTTTTATCCACTTCTCCAAGTATTGTGTTTCCCGGGGCCAAACAGCGGGAACCAAAAACGCTGTTTCAAGCACCCTCCATGTAGTCTGCCACAGGACAAACTTAACCTTTATCCATTTTATCATGGGGCACGAAACTTCCCTGTCCCTCGCACCACGACCATGTCCAATCAAGGGCAACGTCAAAGCGTTTGTTGGCGTGTCGTCGGCACCTGTCTTGCTGCGATGTTAGTAGTCGCCTCAAAACCAAGTGCTTCGTAGTGTTCGGTTCCTAGGAATGCTCTCCGGTTTCTGGGGAGGTAATGAGTCGATGTCCATTTCCCCCTCGCCGTGGCGTGCGATACGGGATGGATCCTACCCTGTCACCCCGCAGGCTGGAGCAAGGCCTACACCAAGACGGGGGAAGTCTACTACCGCAACATGCACGACAAAACCACCACCTGGGACAGGCCCGTGCTTGTCGAGGAACCCAACGGTGGCATGGACAAGAGCGGGGGACGGGGAGGAGAGAAGAAGTCGCCTGCGCAGGCTAGCGGCAGCGCCGAGACACAGCAGCCTCTTCCCCCTGGTAAGCTACATACTTAACAAACCAACGACGTGTTTCGGCGTGCCGGTCCTATCTACCCGAACGCTCCATCACCATCCCCTGCATCCGATATAGTCTAGTGCAATCCTCTCTCGTTCCGCCGCAACTTTGCTTTGACCTTGCGTAACCTTGCGTTTTGGTTTTTATATTGCTTTCTTTTTTTTGGCAATGATAATGATACAGCGGTAGATTGATGGACCGGCGGGGAAGGTGAAAGGGGAGAGAGAGAGGCAAAGACGGAGGGGGGGAAGAGAGAAGAGTATAGCTTACGTGCGTTTTCGACAATCGCGTGACGGTGCATTCTTCACCTGAAGGTGCCAGCTCCTACGGTAACGAGGCGAGAGTGTATATGGCGTTTTAGCGCGCACGACCTTGACGAGCCGAGCACTGATGTCCCCCCTTGCGAGCTTGCCGGCGCCTGTCGCACGACACAACTATTCGCGAACCAGTTTTACGACGAGGATCGAGCGGTGGGGACACGCGGCAAGAAACTCTCCGCCAACTCCCGTCCTCACGATATAGGCATACACTCACTTCGCCGTTTCCGGTTCAGGCCCGATGTAATTTACGTCTTTCTTCTTCTTGGCGGCAAAACTTCCTATTATCATCGACACTGCCAACAGAAAAAAAGCAACCTGCCGAAACTCAGTCTCATTTCGATTGCGTTATTCTCCCGGTCTCTTGACGCGTTTCTCTGACGTTCTGAAAACGAACACACAACCCAGGGTGGAGCGAGGCCATCGCACCCGACGGCAAGACTTTCTACCGCAACCACGTAGACAAGACCACCTCTTGGGACCGCCCGGTGCTCGCCCAGGCCGACAACACTGCTGCTGCATCAGGGCCCAAGCCACGCCAGCGGGAGAGGGCTGGCGACGCGAAGAAGGGCGCCCCTCCCCCCCTGCCGCCTCGGCGTGCATCCGTCGGAAAGTGTGTAAACATTGCAGCAGCTGTTAGTGGCGCTATTTTTTTCTGGGTCCATATTTATTCCCTTTCTCAATATTTTGTGCTTCTCTAGAAGTGTGTGCCATTGTTGGGTGGTTCGCCTGTGGCCGCGGAAGGCGTCTGCATCAGTTGGACCGGTACGGATGGTAAGCGGTACTGCGCAGAGACCGGAGCGGTTTCTCGTGTGAAGACAACACAGTTGGACCGGTACGGATGGTAGGCGGTACTGCGCAGAGACCGGAGCGGTTTCTCGTGTGAAGACAACACAGTTGGACCGGTACGGATGGTAGGCGGTACTGCGCAGAGACCGGAACGGGTTCTCGTGAAGAACAACAACAACCACACCAAACAAAGCATCAGTGTTGACCAACAGGAAAATTCGGGTAAATGATGTCTTTCGCCCACCGCCCAGGAATTTCGGGTAATCAGAAACCGGCGGAACCAGTGTTGACCTAAAGGAACGAGGGCAGTTAACGAGAGTTGTTGTGAAAGTTTTTTTTTCTTCGTTTTCGTGGTAATTTTCTCGTGCGTATTTTTCTGCCGTTGTTGATGCTGCTGTCGTCGTATTTTTTGCCATTCAAGACGTTTTACACCCACATCCTCCCTACATTAAACATGATCCATGTAATGTGGATGAAGAAGTGCGTTCGTCCGACCAAGGGCTCGTAGTCGATTCCTAATACTCGGTCGATTAATCCCGCTGCCCCTCCCAGTACCGAGGTGCCGCATGCACAACAGCCGGCGGCGGTGCCTGCATCACCGACAGCACCAGCACCAGCGCCGGCCGCTTTCGACCCCACCATGTTCGGCATGCCCCCCGGGACCCAACTCCCTCCCCAGATCCAGCAAGCCATGATGGCGCAGCAGCAAGCTATGATGCAAGGGCAACAGCGAGGTATGTAGGCAGAAATGGTACAAGTAGTTTTCTTCTCCCTTCAACTCCGTCGGCCCCCCGCAGCTTAACGTTAACCCGCTTTGTTGAAGATGTGCTATCCAGTAGGGCACTTTGTTGAGACAGCAGACGACCCCCTGTACCATCTCGTGTCGGGGGGGGATGGCTCGCGGGCTCAAGTAATTGGAGACTGAATACTGGGGGAATCTGTTTTGCGTTGTTCTCGTTTTGGAAGAAGTCAACGGTCTATGCACGTGCATCTGCACGTGGTGTTTTTTCCGACGAGGACTGCATTTTTTGGGGGGGGGAGAAGTCTGCTATGACGCATTGCGTACTACTGACCTCCCTTTCTCCCTCCGTTACAGCTCGAATAGACAAAATGATGAGCGATCCCTTTCGACAAAGAAAGGTCGATATACCCTGCCGGCAGAGACAGCAGGTGGTCGAAATAGGGGCTACTGTTGTGAGGTAGCGATCGTTCAGGACTAAAACAAATGCGCCACACTGCCCGTCGGTTGTAGAATAACCTGAGCATTCATTCGAATACTTGATGATGCCCGGACGTTTTTATTTCGTTGTATTGCTTCATTGACAGTTTTTTTTTCGTTGTATTATTCAATTCACAGGTCAACAACCTGGCGCCCGCATGCCGATGATGGCCATGCCCGGGGCCGCGGCCGGGGGATCGCCGGCGATGACGGGGCTCGGCAAGGGTCTGGACTTCATGATGAAGCGCTTGACCACGCGCCCGGTCGTGAAGCCGAGGCCTCAAGGGTAAGTGCGCGGTTCATGGCTTCCTTCCTCCGCACTCGAGACTGCTGTCTGTCTGTCTCTTCCCTCGCTGAACGACGCGAACAGAAAACCGACAGGTTCACTCACTCAACAGTGCCTCCGTTGTGCCTGCAAGCTTGCGTAGGACACAAGCAAGAGCCAGTGACGGCTGGCCTCGACTGCACGTGCTGCGCAAAATTGCAACCCAAGCAAACCCCAAAGAAGAGGGCAGGCGTTTTGGAAGAGAACGGTTTTTGGATAGATCAATGCAAATGCGCGTCGTCCCCGTTGCGCCGTTGGGATTTCGAAACACCCGCGGGAAATAGCGTGTTGCCCGCATGGTTTCAACGGTCTCAAGCACAAGCGTGCGTACGATTTACAGCGTGTGGGCGGCGGCGGCGGCGGTGTCAGTGCTGTCTTCTGAGCTGTGCCCAAACGCATGTCATATTTCTTCCAAACAAATTTGAGTCACGGTTCTCTCTCAGGCGTGTGTTTTGTTTCGTTCACCTTCAGCGGCACCTCCCCTCCTGAACAACAAAAACCTCGTTTTGTCTTTACACGATTCGGACGGAAGCGTGCCCACCATTTTCCAAGATCGATTCGAACATTGGCATAGCGGCTTGCCTCGGGCAACCGTGCTGCTCTTCCAGGAGATGCTCGGTGTGTTTTTGCGATGGTGGTGTAGAGAGCGCAGACGAGATGAAGATCAGGTTCCAAGCTCAAGTTGAACACTGCTGTCACACAACTTGATTGAGTGGTAACTGTTTATTGTTTTCTGTTGTGTGGCTGTGTGTCCGCAGATACGTCGGCCTGGACGGGGGCAGCTTCACAAACGCGGGGGGCTTCACCGAAGGAGACCTGAAGGCGCCCAAGATTCAGAAGCCGAAGAAGCCGAAGAAGGAGGAAGAGCCGTCGTCGATCGGAGACAAGGCCGGCAAAGCTTTCGTTAAGGGCTTGAACAAGGGCATCAACTCCGGCCTCGGCATGGTCGGCGCAGGGTAAGAGATGAGGCTGAAGGGAGAGGATGCGGAAATGGGTGTGTCCGTCCTGTCGCGGTTGTTTTAAGACCGCAGCTAGCTGGCTCGGGTGTACGGCGTCTGCCCCCCCGTCGTTACCTCAGCGTTTCCTCAGAAACGGTGAAATGAGGCAAACCGAACAATGTTTTTTTTTTTTTTTGGACGCCCTTGCCCGTGCTCTGGTCATACGGCGCAGCGTTTACGTCAGACCACGACGGCTGTGTACAATAAATAAATTCCAAGGCATTGGGGCACATGCACCCATCTCACCTGCCTAACCCCCTGTGCGACGCGACGCTTTGTTCTGTTCTGTTCGGTGCAGCGACTACTACAAGGTGAACATGAAGAAGAAGAAGAAAGGCGGCCTCCGGTTCGGCGGAAAGGTCAAGAAGATGGGCGGATCCGATTCGGATGAGGAGGAGGAGGAGGAAGAGGAAGAAGAGGAGGAGGAAGGAGCAGAGATTGATGTCGACATTGACGTCGAGATTGAAGTCGGCGAGGGGGAGGAGGAAGAAGAGGAAGAGGGGGAGGAGGAGGAGGAGGAGGAAGAAGAGGAGGAGGACGACGACGACGACGACGACGACGAGTAGACAGGGCAGTCAAATCAACTCTTGCCGTACCTCATGCCGAAGTGTGCCGTTTGTCGAACTGACCCTTGTTTTACTGCTGTGTACACTGCTGTACCTGTTTGTTTCATGTGCATACATACTGTGAAGATTACACAAATCAACATATTTTGTTGTGTTGTAGTTTCAAGACAGACTTCGTTGACTGAAAAATAAAAGTTGACCTGTCGTTCGTGTATTCGGGCTCGTGGTACCCTCTCACCGGACATACATGGTAAGCAGCTATTACCAATGTAATAACTTCGTATATATAGATAGGGGATACTTGGGACTTGGGGAATTGATCTTATGTAGTGAAGGAACATAGGGAAAGGTGCGCCACTCTGTTGATGCTACCTTTTGGTTGGCACGGAAGCTTAAGCAACAGTATCAAGCAGGATAGAACGGAGAGACAATTCCAACACCCCCGGCTGAAGCACAATTTCGGTTTTGATAGTTGCCCTGTAAGGTGAGCTGCTATTGTACCGTCACAAAACCACGTTTTGGGTGGATGGAGAAGCTTTGGACGGTTGTATTTCTTGCATTTGCAACATGTGGCGGGAAAGTAGATTGATTGATCTGCTTCCAGCACGGATGATGGGTAAACAGGCGACCGGCCTTCCTAGCGGTCGCGTTTTGGTCGCGGCTTAGAGAACTCTCGGAAAAGATTCCTTACAAATTAGCGTCGCATGATCGGTTGGGCGTCCCTGGGATGATGTGGTTTGTGATGAGGCCCATTCTCGTACCAAAAGGAGTTAAATGGGCCCCAACATTTGTGAACATATGTCAAGACGCAAACGTTCTTCGGAGGCAAGAGCAAAAAGCGACGACAGTAAAGACGTCACACCCAATTGATCCGAATCCTTCGAGTTTTCTTGCAATTTCGTCTCAACAAGCACACGTATGTGCGACGAGGCCTAGAAGAATACAGCACGCATTTACTTTTACCGTAAACATGCAACAAGGCGGCAGGCCTTCCTCTGATCCCCCTGAGAAAATGACACACTCCAGCGCAGCGAATATGCCACGCAGGCAAATGTATGTCATCCACGTAAGGCAAATAAATGTTGGATGGCACTGAATGAAACCTCGGTGGTTATTGGCGGTTTTTTCCCTCATGCGTCAACGAAACAGAAGCGAGATGTTCGTGTAGATACGTATCACTAGCCGCACACGAACGCGCACACGCCGAACAGTACACGGGATTGTTGGTGTGATCGTTATTCCTCGCTGGCGCTAAACGATGTCTCCGGAGCTCCCCCAAGATCATTCCCCAAGGACGCACAGTGGGTTGGTTCGTAAACATTTTGGACCCTACAGCAACGGGCTGGCATTTGCTTTCTTTCTTTCATTGATGAACAAGTAACATTATGTTGGCGGCGTACCAACTGCGACCCCAGGGCGAAAATGTGGTCAATACGCCCACCTCAAAGCAAATTACTAGTGTTGTTGGCACGTACAGTAGTCCTCAAGCTCTCGCGGCAGGACGGGTGGTGCAAGTAAGAGAAAGGCTTTCAACATAGCAAGTAGGCTTCACCAGCTGTTTCCGTAGGGTAAGTTGAGGGGGGCGCGACGAGGTCCCAAAATCGATCCCGTTTCAAACTCAAGATTTTTATTGGCGGCCTGGGCCGTTAACTTTGTGTGAATGGGTGCATGGGGAGGGGGGCGTGCTCTTCTTATGTTTTGCACGCCATAGCGCTTAGACCATTGACTACGCGTCCTCGAGAGGACGGAGCGTTGTTCCCACAGGACGGATCACCGATGATGGCCAATCGTCCCTTCCTACTGTACCAAACGTGGCTAAAAAATGTTTCTCCCTTGTACTATATATATATCCTATCGACATCACTTGCCGCCTTTTCAGCCCACTTCCTATGCCCCAGTCTAAATGGCGTTTTCTCCTGGCTATGCCATGCCTCAAACATCTCTTTGTACCTGTACCTTGTATGTGGGGGGGGCGGGGGGGGGGGGGGCGGCGGGAAGGATTAAACACAAACTAGGTATAGTCTACCCCTGCTTTGCACAAGCAGGCTAAATCGGCTAAATCGGAGGGAGACACGAAACGGCACTTACTTCTGTCTGCGCGTGCAGCCGTGCTTGTCTAGCCAACTTCACGAACGACTCAAAATCTAATAGAGTCAGCCCACCACCAGTCAACATACGACAGTAAAATTCCCGCCCTATGAATCGCCTTGACCCTGGAGCTCCCGTCCTTCCCCGCTCTCTGTTCAATCATGGCGACATCCTTGAACTTCCAGAATCTTGTCGGCGGGAAGGTGCATGGCCAGCCCAAGGAAGCGGATGGGGGCATCTCCCCACCTGTCAGACGAGACGCCACGCCCACACGAAACGGTCGCCGGAACATTAACATTCAGTGTTGGGATTGTTGGTGGTGTTGTTGGTGTTCGATCGTGCGTCGTGCCGAAGCAATTTTCCGGGCATGTCACTCATATTCATGACGCGTGTTTGGAATGCGGCCATCTCGAAACTCGCTCGAACACGGCATTGCGCATCGTACAACTCAAGCGCGGAAATTGTCCCAGCAAATGTTTTGCTACCGACCCCGTTTGTTTATCGTTTCTGTTTTTAGGAGCTGGCTCGAGTAGAGTAGGTTGGATGTGGTAGCATGATACACAAACAAGTGCACCTCTGATTTCAACCATGGTTCGTCGTCTTCTGTACGTCTTCCAAGGTGACGGAAACGTATATAATCAACTATTTACCTGTTGTAGAATATGGAACCGGTCTTATCGACAGCATTAAACCAGTCCTGATACCAAGAGCTCCTGAGCATCTGATCGGAAAAAGAGGGCCGAGGAAGTCGGGGGGGGGTGTCGGCGTGTGCAATCATGTCCATCGTGTAATCGTGTCTCATCGAGTCCAGGCATTTCCGGTGATATCGATCTACAGGAGAATCATTACATGCCCAAATTAACTTTTAACTTCTGTGGGTGCATCCCGCGACGATGTCCAATGATGTTCATGTGTCACTTAAGGGCATACCTGGTACAGGTTAATCAGATTTTATGTGCCTATCTTGAGCGTGCATATGCATGAAAGTACCGTAAAGTTCCGTTACTCAAAAATACTCTGTAGTACTGCATAAACGTCAATCGGGAGCTTGCAGGGTTTAGACGATCATGACGCGCCCCGGTGATGTGAAGTACTGCTGTATGGTGAAACGTCGGCACCGACCATCATCTAGATGCGATTGGCACCGGAGACGTCACGTTGTCAGACCAACATACTATACGTAAAGTTGCACTTTTAGGTTCTAAAACGATAGAGTTGAGAGCCATAGTGCAAAACGATCCACCCTAAACACATTTATCTATTGTGCTGCTTTTGGCCCGCCGTTCTTTCAGTTCCCCATCATCACCACGAATCTTCGTTTTGACGCACCGCACGAGGCTTGTAGGGGCCGGTGACTTCTTGACACACCTACCTGTATTCTTGCGACCTCGAAGTTGGTGTAGAAGGCTGGCACCGCTTGGAAGTGGCGATCTCGACATGGCACGTGGTGTATCTGCCAAGTGCGGGTAGTCGTCGACGTCGTCGTCGTCGTGTTTAGGATGGCAAATCCGGAGGGGAAGGGGGGTCTTCGTTGATCGACAGTTGCCGAGAGTTCTGCTCCATCCGGTGGGTGTAAAACCACCTCTCTTGTAACTGGGAAAAGGTCGTGTGGTGTAGGAATCATTGTTCTTGATTCACTGCAAGAGCCCTCTGCGGCCCCCCGAGACGTTGGCTAGTCAACTTCCGTAGCGTCAGGTTTATCAGTCAGGTCAGGTGGTCGCGCGCAATTTTGTTTCAATTTCAGGGGCTGTTTGTTTGCCCTTCAACGCGACGAGGCGTAGCAAGCGATTCGTGCACTGATGTTTTGTGAGAGATGATTCTCACCCCTGCATGCCAACCCGTATGTCAAGACATCCGTCAATCGCACCATGCATTGTCGTCACAAAATAATCACAACCACGTAAATCTTGATGGTCCACGAGCTCTTGATACAAGACGTTTCAACAGTTCGACTGCGATCCCTCTTTCTTATTGAGCTTGGTTCGATTTCTGGAGACCTCATCTGTGTGATTTTCAACAAAATAAAGACAAAAAGTCGATATGTATTGTCCGGAAAACCTTGTCTACAACACTATTATACACAAAGACGTCCTCCAAGCGATCCTTCAATGCGAAGATGACCACGACGACGACAATGACATATAGCAACGACAACAAGAACATCTCACCGCTGCTCCCTCCGGGGTGCGGTCAACGCTGTTTCTCGCTCGGCCTTCTTCCTGTTCGCACCGTGGGTATGGCGCCCGGCTCTTGGCTGCCGCCAGCGCCTTTCATCACAACAGAGCGCAGGAGAGACAACACACGAACACACCAACCTAATATTACCTTGAGCATGCTCATGTTGTCCGTCGTTATCATACCATGCATACGTAACACGGCACCACACGTCGCACACGTGGAAAGAGAGATAGGCAAATACCGGGCACACACCCCTGTCGGCATCACTCAAGAAGCAACCGTCTCTGTCGCATTGGTCGCCGCACTGCCGCTCGCTGTGGAAACGGCAGCCGGTCCTTCGTGTATACCAGAAAATTCTGCAAACGGTACTTTCTAGATCGGAAGAGCAAACATTCGACATCTCGATGTGTGGACAGTGGAACAAGAACTTGTCAGCTTCTCCAAACATTGCTTTTCAAAAAGATGCTGCTCGAGCGAAGCGCGGGGTCTGAGCAACCGTGGCTGAAGAGGAGGACTGGACTGGCGAAGAACACTCATGAAGCCCAAGACAAAGTCTATAGGGCTACCTTTGACCACCAACTGCTTGCATTTCGTCCAATGGGTATATAGCAACATCAACTGTCTCCGTGAGTACGTCAACATCAATTCACATGGTTCGAATCAGCGTACAAGCTGTTTTGCCACGCCACAAGCCACCCGTGACTCCTATTGGGAACGGTAGGGGACCACCAGGAAAAGCGAATCGAGCCATCAAAATATTGGCAAGCGCGCGCAAGAGGGGACTGACACGCTGTGACTGACAGCTAGCAGCTGGATCCCAAGACTTTCTCCGGGGGTTTACACACCCTGAATCTCGTAATCTCGTTGTTGGGGCTGCTCCAGAAGGTGGGGGATATGTTCTGATCGCGCATGTAGGCCTCAGCAAAGTTCCAAAGGCCTTGGGTCTTGCCTCCGTAGTCCAAGAAAGTCGAGCCGAAAGCGTAATCCGCACCAACATCCTGCGCGGACGGAAGGTAGTGGTGATGGTGTTGTTGTTGCTGCTGCCGCTGCGGCTATTGGAGGAAGTGGTGCGCATTTGGCGGTTGGCAGGAGCAATCAAACCTTTCCTATTGTTGTTGTCGTCGTTGCTGATGTTGTCGTCTTCACAGCTTGTAGCAGTGGAAGGGGCGGGCAGCCTGTTTCCGTGGACTATGGGTCCGCAAGATCGCGCTAAAATGCTACCACAACGAAAAAACTGGGGGTACATATGAACACTGCCTGTGTTCCGCATGCAGTTTCAAGTGGGTGGGGCAGCACGACCGGGCAGGAGTCCAGGTCGGCGGCAAAAAACCAACCGCGCCCACGAAGTATCACTCGTGTGGCTTCGTCCTGTCGCATGCAGCAACAAACTCGAAACGCCCAGTAGAACTGTGCCTGGTATGGCTGTTGGAATAAAGGGTCCAATTTGAGTGTGAAACTGATACTGCCTGTCGTCGCAGCGCTCGACCCATCCGCTCACCTCGAGCGCGGAGAAGTGATCCGGAATTGGTCGAGCACACAGGCTGTCGCTGTCCAAGCGGAAGTAGAAGTCGAAGTCGTCGAAGAACGGCAGCATGTAGCCCGCCCCGGCGAAGAACCTTGACATGTTTGACACGTTTGGGGACACGGAGGGTTAAGGCTGTTGTTCTTTGTTTCTTTAATCGGCGATACAAGCTGGGCCAGCCAAGAAGCCAACAAAATTGTTAGAAGCGATTTCCGAGCCGGTTTTTACGAACTAGAACCTGAAAATTTGATATGTGATTGGAAACGGTCTTACAAATGCCCCCGAAGGAGGTGCGGGTTTGTTTTTATTTTTTTTTGTGAGTTTTCCCTATATTTAATACCTAAGATACCCAATAGAGGGGTTTTTGTGGCTTAAAAAAAAAAAAAATACCGCACCTCCTTCGGGGGCGTTTGTAAGACCGTTTCCAATCACATGTCAAAATTTCAGGTTGTAGTTAGTGAAAACCGGCTCGGAAATCGCGATATCCTCACTTTCGCTCAGTATCTTGGGTGTTGTATAGGATCTTTTACGAGGCCATAACTTCTGCTGGAAGATGACCTGAGCCTTGTAACTACCATCATTGTTCTCGCAATGCTCCCACGTAAGTGCACACCAATTTTCGGCTTAATCTGTAAAACTTTTTTTATACTGATTTCAGTACCGGAACCATCCCCCACTACACCGCCAATTGAGCATTCAATACCCAAATCACCTCATATTCGAAAAATTCTGGCACCAGCGCATCCTCGATTGTCTTCTAAGTGTAGCCGCAAAATTTCAAGTCTAAACTCGTGGAATTGGCAGCGTGAGACGCGAAACAACGAAAGTGAGCTTCTTGGCTGGCCCAGCTTTGAGCAGGAAAAATGCCACGCCACCACGTGTCACGACGACCAGCCACCCCGATGATGCAGCAGCTAGCTACCCGAAAGGCTAACAAAATTCAGGTAGTTTTACAACAACTGCTACATACCACACTCCAGCACCCCTTCCACCCGCTTTACCATATTTACCGACACATGTGGAAGTATCCGAAGCCGCCCCTCTTGACATAAGGGAGTAAGCCACGCATCTCGCTGTGGTACCCCACCACTGGCTCCGATTTGGGGTGCCCGGTAAACTGCTTCACCGCCTGAAAAAAACAATGCAAGAAAAGTGCACCAGAAGAGAGCGGAACCCGTGCAAACGTATTAAGGATAGCCTACCTAATTAGCTAGGGAAGTGGAACCGTCCTTGTTGCGTTCGACTAGACAGTACTTGAGCAGCTATGTCTATTACTCTTGTTCCCGTTCTTAAAATTCCCCCGGTGATTTCCTGGCTGTCACACAAGACGACATAATCTCTCAACCCCTTCGGGAATAATCTCCATCACCTCTACTAAACGTTGGCATCGGCACAACAGGGTGTCCCTCGACTGCTTTACAACTTTGCACCTCACCAACGGATATACCCAGCTCAACGGCTCCATCCAATCGGGCAGCTTGAAGGCCACCTTGACGAAGTGGATCGGCACCGGCACCATGCCCTGATTTGACACATTTTTTTCGGACAGACAGGAAACGATATTCTCTGCTGTGCAGGCATCGACTGAAACTGATCAAGAATCGGTCAGAAGAAGCTGTTACTGGTGGGGTACTGCTGTACCCGCAGAGGGTGGTGATGGCAGTTGAGGTTGCGGGTCAACCAGCACTAGTTAGTGTTGCGAGCCCCTCGTTCCGATAACGGTACAGGATAAATCGTGTGGTTTGCCGCCTTTCTTTCTTCCGTCTCTTCTCCGTGAAACATTGCGGAGAATCCAAAACGCATCGAGCTGTCTACAGTCTGCAGCTAGCGCCCGCGCTCAAGAACCTCAAGTTTTCCCCGAGGCTGGACTCTGAGTCCCTAGCATTTATGCTACGAATGGCCGTTGTATAGCTTTCAGTGTCGGGATTCGCAACCGAGCTCACAAAAGTGGTGCTCACGTTCTTTGATGTTGAGTTTTCGAGGATTCATTTTTATAACGGCCACGTTCTGGAGTGCGGGCACTACTGCTGTAACTGCATTGTGCTTGCTGCAGAGGTGACGCTCACCCGAATCTTTTTCATCAGGTCCGTCGTGAAGTCCTCGTGGATGATGGCCACCTGCGCACCAGCACAAAGGAAATAAATGACAGAACATATTAGAACAAACAGTGAACGAACACACACACTAAATCACGCTAGGACAACTGCTACACCTACCTGCCACCACAACTACATAGAATTACCACTATCGTCACCGCCGGCACCAATAAGAGCGTCGAACCACCGAGAAATTTCAGAAAACGCGATAACAGGTCTCACCGGGTATGGGTGCTGCGCTAGAAAGCTCTTGGAAAGGGTCTGGAGAGACTGGGTTAGCGCCGTAATATCGTCTGTCCGAGAAGTGCTCATGTAGGTGACCACGCCTCGCGGGGAGTCCTTGACCCGCTTTTTCTCGCCCATCGTCACCACTTCTATCTGTGAAATCGGGCAAAGAAACAGCGCATGAGCTCGATCGGCTCTGTGTACAAGGACGAAGGTTTCTGCCACAACGGCGTCGCAGAATGCCGCTCCCGCGTGCAACCGAGTTAAAGAGATCCTAGATGGCCGTAACTCCTCTCGAGGACACAAATCGACCAACGCGGCACTCTTCTTCAGACGGCCCTCCTTACAGCAACGCACAACACTCACCCGGCGTCAAAGGTGAAGAGTGGGTCTGATTCTTCTGACGACCGCTTGCGCGGCTTGGTTTTTCTGCTTTCCTGGCCTGGCCTACGCGTCGTTATTCGACCTTGAGAAAAAACATGATATTTCGCTGGCCTCGATGGGGAAAAAACAGGTATTCGCACAAGCGCGAACTCTTTCGCCCCACCACCACGTTTGGTCGGCCAGTTGGAGTGGCCGATTCTACCAAAAAACAAACGCACTTTACCTGTCTCAACGGCTCTCCGAAGACGAATTCCTTCCGCATCTCGTCGTAGCACCTCTGCACGTCCTCCTCGGGAACCGGCTCCGTCCCTTGCTTCATCGCGGGACACTTCTTGGCTGGGTATCTTCCACCGCCACCCCTCGGGTGTCCGCTAGCCTGTTGTTTCTGCCGGCGTTGCTCTCCGCGCCTCCGTTGCGCTTGCTCCTCCTGTGCTTTCTCTCTTTTCGAGGACCTCGGCGGGTGCTTCGCCGGCAGAAGATCCTGTTCTCGCTCGACTCGTCTCATCGGTGAGGCGGGAGGTGCTGGGTCTCCTGGCGTCGACGATGCTGGTTGTAGTTGGTGCTGTGCTGCTGCTTCTGCTGCTGCAGCTGCAGAAGTTGCGCCTATGTCGGTAGAATTGCTTGTTAGCGAGGTCCGCACCACCGCGTCGCCCAACGTTCGCCAATCACCGAACTAAACCATTGGGGGAACGGCAGAAGTGACAACCAAGTAAATACTTGTAAGGCGGCATTGACAAATATATACACGCCATTGGAAACTTGGGGTGTAACCGTTTGAACTGGGGATGCAAGAAGCCGCCAGGCTTGCCGTCCGAAACAGTTGTTTTTTCCTGTGACAGAACAGCCTTTTTCGCGTTCTGCCGGATCCAGGAAGGGTATCATACGTTCGTGCGTCTAAGACGGAATGGATCTCAACATTAACCAACTCCGAGGCGACGAAAACATGCAAGTGCAATCCCAAGCGGATAGGCTTCTTCTATGAGATTCCGAGGATGTTTGCTTCACCCAGTCCAAGCTTCGCTCTTTCCGCCATATCCTACGCAGATTTTGACCCACTGTGTCGGCGAGATTCAACACGACCCAGGAGAGAGAACGCGCCAGAAATCCCACACCATTAAAATATACCCCTATATATAGAAACGCTAGAGTGCCTTGCAATGTGGAGACAACTACGGCAATGGACACGACGACGTTCTCGTTCGGGCGGTAGTATACATTGCTTTGCGCAGACAGGTGTTGGTGCACGTTTTTCCTTGCCATGACGAGGATTTTCAGAAACGGAAAAGTGACATTTGTAAGGGGTGTAGAGGTTGACGAAACAACGAGTGTTTCATCCGCGGAACGACGGTCTAGCAGCTGAGGAAACCGGAATGATATCAAACGTCGACGAGCACCGCAGAATAGACCTGATTGCAGGAACTACTGCTTGTGATGAGTGGATCGTAAACACGGCCAACACCACATCTAAGCACACCTGCCCCAGAAGGATGTCTTCGACTTGGACCTTTGATGGCCTCTCCCAATCTGGGACGTCGGAATGTCTGATCCCCCTCCCCCTCCCCGTCCCTTCCCGCTCCTCCTGGTGGGCCCAACCAACGCTATCACGGTCTCCCGTCGTGCCAATCATGCGCGCTCGATCCTCCTCTGTATTTTCTGACGATCCAAGTTCTTTGCCCCCGCGGTCATTGGTCGAACCAACAACTTTCCGTAAAAGATCTGTTGACCCCGAGAGATCACCCCGCCCTGTGCCGACGACCCCCGTGCTACCCTTCCACTGCGCACTCTCAAACAGTGCGCGACCGGCCTCGCGGTCATTGGGTTTTCCATTGGAAGAGGAGGCAGCGGGTTGCCGCGCAATGTTGGCATTTCCGGAGGAAGATGCAGCGTTTTCTTGTTCACGACCATGACCGCTGTCGCGCGGTTGCCCCACATGAACAGCCCACACCAAACCTTGACCTGCAGTCGTCTTGGCTTCAGCCCTGGGTACTAAGTCCGACGAACGAAATGTACTACGGATTCTACTTGCTGTATCCGCGACGATCGGCTTAGACGATGCTGCTGCTGAGGCACTGTTGTGTTTTAATCGCTTCGGTGGGGTGGTTTCGAAGAACCAGCGCAACCAGCAGCCACACCCGAGCGCTAGCGCGGCCAGCAGGAATAAATTTATCAATGGATTCCGTCTGGACTGGCGGAAATGACGGCTGTGCTGCACGTGACGGCTGTCGTCATCGTCATCGAAGCTTTCAAGACCAGTAGCGCCACTGCTAATGTCGCTGGTCCGGTTGCTCCCCAACCCTCTCTTCCGGGTGAGGCGGCGGGTGTGGCCGTGAGTTGGGGCCTTGGTGTGTTGCCAGGTGGACTGCGATAAGGTACATACATTCAAACATTTTGGCGTTAGATTCGAAGTCAACACTGATCTTGTCTCGCTAACGCGTAGACCGGAACAACCCCCGGCGTCCTGCGGGCTGTATGATACCACAAATTCATTATGTATGTCCGCGCAGTCCACCTAAATACATGGTAAGATACACGACACACATGTGTACACTGCTGTGATAGCAGGGACCCAGCAATTGACCGACACTACATAGGAGGTAGAACTTTACATCGCGTGTAATAGTATACAGGCACTCACGAAGCATACACCACCAAGTAGTGATACGCACTTCTACATAATAGTCTGCATGGTACCGAGACTGCTTCACCAGGGAGGGTGCGTTAAGTCCTGCGATCCCATCCCCTGCGCACACCACCGAGCACTATTATACTGTTTCAAGACTAGCATGGGGTACCTAGGCTACCTCGACTTTCGGAGTTTGCATCGCGAAGTGACTTGGGTGCACCTGTTCTGTCGTGGGGAAAATTGCAGCTGTCATCAGGATGTCTGCAGGTCACCATGTCTTTTGGAAGGTCGAGGTTTGAGTGTTGTCATTGGAGCTACAGGTTCGCCAAAAATCGGGCGCAAGATCCGTCCAAAGGCGGCCTTTTGGCGCAAGATTCTCTCCGAGATAGGAATCCGATTTCCGTGCGGATCTTTCGGGAGATTTGCGAGACTTGCTCCAACGACAAAGTTCGCAGCCCGACCCTGCCAAAACAGAAAGGTGACCAACAGACACATCGATAGCAGCTGCAGCTTTTCTCGAAACCCGAGCTGGTAGCTCGGCTGTTCGGGCCATACCGAGGCAGAACGCTCGGAAAATCGGAAAGACAGAGATTTCCGCGGCGGGAGAATCAAGTTTTTTTCGCCGTGAAAACGGTGAAGACATGTCTGATATTTTCCCCGTAAAAACCGGTTTCAAGCAAGACTTTCTGCCCTGCACGGCCCAATTTTCTTTGTCACAATACTGGTGTTAACCCGAGCACTTTCGAACCCAGTCTAGACCTCAGGTTACCGTAAGCTTGTGATACAGCACCAACCACAAAAATCGCCCACGGTTCAACTCGCAGACTATGCATGGACGCGTAGGAAATAAATATAGGAATGCAGGTGTTGCCCACCTTATCAGAGCTCTTCGTCGGGAGCAGCGTTTGGTAGCGGCCCATCATTGCAGGAAACACTGCAAACACTACGTCTTGTGGAGAGAAGAAGCACCTTCAAGTGCTTGGTTTGGGGCTTAGAGGATTCCTCCAGTGCTCTCCACATACGAAACCGTCCAGATGTCTAGATCGGCAACCTTTTCGGAATTATTTGTCCTGACGGAAGATCCGATCGCTGTTCTCGTGCCTTAGCCCTCCTTTCCTGAGCCCGGCACAATATCTCCAGTCCCTGTCTTGCTGCTAGACTCAGGATTGATGGTCAGCATTTCCACCCCATCAGGCGTGTGTAGGTGCGTGTGTACGTGCTGTGGACCAACAGCAAGACCGCAAGCGACATCAACCCGAGAACCCCGACGCGTCAGCAAACAGCAGCGTTCCGAAGCGGCACCAGAACTCGACACAAAAGGTTTCGTTGTGTCATATTAAGAAAAAAAAAATGTTGGTTCACCGCGACAACGGGGCCCCTTCTCTCGATGCGACGATGCGACTAGTGACCAGTGACCCAGGACAAGGACTGCCACGACTCTGCTGTGCGCTGTTGCTTGCTTGCTCGTAGCAGGGAGAGTGGCAACGGTCATCCTCCTCGGCCATAACGTTAGCAGGAAAGGCGGAAGGGCTACGCAGCGGCTGCAGAAGGCAGAAACGCTTGGCATTTTCGAGAGGAGAGGGACGGACGGTGTTCAACATGATTGGAGAGCGGCTGCTACCTATCGCCCGCAGAGCAGTGCCAGCAGGAGCAGCAGCAGGAGGAGGGGCGGCCTCCTCCTTCTCATCGTCCCTGACAGCCTTTTCCTTAGCACTCAAGCTGGTTCTCGCACGGGGGTGGGAGTCCTCATCGGTAACATCGACCGGAGCAAACCTCCCAACGTCGTGTTGGCTGACCGCTCCTCCCGCTGTTCCCTGCATTCGGCGATGCACCACACAACAAAGGTAGGAGACATTCAGTGTGTACCTCGACTGCTGTGTATCGGGGGATACCGAGTGCAAGATATGCCAGCTTGACTAGAGTTGAACTAACTGGTCTACCGATGCTGTTCTCTTGCAAACGTAAACCGTTGCATGTGATGTTTCTTGCTTTGGGGTTTGGCAAATAGTCTAAACGTCACAACCATTGAGGTCCGGTCGTGCCGCGTTTGGGGGGCACGAACGGACAACAACTGTTTGCTTTCTATGAAAATCGACTTTGTAACAATACATGTGGCTCTGTAATTGTGCCGGTAACAACTAGCTCTGCAGTCGAACTACACACAATATGCATACATTGTATTGTAGCAGTCTACAACTCTTGCAACACCCCCCTCCGACCAGGCCTGTCTTGTAGTGGGTACAAATTACCGCCACCACTCAGAATCAATCGGATTGGGCCGGGTGCCTGAGGGTATCCTTTAGGATCTGAAATCAAACCAGCAATTGAGTAGGGGAGCGACTCTCTCGTTGGAAGCATTAGTAACGGGTCATTCGGACCCCACGAGCAACCGAAATCAAACTACATTAGACGAGTCAGCCGCTGACTGGTCCAACGGCTTGATTCGGTGCTTATGTTCACCGGTATCCACAGGCACAATCAGTCGTCTACATAGACGGGGACAGAAATGACACAAGAGCGGCACAAGGGTCAATGGGCTTCATGCTGTCCACCAAAACAAACTTGTAGCAAAATACCTCTTGCGAAGTACAACACAGTAGGTGGTCACTATCACCTTTGTTTCGTAAACAACCAACAACTTTTCGACCTATGTACCGTTGTTACGTCTACGAGACATGCAATCGGGGGCAAGAAATTTCTTCATGCCTTTCAGATTTATTAATCAATTTCAGTGTTGAACCGCTTCGCCACTCAACTATTCACAACCTGGTCGGTCCACGTTCCAAGGTTTTTTTTCGGTCTGGCAAATCCGAATCTTGTCCTCCTTTGGCTACTGCTGCTGCTGCTGTCGTCCTTGTCGTTCGTATGGTGAGAACCCTAGTTCCAGCAGCCGGCTGGATGCCAAGCAAAAAGGGAGGAGACTGAGATTCCGCGGCCCCTCCGCTGCCTGGCCGTTCTGCAGCAGAGACATTGACACAGCTGGGGCCGGTATGCACGCCTGTCGATCTATCAGATACTTCAGCCGCGGCCCTTGGACAAGCGCGAGGGTGGGAACCTCCGTAGAATCGCAAGCAGGATTCATGTACGCGGAAAGGGTTTGTGGGGGCACCGCTCCTTCTACTCGTCGTCTGGCAAGCAGTCGTAGCGTTGGTGCTGGGGACGCTAGCGCAGCGTCAACGGGTGGTGGTGGTGGTCGTGACGGGGACGACGACAACCCAGGGGCGCTCCCAGCAACAGAGGCTAAGCTGAATCTGAGATCGTTGAGAACGGCCCGTGAGCGTGGCAGCGTCAGAAACAAGAGGAAGAAGAGCAAGCCAAATCAAGGCGAACCATCATCACCACCACCACCATCACCCGCAAGTAGAAGTGCCCCAGGAGGCGGCGGTGCACGGCTGCTGAGGCTCTCCAAGCTGCTGGCGGACAGAGCGATCGGGACCAGAAGTGAGGTATGCGCCACCCACACCTTTGTACCAATCAGTCCGGTTTGGAGTAGTTGGTGCGCCACTCGGCTCGGGCGGTGTTCATGTTGCATCCTTTTGCCAGTCGGCCAGCGCAGCGGTGATGCCCTCGTAGCGCTGCTTGGAAACTGTGGACGTGTTGTTGTTACTTGGTACAATCGCTAACTAGAGACTTTCCGAGTCCTTCGGCAGGTCTTTCGATCGAAGAGCTCAAGACGCTCAGCGTGTTTCCACCTAGAAGGCGGCCAGAATACGAAGGCGTCGGGTTGTCGGTTGACGGGAAACATGGGTCGGAATGGGCAGAGAAAGGCGAAGGACTCGAACCTACACTTTGAGTATTCTCTGGCATGATGTGGGAGCTATATGAGTTGCATACGTTGGTCTGCACGCGATCGACACTCGTCGACATCATGACTGTTTTCGGCTGGTGTTTTGCACTGCTGTCCACCAAATAGCCCTTTCGTCGATAATGCTCGTTACAGGTGGACACATTGGTGCGGCGGGGTCGAGTTAAGGTAGATGGTGCCGTGGTCAAGTCTCCGAAGACAAAGCTTCCGGTGGACTGCGTAATAGAGGTGGGTACCTTGCACTGTGTGGCAATTTGGAGATACACCAGCTGTCCTCGCTTGGGGCTATCATCTAGATTGGCAGTGTTTCCCTGCTCGGAAGGACACAGATCAGCGGTCCATTGCGACGATAATGGGTTGGGCGGGTGATGTAATGGCTGACATTTACTACTAGTGTCCCGTGGGACGTTCCGTTTTCGGAAACCCTGGTGGGATTTGGTGGTCGTTTTATGTCGTCATCGCCCGGTAGCGTTTCTGGTGGATGTACAAGTATTTGACACGATCGAAAGTAGTTGTCCCGGCCGCTGCTAACACCACACCACTGCAATCATGCCCTGGCTGTGTGCGGTTTCGCTTCGTAAACGTAGGTGAACGGAGAAGTGCACGGGCCCGTCCCGCTTCTGGTGGCTTTCCACAAGCCGAAAGGCGTAATAACGACTCTGAGCGACGACTGGGACAGGGAAGACTTGTCCGATGTGCTTCCCAAGTCGCTCCTGCTCAAGTGAGAGACCGTAGCGCGCTCTAGAGAGGACGGAGTGAGGCATTGGGACTTGTAGGTCGTGGGACGGAGAGGGAAAATTCCGCAAAGAGGGTGTCCGAGTCAGAACGAGGAAGGCACATGAGAAGGGGCACGAGAAGAGAGACAACGAAAAGTGGGGTTGAGACCGAAGGAAATGGGGACAAGGGGGGTGGGGTGGGGTGAGGGAAGAGCAAGCGTAGTGGGAGAGGACAGAGAGAGCAAGAATGGTCAGGTGCACTAGATCATTCCGCAGCGAGGCATTCGCCTCATACCACACCGTGCACGGCCTCCGTGTTTGTCGTAGTAATCGTCGACAGCTAGTACCGGCTGTGCGTAGATGCAGCTAGCCTTGTTGGAACCAAAGTAACAACGGGCGACAACACCACTTTAAAGACATCGATTGCCCTCGTTCTCTCAAACAACCCACGGCCATTTTCCCGCATCGGAAACACCCAGGCACCACCCGGTGGGACGCTTGGATGCAGACAGCAGCGGCCTTCTGTTGCTGAGCAGCGATGGAGCTCTCACGCACAGGCTGCTAAACCCGAGGTTAGAGCCGACTCTCACAGGCCTCTTCGCCGTTTTTGGATGTAAGATATGAGTATCGCAATTGTCTCTCGATGCCTCGCGACCTAGATAACACTTATGAAGCAGCGAGTATGAACAGGAGGTCTGTTGGGACTTGTCTTCGGGGGGAAGCCTGGAGGTCTCTTCAAGAGGCGTGGCTTACCTTGGACCTGAATTGTCATCTGAACCGCGGAAAGTTGCATCCATCCCGTTTATTGCCGGAAACCCGTTTTTGTTAGTAGTACCTCTGGACAGCGGCGTCCTTTTCCGGTGTTTTCTTTGTTCTGGACGTGGCCTTGTACTCAAAATGTTCGTTCACGCTTGGAGGTCCTTGTAGAGACTTTTATTTGAATTTGTGCTCGAAGGAAGGCCCATGCGGTCTGGCAGCCATAGCCAGTCGTCACTCACTTACGCGCGGTGTTTGGCTGGACGCTACGTGCTTACGTACGCGGACTTGCTTATCTTGCAGGTTTGAGGTAGAGCGCGAGTACGTGGCCTCGGTGGACGTGCCTCCGGAGGGAGAGGAGCCGGGAGACTCGCTGGTAACGGCTCTCAAAGAAGGGATCACAACCGCAGACGGCGTCTACAAGGCGGACGTACCGGCGATAAGCGGGCGGGATGTGGGCGTGGTGGTGCGAGAAGGGAAGAACCGCATGGTCCGAAGGTCAGAATGGCTCTTATCGGGGCCTGAAAAATCGTGCGGTTTCTTGTTTTGTACAAATTCACACACACAGAGAGAGGGACATTTAAGGATGAGAACAACGTGACTGTCTTTCAACCAAAGAAGATTGTTTTGTTGACTCATTTCTGCTGCTTTTGGTTCCCGTCGTGTGCGCGTTCCCCGTGCTCCGCCTTCTAAAACCCCACCACCGGAAAGGATGTTAGCGAACGCGGGATACCCCGTCCTCGAACTGCGGCGAGAACGGTACGGGAAAATTCTTCTTGGCGATCTCCCCGAGGGCGAGCATGTGCCGGTGTCGGGAGATGCCTTGGAATGGGCGCGATCGGTGCTCCAGCTTCAAGCGGCGACGGCGGCGGTTGTTGACGGTGGTGGCGACGAAAAGGGAGTGGAGCCATGATGCGGTGGACATTGTGCGATGTTGGGGTACACATTGATGTAGATATGCAACCGGACTAAATGAAGCTTTGCTGTAGAATTTTGTTGTAGAATTACTCAACTGTTGGCCCTTGAATGTGGGGCCGCCTCGGTCCTTGTGGGACTCTGGATTCCGGATGTGCACAGAGCAAGTTTGGCACATACTACGGGGACACTTTCAATGAGCCGCGGAACGCGAAGCGCGATATTTGTTTCCCTTCATCCCCCCGAGGGAAAATAATGCTCTATATATCGGGCTCTTCCAACCAACGCGATGTAGGGGCCCTTCTGCAATTTCCGCCTAATTATGGACCGTCCGAAAAGAACCGCCTTTGTTCGACCAGCACGAGTTCTACAGAGCACCGATTTACGATCTGCTCCCTTGTGAGGAGGGAAAAAAATAGGGCACTCTTCGTCACACCGGTATCGTCGCGCTCCGACAACGGATGGCCGTGCTTGACAGGCATTTCTCTTGTTCTCCCCAAAATCATGGGATATTTTTACTCCTTTCCCCGGGGAGTTTTGGAGAGGTACAGTAGTAAAGGAACAAAAATCGAGATCTCCCAAGCGCACACACTTGTAGTTGCTTGGTGCCAACCAAGAGAAACAGAGGAAGCACTCAGCTAAACATCCAACACCGCTGGGAGGGGCAAGACAGCACTGGCGAGGGAAGGGAGCCATACACACAGCTCGTGGTGGACATCCATACGGTTATCATTTCTGTTGCTAGGTGTGTGTGTGGGGAGGGATCATCGGTAAACCAAACCTGCGCCTGGGGCACACAAACACGAATTAATCCCAGGAGACGCGGAGGTTTTCTTTTAGGCTGTTCCAGACTCTCGCATCCGGAATTTCTCAGCGTCCTACAGCCTCCTTGGTCAGTCTTAATCAACACACAAGACGCAGCATGGACACAGCTCGTGGCGGATACCTTTGTTTTTGCTGTTGCTCCGGTGTGTGGGGAGGGATTACCTGGAAACAAACCTGTGTCGCAGGGAAAAGATGCACAAGAAGATCCGCTTGGAGGCGGGCAGCTTGTTGTCGGAAGCGCAGAGAAGAGAAAGTTGAGTCAGGGAAGAAAAAATAAATACACACCCAGGAAGACTACCTATTCGAGATATACCCACAGTCGAACGGGATGTGGTGGAGTCTTTTCAGGATACGAGGAGGGTCAATCCTCGCCGCACAACGCGACCTGATCACGGTGCAGCGAATCTGTTCTTTCTGTGGTGATGAACGATCCCAGACACCCGGGACCTCGTACTCAGAGCAATGAGTTCCGCAACAAGTTGTGTTGTTGCTATGGGGAGGGATGGTGATGTGGTACAGGATACAAGGGTGACAGCAGCATGGGTGAGCGGCAGAATTGCGGCGCGATTTGCTGCCGTTTGAAGTTCGGCCGCTACATCCTGTACAGGGTCCAGGGCTCGGCGTCAAAAAATGGATTGATTCCGGCTGTCAGGCTGGGAAGGGAAGCATGGCGCTGGCCGTTGTTGTCAACTGGACTGTACGGTATTCTGTTGTTCGATATGCTGCAAAAAAGGGATCGAGACGGTCGCGATCAGACACTTGCCGAGACGTGCGTTCGGTGGTACAGGTTGGTTGGAGGAGTACGATCTGCTAATGGGGTATTTTGTTCAGTCCATCAGAGAGACAGAGAAACTGGAAACCAAAAGCTGTAAACCTCATCGCTAAAGCCTCAGGAGAACCAGAGCCACGAGCCACGAGCCGCAAGTGCACAGTACAGAGAGCAGAGTGAACAGGGTGACAAGGTGCGGTGCAATTAATACGCAAGTTCCGGTTCGCGTATGTACGGTCAATAGTTGCACCGCTAATCTGCCGTGTATTGAGGAGCGTGTGCTAGCTGCTAGCTAGCGTGTGTGCGCGTGCGCGCGTGGGGGAGTGCTACCACGGCCTCACCGCACTCAATGCCCACGGAAGGTTGTATTTATTCCTGCAGGCATCCCTTATGGGGTGGGTTAGGTGCCTGTCTTGGAGAGGGCAATCCCGCTGTGGACGAGACATGCCTGTGCGATGATGAACGATTCTCCAGTACCGATCCCTTCGGGAATCCGAGCTGTGTTCTGACTGATGTTTTGGTGATTCTCTACGCGATAGTGGCCATGGCAAATATTTTACTATCAGTGCTCCTGGTCTGGGATATCAAGAGGTTTTTGCAGCTACCTCTTACGACCCGGCGAGTGAGAAGAGCGGTGATTTGGCAGCGTTTGAGCACGGCTTCGAGGTACGTGTGTGTGCATTCTGCAGTACATGCTTATACGTACGTGCCATTATTAGTTAGTGTAGAAGTAGGGATCTCTGGGGACGGACCTCGCCAGGCGTTGCCTGAAAAAGAGCTAATGGTGCATTTGGTGATGATCCATCTGGGATCGAACCCGTGCGTGTATCCTTTGTTAGACAAATTACCCGTTAGACTAGTCAGCTAGCACCAGTAAGCACCGTGGCGGGGGGGAGATAAGTCACCCTGTGCAAACCCAGGATGGTGCAGTAAACATATTTCGAAGTACTCCGGAGTAAATGATAGCGCCCTATTTATGTAAGAGCTTCTTTTTCGTCTTTTGCTCCACAGGCCGTAATGAATGTTGCCGTGCGTCGACACTAGTGTTTGTGGAAAGCCCTCAGGGTGCGGCGGTGCTCATGATGTCGCGCCCGCATGAGTATGAGTAAGGGGGTTGACGTGACCGCCGGTCGTCCAAACGAAAGTCTGGGAGCGTCGTGGGGGGGGGAAGTAAGTGTAAGGGTGTTCAAAACAGTCCTTCTCTGTGCACTTTCCGAAATGTCTAAAACTGGACAGCATCTATACTGGCGTCAGTGGAGTTGTCTTCGTCACCACAACGGCGATGGCACGAGAGGGCCAATCCTTCATGAGCATGGGCCTCATTCAAGGGTGGTACACCATTGTTCCGCCGGTGGGACTTGGCGCGGCCTTGTTTGCGGTGGAGCTCTGGGTAGATAGTCTTCCAAACCAGGTGGGTGTGTAGTGCTCCGGGAAAACTCAACGTTCCCACCGTTCACCCACGAAACACTTTCGGGTTGTTTCCACCCGGCTTTGCCTGTTCCAACGGCGATTTCGCTTCTCAACGTCCAGGTAAATCGCTCTGTTTGGGGGTACTCAGCACTCGATACTGATCTACGGAGATCTAGGGGGTTTCGTGTGCCATTGGCGGTGTGTGTTGGTAGAGGGGCAGTCCCCCTTCTGCTGTGCATGGGCTAGCATGCCCCGCTCACTCGTTAATATACCCAAGGTCTTGAGTCAACCTTTCTTCTCTGCGCTTCTGACAACAAATTGCCCGCCTCCAAACACACTCCACTGTTGCTCCAGTTAGATTTTCCCAGAGAATACTCTGGCTGCGGAACTTTGGGTAGATGTATGCCGCCATCTACAGGGGAACGTCTGTTCCAAAACCGCCGTCCCCAAACTATGGATTTACGGATAGAGACAGCATTTTCCGAATATATATGACATGCCAAGCGATTTCGGGGAACCCGCACCCAGGGCTCGAGGGAACTCATTTTGAGATTCGGACGCGACATAGAAAATGCCAGTTCGCGGGGATATTGGGCCTGACTTTTTCTCGAAGACAGCGCTGTCCAGATGCCAATGAAACTAGTGGAATGCCCATGCCGATTTGAATACACAGTTCATATCGGACCTTGGCTGAAACAACCGTTAGCCGAGGCAGCGCTGGACACATGTCGATGATAATTATGATCTAGCGTGAAGAATCAGAGGAGGTTCAAACACAGGGAGTTTGTCTCAGTTCCAGCAACATTTAGATATCTGTGGCTGGGTTTGTCTTCCAATTTGCCGAGGCTCTAGTAAACATCAAAGTCATGAGATCTCGAAGGTAGCATGTTGCCTGCCTCAAAGTTCTGAAAGCAAGGTAGACGCTGATCCCAAGTACAGTGATAAATTCTGAAGGCATCATATTGAGAGCTTCGCCGAATCGATCGAAATCCTTCTCATTCCGTGTTGTTTCGTCTGCCTGAATCCAGAGTGCTTCAATGCTAAACACAAAGCTGGTCATTGTTTCTTCTATCTTGCCACTTAGCTGGGATAACAGTAGATGATAGACCTGGAACAACAACGCTTTTGAACGAGCAAAGCACCAAGCATTTATTTGGGCGAGATATATACCTCGCCTTTCGCTGAGTAGATTCGTCAGTCTGTCAGTCTCCTCGCCAGCCTTCGGTGCGCTTCTTACCCCCAGCTGTCGACCGCCTTCACTATCATTCTGAACCATAAGCTATCCTTTCAGACTTGTTCATTTTGGCTTGGGGGGGTGCATTTCCTCACATGCCGAAGCCCTTGCCCACGGCCTATCACGCCAAGCACTCTCCGACCGCGTTGTTTGCCGCTTTTGTGGCCTGATCGGTTGCATGCTACCCGCCAGTTTGATGTCGAAGCTGACGTACCTCCATAGTAGCAGAGATGCGTTGGCTAGGCCGTCGAGGTCCACCTCGTTCCTGCTACCCCAGCGTAAACGTTCGGTGTAAGTACGATGAGCTGATTTACTCTGAAGTAGGTCGGGGAGGGCTAGGATACGTCTCTAAGGCTACCTGAACCACTACCTGTTACATTCCCCAGACTCCTGTTCTTTTTCTGACCCTACTCCAAACCCCGGTGCTTTTCGGTGTTGCGAAGCTCTTGGCCGCCGACAGCATGGTGACGAAGATGAAAACTATCGCAGAGGAGCGGGGAGTTGTTACAAAGCTGGCCATTGGTGGCATGTCGACTGGCGTTGTACTGGGGGTGGCGTCGTTCGTTTTCTCGAACCCCCGGCAGATCATCAGCGGTATTAATATCTTGTGCTCCGCATGTGCGATATTCACGGTGAGCCAACCGACTCTTCGTGTACTGAATGTGGACCGTTTTAATGTTACTCAATGGATCCAAGTCGCGCATTTGTTATAGAAAGAACTCCTCGTCCACATGTTGTGCAGTTCAGGTGTGAAATCTTCGCCGCACCACACGCGGGTATGTTTCGACAAAGGCGCAAGTTCGTGGATGCGCGTTGCGCCCAACTACCTCAACTCTTGCGCGATGAAAGAATGTGCAGCGATTGTAAAAGGGAATTTATAGGTACTCTTTGTCCAACTTCCGGACGGAAATAGCACACACGTACGTGGCACGAGCAATAGGTGACATGTTGTAGCTTGGGTGCACGCCGAATGCCGGTGGGAATGTCAAGCGTCGATGCCCCCGGCGTACACTATCGCTCTGTGCCACAAGTACTGCGCCCCTCCAGCGCCCCCCACCTATTAATGCCCTAAATCATCGCCATGTACGACTTGATTTTGCTTCCCGATATGATGGATAGACCGTGAGAGACTTGAGTCCAAAGTGGATAAGTAAAGCCCTCGGCAAACCTCTACGCAGGTGATGAGCATCTCTTTCGTGGGCGTGAACATCTCCCACCTCATCGACAAAGCTTCACGCCAGGTGAGTAACGCGTGCGCCGGAGAACGTTCACAGTTCACGGTGGGACGAAGAAGCCGGCAAGTCTCCATCTCAAGAGGCACTCAATGCTGGCGATCCACTCGATTCACTAACGTTATATCACGAGATATTTCCAGACTTCCACGGAGGCATGTTCGATACGAGTTGGCGACGAGGAAAGGGGATAATTTTGAAAGTACATCAGCGCCACATTCAAAGCGTTTCCAGGCACCCGTGCTCACCCGAAGCATCGGCATTCATTATTGTACCGCGGTGCCTCTCACCCCTAGTCGTTTCACACATCAACTTTGCCTGTTCTTCCCAAGTAGTCCGCAGTCCGCTACTTCGCGCGTTCGTGCAGTTGCCAATAACGGTTGTTGTAGCAGAAACTACTGCGGCCGACCCCAGCTGGCAGTTGTTGTCCGAAGGCGCTGCCCATACCCAGCCCCACCTACTTCGATCCACACCTACCTGTCAGCCCACCGAGGTAAAAACCGCAGTTAGTGTGCCCAGTCGGCTTGAAACACAAACACGATAAACACCTGTCTATCTGGGGTGTACTCCCGAAAAATACGTTTGGACAGGCTCCAGCTACTGGGCGGGACTTTTACTCGAAGGCCAAGAAGAGAATGTGGTTGCAGGTGCGTCGTACTTTCTTGAGCGATTTCTTCTTGACTCCTCTCTCTGAACCAGCGGTCCTACCCCATGCGTGGTGCGGAACACCATGTGTCGATCGTTCTTTGGTTTCCACGCGGTCACCCCTGTCGAAATCACTCTCCATAGACATCAGGCCGTTCCCCGTAAGCGCAAAAGACTTATCTGTGTCCGGCATCTGCGTGTTTTGTTTGGGTAAAAAATGCACGCAAACTTGTCAAGCGCGTTCGAAAAGCACAATGCTCGCTGCAGGCACAGAAAAGTAGGCTGCTTTTTTCTCAGTCTTGTAGCAGGCATTCGCTGTCCTACAGGGGAGCACAGGCAAGCGTAAGCGGTTTGAAGTCGCACGAAGGTACCATGAGAGCTTCTGACCTGCTGTCACGAGAGAAAATGCGTCATGCCGTGCTAGCAGGAAATGCCTCTCGGGATATTTCTAGATGCAATGCATGGAATCGAAGCAGACCGATCTGTCTACCTGGTGCACATGCATACGTTGTCTTCAAACATTAATAATCCATCTACGGCAGAAAAATTCCAACTTGGGAACAGACGGATGACTCCTCGACAACGACACTAAACCGCGTGGAATGCTGAGGTTCTCCAAAGGTTGACACCTGATTCGATGCTTGCTGCGTTTCGGCGACCAGGCGACTGCCTTGTGTACCCTGGGTTTGGCTTGGGTCGCAGTGGTGTTGGCGTGGGAGCTAACACGGCTTGGGCGAGGCACCCAAACTATCCCTTGGTTGGGAATGGTGAGAACGGGCTTGTGTTATTGCTTTCGTTGGACTCTGGCCTTTCCGTCGTGTCCACTCGCTCGCGCAATCGTGTAGCTAGAAGACCCGGATCTCCGCAACAAAAAACCTGCGGTTTCTGGCAGCTGCGGTAGGGGTCGTCTCAAGCCATTACATATCTGCAAGGTCAAACCCAAACCATAAACTGAGAAACAATTCGAACGTTGGGTTCGGCAAGGACCGTCCTCGAGAATCGCCCTCGAGCATATACCGTAGAAACGCGTAAACCTACCTCGCAATTTGTTTCCCGCACGCGCTGCTTCTCTGTACGCCTGGCACCCAGAACATTATTGCGTCTTCGGGCTACGCGATGGCCACGCATTTCTCAAGATTGAAAAACATCGACCAGACTAGGACGGTGATAGTTTCCGTGGCTGGTTCCTCCCTGGCCAAAAAAGGGGCTCTCGAAATCTTTTCGATCAAATCCCAGAGATCTGCTGCGCGTGGGTCATCTGCTGCCAGCGGTGGCAGCGGCCCGTGGAGACCGTCAAGGGTGGTCGCAACCCTGATGGAAAGCCAAGGATAAAGCTTGCGGACGTTATGAGATAGACTACTGCTGTGGCGTTTTTCTTCCAATGACGGAAGTGATTTACGGTCTCCGGAAATCACTCCTGCATCCATACCATGAAATGATGTACAAGTTTGCATAGTAGTCCAAGACGTCTTGACCGTGGTCGAAATTTTAGCCCGGCTAGAAGCCCCAATTTGCAGTTGGGGAAAACATAGACTACATCGCACCTGAGGTTTTGCTGGGCGAAGATGCTCGCAATAGCCTAACACAATAGAGAGTGGGCATCGTCGAGGTGCGGGACAGGAAACGAGTGCATGAGCATGAAAGCGTTGTTGCACGCCAAAAACGTTTCGAAAATTTCTCGAGACTCTTGTGTCTTCAAGAAACTCTTAAGTTGCTGTGGTGCCCGCTGTGCCTTCCACGATTCCATCCATTGTCAAGGTGGCACACGTGTCCCGCCAAGCAGGATGCCAATATGAATGCCAAAATGGCACATTCGCTTACTTGCGACGTGCGAGTTTCAGTCGCAGGAGGGATAACTTGCCCTGCCCGAACATGCATACAACCAAGTGAACAGAATTCGCATTTATCGATCGCACATGAAAAATAGCGCTCTGGTGGGACAACAAGCTTCGCCAGAAACATTGGCACACATAAAAACCACGCCGAAGCACGCACACAATATTTACACCTCTCTCTCTCCCTCTCTCTCTCTGGTTCATCTCTCTCTTTCTATCTTTCCATCTCTATCTCTCTCTCGATCCCACGATACACAAAAAGAAATACTTCGAAGTATATCGTATGCAAGCATTCCAAGAAAAGTAGCATCAAAAGGGTTGCTTTTAAGCTGATGTTCAACCAATACAACACGCGCCAACACTCAATAAGTTGGCCTCGGGGGAATTGAGAGATCGATATTCACGAAATATAAGAACTTGAGCCGTGCCCGCACCACCTATCATGGCTGACCCTCAGACCAAATACAGCGCGAGGGTCGCGCGCAGAATGAAAGTTTCTTGCGCTGTGGCGTGTTCTGTACATATTGACGACACCGTGTCATGCGTACATAAGAAAATGTAGACACGCTATTCTGTTCCGTCACTACCACGCCTCCTCAAAGCTTGAACTCCGATCGTTTCATCCAGGATTGGGTCAGGCGCGCGACAGCGCGCTACCTAGCGGTGGTGGCGGCTAGCCACGGCGGTTGACGCGGTGCCGCCGCCGGCGGAGCCGGCATTGGTGCCCATGGTCTTGGGGTGAAACCTTGGTTGTTGGTCTGCTTCGAAAGACGCTCGCATCCTGCGAAATACCAAAGCCAGAAAGAGGCAACGGTCGTGCACGTGAGTAGAGCGTGGTCCACGAAAAGTGATGTATCCGGTTCTAGAATATGTGACAGATGAGATGAGGACCCAAAACCCAAACATCACCACCCAGGCGAACAGGCCAACCCTCGCTGCAACTCATTCCTTTGTTAAACCAGACCTGGTCGACCCTACAGTCAGTAGTAGTCTCGCTCCCGGAAGACACCACTTGTTGAATTAATCAGACGACCAACGCTAACAAAAGGCTTGATTCGATAGAAAAATTGTAGACAGACAGAGGCGTATGCTGCCTGCAGCGTAGACACAAGGGAGAGCTGCAGCTGTCTCGTTTTGTCTGATCCTGTCTCACTTTTCAAGCGCGGACCGATGAACGCGCCCGACGTACTGTCGGCTGACCCCCATGACCGCGGCCACCGCCGGCGTAGACTTTCTTCTTCGGCCGAACAGCCCGTAGCGGTGGACGATCTATTTGTTGTTGCCGGTGGAAAACGCGGGGAGCGGACACAACATAAAGCGATGACAAAAATGAGCCCTGCCTTCTACTCACTGGGGCCGTCGTGCTCTTTGGATGGGAGGGATGACGCGCTTACGGTTTCGGCGCGAATCGTGGGAACACACATGCTGGCGGCCGGTACTACAACCTTGTGCATGAAACAAAAAGAAACACACACAGACTCCCTCGTGCATTCCGCAGTGGTGTGTAGACGCTGCAAGGCACATTTGGAGTGTGTGTTGGTCCCATTCCAGCGCCGGTGTGTTGAGTGTGACGCGCGTGAAGGAAACATCCGCAAGTGATTTGACCACAACGCTGCAAAATTTCAAACAAACTTGGCGTTTTGCCACCCCTGCCACATACGTCTTGGTTGACCACACTCAAATCCCAACGGTGACCGACGGACCATTTGTTGCGACAGAAGGGTTGCAGGAAGCAGAATGCGTGCGTGAGAAGAAATAATGTCACTTGAAAAACACTGCCAAAGTAAGGTTAAATGTACGGCAACGTAGTGTGCGAAAAAAATGGCAAAAAAGTGAGTCTCTAGTGCGCTGAAAGCGTGATGTGATAAGGTTTTCAAGCAACAAAGCCTTGCGCTCCTCCTCCTACTCGACTGGCTCAATGCAAGCGCCCCTGCCGCGGTTCGAGATGCCCCACACATGCGTTCGACTATCACACCGATTGTGTGAACAACAACAGAGAGAGAGAGAGAGAGAGAGAGAGAGAGAGAGAGAGAGAGAGAGAGAGAGAGAGAGAGAGAGAGAGAGAAAGCGGCGAGGAGGACACTCACCACCTCCTCCTCCTGCGGTTTGAGGGTTCCGAGCAATCCGACCAGCGATGCCTCCGCGTCCAATCGTCTCAAAATGTCCTCACACGATTGAGCCCCCCTGTCACCGACAGAGCGGGCAACAGAAGTGCAAGGTGAGCTTTCAACACGCAATTGCAGCCATGGTGGTGGTGGGAAATTCTTGAGGCGTTTCCACCAGCAAGAAGGTCGTAACTAAAACATCGACAGCATCTTGTGGATTCACCGCTGGAAATCGTCCCGCATCTATCATTGATATTCTGGTTCGTGAGGGATTTGTTTTCGGCGGCCAATCGCGTTGAGAACCAGATAATTGACTGTCTTCCATTAAAGACGGAAGTATGCGGACAACGTTGGTTGGACTCTGGTTGGACTCACGGTATCATCTCTCCCAGCGCGACCCCGCTGGAAACAAGGACCCTGTTCATAGATTGGCAATCCTTCGCCCTCCGCAAAAGCTTGGCCAACTGGCGTTCCGAAATGCCGAGGGACGTTGCTAGATCCTGATCGGTAATAGAAAAACCATGCGCGAAAATTGAGGGGGGGGGGGGGGGGGGGGGGGGGGGCCCCCCCTCCCCCAAAAAAGGGAAAAAAATTTTTT
>FN649728.1:5063621-5084628 GCA_000310025.1 Ectocarpus siliculosus | reverse complement strand
GGTTCCTGTTGGGTAATGGAAAACCCTTGCGGGAAATTGGGGGGGGGGGGGGGGGGGGCGGTGAGGAGCCTCTAGCGACCAAAAAGGGAACAGATATTCAATCGATATTAACCGCTAGGCTTTCCTAACAAAGTCTGAACGATGGATGCAACCTTGTCGAGGCTTGTTTTGAGGCCGGCGTTCACGTTTCGTTGTACTTGTGTATACTGCACGTACTTAAGGGGTGTCTGTCACGCGGCGCATGCATTCCCAAATAACTACCTGTTGCAGCAGCGGAAGCAACAAGTTGCCAGAGAAAAAAAACTCAAAAGACTGTATAGGTCACAAACGCTGGTACATCCGATCCGAGCAACCACGAGCATAAAATACCCCACCAAAACACAAGAAACAACGTGGTACATATCAGACCAACGAAACGCATTGCAGCGTGCGTGTCGCATGCACCTGACTTGTCTGGGGCCCACAGTGTTGCCCGAGTATTGCCTTGAGGCGCCGCTTCTGTACGTACACGTACCGCGGTATGGCTATCGTCGTCGCTTGAGACGCCTCCTGCAAACCCGATAAAGAAACAAAAGGGACAAAAACGGTCCACGTCGAAAACAGAAACCGGAATGATTGGCACCCCGGTATCCTTAATGGGTATTAGGCTCGAGGCAAGGCCATGTCAGCGGGCGCGACGTTTGTGCACGTCACACTGACAGTACACAAGAGAAGGGAAAAACGGGCGGAAAATTAAGCACGCCACAAGCGCGTCGCGTGCTAGAAAGCTTGCGCTCACCGCCCTTTCGAAGGCCGCCCTCAACGACCAGTCGGCGTAGGTGAAGAACCTCACGCCTCTCTGGGGATCGTATCTCTCCGCGGCCAGGTGCAGAGCGATAGCGCCCTCCTGCCGGTGGTGCCGCGAGCAACGGCGGTGGGTGGGCACACAAACACAAGCACACGAGAACACACCGTCACGACCCGATGAATTGTAGAATCACCAAAGCTACGTGCGTGAGAGTGGAAGGGTGAACGTGTCGTGTGCATCGGGCGGCTGGTACCTCCTACGACACCGGTGCATGCAGCGGCGCGCGCAAAAAATAGGCGCCCTACCGCACTCTTTGTCCGGCGGATCGTTCAATGCTTCCCAGCGATCGATACTATTGTGAAGTGCGATCGCGCGCCCTACGTTTCTCCGCGCATGAACTAACGGTGAGCAGGACAGACGGTGCGCAAAGAGAAGACGGCACACAACCGGAGAAAACAACGACACGCTTGCACACGAACGTGTCATACGCAGCAGATTTCCTGGTTTTATGTTTGGTTCTGGTATGACTTGTATCGACCGCACTAAACAGCTGACGACTCAACATTCGTCGTGCATGCACACCGCGTGCGTCTCTCGGGTACAAGTACATTGCGTGCTGTAACGGGATTGATTGATCGTGAACAGGCTTCCGAGCACCTGTATGAGGTCCATGGACGACAGGGCAGTCCTCCCTTTCCTCTTGCCGGCGAGGTACATGACCAGACGAATGTGTGACAAAACGAGCCGCTCCCTGGCGGCCTTCCCTCTCTCCACAAGCCCGACAAGATCCTGCGGGGCCAACATGTATATCCAACGAGTTCCACGTCAAGGTGTAGTCAAGAGAGGCACGAAGAGACGATAGGTCATGGGCAGAAGGAAGAACATGATGATCCTGAAGGAGGGGGGACTGGTGATGACTTGAAAGAGTGTAGAAACTAGAGAGAGCGTGAGAGAGATCGACTTGTTCTCGCGCTACTTTTCGATGCTTACGAACACTCGTCGCAATCCTCCGCAACGTGACGACCGCAGTAGTTGGTGTAGCAGCAGACGCGTGAGCAACAACGGCAGTTATCTCAACTCGCGTCTAAGTGACAGTGCTCACAGGCACGATCAACATCCTGGCTCTCACCGCCACATCCACGCCCGCAGCTGCTGCCCATGCCTCCATTCCTACTCTCGTTCCCGGATCCTCGCCGGTCGCCGACGCCTCCTCGGCGGACAACGCTTCGCGCAATTCCTCTAGGCGTCGCCATTGCTGTACGTCCTTGCACAACGTTGCCTCGTCCTCGCGGTTAAGTCTAGGCAATCCAGCCACGCTCTGCAGTTTTCATGTCCATGCAATGAGTAGTGACCGGAGCTATCTGTTGGGTGCTATGAGCCTGCCGGGGATAGCATTAGACACCATATGTCTGTAAATGTTGCTGTGTCTATTTTAGGAGTAACGTATGTAGCTCCCGGCGTGTGGTATCTATGACTACCCGGTGTTTGCACTGCATTTCATGCGAAAAAAATCCTCTCAAGAATTGGCCACTGCTGTTGCTGGAAGAAGGGCGTTTCTTCTCCATGCTGCCGGTGGGATGTGATCCCGCTGACGAGCTTCTGAGGAACAGGTTCTCTGCTACGTTGCGTTGCCCGGCAGAGCAAACTCAAACCAGGATTCTTTCATTTTTCACGCGTGCATACCGTCCACGATTGTCTACGATTTCTGCGCGTTGTAAAGACGAACTGGCAATAAGCAACAAGCAACAAGCACACAATAAAGGTTGGTCAACAGGACCACGTTCGTTACAGCTGGCGCAAACACGCAACGAAAGAACAGAGATGGCCTCGCCGTGTGTTCCCGCCGAACGTGTACCAGAATCTTTGTACAAGTAGGGGTCTCATATCTTGCTACGGCCGTGGAATCGCAACCCTTGTACATATCTCTTCAGTCGGCGAGTCAGTCCTCCAGCGCTGAGTTTTGAGCCGTCTTACAACAACATGAAGGAGTTGAGTGTATGTGTATTGTAGCTGAGACCTACGAAATGGGAGCAAATAGCAGTGTAGCAAACCAACTCACAGTAGTGCATGTAATGACGCTCTATTGTAAGGATTTAGTATAGGATTTAGTATACGTTGCAACGGTATGGAGGTGTCTTGCTTGCGAAAAAAACATGAACGCTGCAAAGCACTGCTGTTCGACCGCCATATTTTGCTGCCGCAGTACATGTAGCAAGTAGCAAGTTGGGAGGGTTGTGGACGCTTCGAGGGAAACTTGGTTCCACCGTTCCGCGAGCCCCCGATACGATGGCATACATCCGTTTGGCTCTTACACCCACCTGTCTCAAACTCTGCATAGCCGAGCCTCCAGCTCCTGCCATCTCTTCTGCTGCCCACGCCCCGCTACGTGCGTCGAAGTGCCATGTCACATCGCCCTTCCCTGGCGTCACCGCCCCCGTATCACCAGTTCCTGGCTTCCCAACTCTTCGTCGTCGCACCCCTGGCGATCCTCCTGCCGGCACTGCTTTTGCCGCTGCTATTGATGATACTCCCGATGGTGCTGCTGCTGCTGCTTCCCATCTGCTGCCCCTTGACACGTTACTTTCATTCTGTATCTGCTGCTCCGCCCTTGCGGTACATGCAATACCCCTCCGATCCACTGCCCGAGGCCTCGCAAGCTTCATGACCACGGAGGTGCTCCTGCGGCTCCTGCTACCGGCTTCATGGCAAAGGATTCGACGACTGGTAGAGCCAGCAAGAAGCCCGCACGTGCTTGACGTAGCTACGAGCAATAAGAGGACGCCCTGATTCAGCACAGTGGACGCTCTAAGCCTCATGATCCCTGCCACAGACGTTCTCACGGCAGCAGCAGTCGGGCCGGCCAAAAAGCACACCGGTTTTCAACGCTGTCTTGAAATGTCTGTCCGTTTCTCTTTGAACAGCTGTTGAGCGAAAGTTCCAAGGCCACGGTAACGAAGGGTTGCTCTGCCTCGCACCACAAATCGCAATGCGTGTTCTGTGATGCAGTCTCTCTCAGTCTTTTTCTTCCTTGGATAAATACACACAGGGCCACGGGGTCACGCCCAGCCCGACCTTCCACCTCTGGTTGCCTCTGGGCACGGCCTGACGCGACCATGCGGGGCATTGACGATTCGTCGAATATGACAGTCCCGGAATGCTGGACCGTGAGAGTCTGTGGCCGGTCGGTGTGCTTACTAGGTACATGTCACATACGACACACATATGTACTGCTAATTGCTTGATGCCAATTCACAATCGGTGTGCAGACAAACATGGACTCCGCTACCTTTCGAGCGAGGTTTATTGCACCAATAGTCCTCTCGCTGCTATCGGCATGCAATAAGCACCGATGCCTAGCGTTCGTTTCTCCGCGACTCGCATCTGGGGTGCTGTCATCATGGGATGATGTACCGAGTGCGGTTGCCTCTCCGTCGTCTCTGCTCTGCCGAGGAATCTCTTTCCCAACACGGCATCAACGGCGACAGCGTTCGTTACTGCGCACGGCTGCTGAAGGTGATGATGGTGGGGCGGGGGGCAATGGTGGGAGTGGGGGTGGGGATGCAAAAGCAGGAACAGGAGCAGGAGCGGGCATGGGTTTGGACGGAGAGTGGCAGGTCAAATCAGGGGAGGTGAGAGCGCATGTTGTTCATGAGAGTTCATCCAGACTGTACGCAGCATACACAGCAGTTAGGGCCTTCAGTTCTTATTCGATGCCAACATCGAGCATAGATTACGATGTAGGATTTTGCATGGGATGCTCCCATGAGCAGTCTTCCCTAATTTTCTTAGCACCTTTTTTCTGAACTGCAGGGGGCCCCACCGCCGACTGGACGCGGCACTCGCACGTTATTCAAGTGCTGTGTTTGACACACGTGGATGTGCGTTGAAAGAGCACCCACACATGTGAGGCCATCCTGTTCACCGTGTCTTACACCTACCTTGGAGACAAGTGGTACACGCATGCGTTGAACAGGTAGTCGCAGCCGATGGTTTTGAAGGAAGAAATTGCACCTCAGCGGTTGTCCTTCTATCTATGTAAAGCAGGGGCTATAGTCACACCTGGTTATCAGTCAAGAGACCTCCCAGACATGGTTACAGTACATCTATTCACTGACACGGTCAGAGTGTACAGAGTGTACAGCCCCCGTCGCGGGTGGGTTGGGTAATGTGGGTTGACACCTCTGGCAGCGGAGCTTGCCGCCAAAGCCGAAAAGAGAGCAGATGTGTGGGGCGCGCTGTGGCAAGCTGCGAGTGTAGGGTGGCGTTTTCCTGCTCATAAAATAACAGCATCGAAGCGACGGTGTATGCAAATCGTTTGGATGCTTGCATTTGGGGTGGACGGCGCTGTTTCCTTAAGGAATATCCTGTGGCAAATTTAAACACCGATCTTTTATCTTAGTGGGTGCCGTTGGTTACTTGTGTTTCTTCTTCGCTCACATGCCTCAAGTACAGAGTAGAAGTGTCCGAATACCATTCGCACAACGCGATTCAATTATGACACTCGCGTGCACCGCCGCTCGTTCGATGTTGCCCCGCGCGTGTCCGATCAGGGCAAGAGGGCGAGGCGGGGGGCGGGTAGCGATGGCTTTGGTTCCGTGCCGGGGCAGCTTCCGGAGAAGACGCGGGACGGGCAAGACTGGGCAGAGTGGGCGAGGGAATGGCGCGAGGACCCTGACGGCAAGGCCGACCGACTAGTGAGCCAGTGGGATGCCGAAGCCAAGGCGAATGAGGGTGGAGGCTCACAGGTGGGTAACTCACCGCACGCTCCCAGAGCCAAATTGATTGTTTTCGGTAAGCTCTAGACTTGACGGTTGCTTCGCTGGGCGGCGGCAGAAACAACGCCCGCTTTGGCGAGCGGCGACGTTCGTGAACATGCTCAGCGCGTGTACTGCCGTTCGCCGCAGACTCTAGAACGAAGCAGGGATGTTGGTGACGCAGTTGAGCTTGTGCGTAATTGCAAAGCCTGATCCGTGCGCGAACGTTGCATAGAACCTGGTCTTTTTCGGGGTTCATCGTTGAAAAGAATTCGGTTTTAAGGACAGAAGAGAACGATTCAAGGGAGGGGGACGGCAATTCCAACCGTACAGTGTGAAAGTCGGGCCCTACAGCAGTAGTGCGTCTGGGTGTACATGTTACCTTACATCGGTATTGGTGGTGTACTGAGATCGGGAAGAGCAAGGACACGTGCGAAGGTCGACCCTCCGCGAGCAAGTGCGGACTCTACCTGGCCGAGAACAGCAGTATCCTTACTAGAAATAAGCATGTGCAGCTAGCTTCTCCTGCTGTCACCATAATCACAGAACGAATGTTATGTCACCGTTACGCCGACCATGATGCTCACGGGTCACCGCAAGTGTGCCGTTTCTGGCTAGCCCCATCAACCCTAACGGTGTCCCTGTCGCAATCCAACTCTAGGACGGGAGATCCAAGAAGCGCAAGGCTAAGAAAAAGAAGAAGGGCAAAGCCGGCCCGTCGCGTGGAGTGGTCGGCAGTGGCTTCGGTGGTCCCGTGCGGCAGACGAAGAGCGTCCCGAAGGGGCTGGTGGTGTCTGAGACGGGAGGGGGCAAGGGGGACGTCGTGGATTGGAGCAAGGGCCAACAGCTCAGGGAGGTGAGGTGTACCACGTAAATTTTGATCCCCAGGTGTGTATGCCGCACACCCCAGATGTGTGCGTCCTTCGGAAGACCAAGAATTCTCCGTGCGCGTATGGCACGTGCCAGATAGTCTAAATGAGATATTTTGTTAAAACTACCTTTGCGTGTTCCGGGTTCGGTGATGCTGGCTCTGGTTCAGGCAAGACAGAAGGGAGGGAGGGGGTGAGAGTAGGGTGTAGGACGTTGCACACGCGGGCGAAGCTTGCGGGGCCGAAGAAATGGTTCGATTTCAGATGTGTGCCAGCAAGGAGCAGGTGCACACTCAGCAAAAACATAGGAGAAGCCAATCGTATTCATCCACGGGAAACCTCTCCGGACCTTAACCCTTGTTTTGCCCCTCCGACCGTTTTATTCGCACGTTCCCCCTTTCGTGAATACGGCGCACGGGTAGACGGATCGCAAGGAAAACATGGTGGCCGACTGGCAGCAGAACGCCAAGAATTTGGAAAGCCTAGACCCGTCTGACAGAGAAAAACTCGCCGAGCAGCTCCGAACGGCACTGGGCAAGAAGAAGCATAAGCAGGAAAAGAAAACGAAAGCGAAACCAAGTGATCGTGGCGAAAGCAAAGGCTTTTCCACGACCGCTACCACGACGGGGGGTGCGGATACAGCGGCGATCAAAGGTCGGGGTGACGGTCGTGGGGCCTTGGCTTCCGCTGCCGCTGCTGCCGGCGCCTTGGCGGCGGAAGATGTTGCGGGTGTCTCCGTCTTTCCTTCGGCGGCCGAGGGCAGCAACGGGGCCATGGAACAACTTGGTTCTGACGGGGAGTGTGAGGGTGGCGAGAGCAAAGGGGCAGAAGGAAAGAGCGTGTCGGCCGGTGGTGGTGGCGAAGGTCGGGGAAAGGCAGAACCGTTGTTGGTGGACGCGGGCGTCGAGGGCGACCCCGGAAAGACAACCGTTGCCGGCAGCAGTGGCGGCGTCCTGGTGCTCCCGGTCGCTGGTGCAGCCGTTGAGGGAAGCGATTCACCTCTGGATGGACAACAGTTAGCCTCGCCCGGGGCAGACGGAATCGAGAAAAATAGCGATGGTGTTACCCTGGAGAGGGTGATGGGCTTCGGAAAAGGTGTGGCGGTTGTCGAGGCTGCTACCGATGATGGCGTTTGTAACGACGCTGGGGGTGTGTCTGCGGTCGGCTCTACGGGAGAGTCATCAAGAGATCCCTCAGACGAGGGCGAACTCTCACGGGCCTTGAGTTTCGGGAAAGGGATTTCTCTGCCTTCGGAGGAGGAAGCGGCAGAGGGTGATGATGGCGAGAAGAAAACGCCAGTTGCAGCGAGCGAAACGCCAGGGAGTGGTGGCGAGGATGACCGACTACTGCGTGGCTTCGGGAGGGGGGTAGCCTTTCCTGCGAAGCCTGATGATGGCGGAATGTAGAACATGACCATTTCTGTGACGTGCGTGTGATGTTGAACCGTCGGTGCTTGATAGGCGTCGGAGGAGTGAGCAGCATCAGTAAGGACAAAGCTTATCGTATGATATGCAGCAGATGTGCGGTGTTTTCGTCAAGGGGTAGTTAGCTGGGAATTATCGGCAATCTCCGACACACGCGGCCGATGGACGGAAGCTGTCTCTACCGATGAGTTACTAAAGTGTATCGTTCTGTCCGATTGCCTCGATGAGGTATGCTGCTCACGGTTAGCGCGAAATCTTCGACAACTTGCTTGCGAGAGAATCACATGGGGCGGCTTAGGTTTCGCCGTGTCGACATCCGACGGTATACTACCTCGGATGGATGCAACTCGATGCAATCGAGAACCGTCAAGTTCTGGCAGTAGCGAGTGCCGGCCGGCCCGCTCGTAAGGAACACACGTGTTTGAGCAAGGCTCAAATCAAAGCCTTGGGAGTCTCAACGGGTGACCACGGGCTAATTTTTGTTGACGAAGCGCACCGACCACGACGCCGACACTCTTGCTTAGTCGCAAATGGACACTTCCCTGAGTCGTATGTAAGTACATCGTGTGAAATAAAATAAAGCTTAGCTCACTACCCCGAGCGGTAGGTGTGCCGCCTGTTGTCATCCTTCCTATCCTGAGGGTCGCCCTCCGTTTGACGTGCAAAACTTCGAAAAAAACAAGCTGCCTTCAGAGGCTGGCCCGGGGGCTAAGCTGCGGCTTGTTGCAAAATAAAACAAAACTCGCGACGAGCCTGGAGTCTTCTGCGGCTCGTGCCGGATGGCTCGTCGGTAGTATGCATACGCTGACTTCGTGCAATTGAAACACTCTTTTTATGATACACAGCAGTACATGCGAAGGGGTGCGGCTGCTAAGCGGATGCCCCGTGGCCGTCGTCCGTGCGGAACAGCAGACATAAGAGAAATCGCGACACGGGTATCATGTATTCTGGTATTCAGCAACATCACCTTCCGATTTGTTGCCATGACTAATCTATCGCCTTGCAACCACAAACACCATGAAGAAGCCAAAGGGAAGGTCAACGCCAATACACAAGACAGACAAGACAAGGCCCGTTCATCACTGCTGTAACACCGCCGCGTCCAAAGCACAAGAGCACAGAGAATCTAAAAGCCAGACTTCCAATGAGTAGGGCTCTCAATTCAAGCCAGCTAGCCGTGCATACGAGAGAACGACCAGACGGGTACGCCCACCAAACCACCACGTGACATGTAAAAACATGAGCAGAGCCAAGCAAGAACTCCAGCCCCCCCCCTGCTCCGCATTTATCAGTACAGTAAGGGAGACGCCCCCCCCTCCCACGGCTGCCGGTTGGCCGTATCTTCACACCTGTCCTTCCCCCTCTCCGATAGCCAAATCACACCGCATGAACCCGAGACAGTCATGCATGCGATTGACAATGGGGGTTAGCCGGGCTGCTCTTGCAAGCTGTTCCATCATCATCAATCAAGAGTCTCGAGTGAGGTCTTAAGAGATTGGCGGCGAGGGCAACAGAAGAACATCAATGCCCGTAAGGCGGCGACTTGACCAACAGCCAGACAGACTATTCGTAGTGGCGATAGGCATAATTGACGCGTGATTCATTCTGTGCCAATCAAAGGTCAAAGGGGTCGCTGACGACCCGCCCCCCCCAAGGCCAAAACACGTGCAACGCTTGTTGCTTAGTTAAGATAGATCCATGGCGCTGAGGCTCGATCTTGTCCGTTGCACAAAACTCCAGCTACAACCAACAATTGAGTGCTGAACAACGGCACACCAGCGCACCAGAAAAAAATGTAGGACTCACGGCCTCGGAGACGCAAGGGAGCAAGCGAACGGGCGAGAGCTGAGCTGAAAACAGCCCCCTACAAATTGTAAGCACCATTTTTGGTAGCCAAACCAAATAATCATCGAAAAGACCAAAAGAAAAATCTAAGTCCGGCATGAAAATATATGGGCAACATATTTAAAACCGAAGAATAACTCCGCCCCAACAGCATTGAGAAACAGAGGAGACCCGATAAGCACCAGAGACAACGACGTGCAAAAAAAAATAGAAAGACCGAAAAACCGAAAAGAAAGAAAGAAGGGTGCAGGTACAACGCCACGCCAAGAATGGCAAGCTTCTTGTGTGCGCCGTGCATGGAGGTACGTATCAAATTCAACGGGGGCCAGTAGAACAGCAGTCATGTGCATGAAACAATCGGACCAAGTCTGCAAAAGTCAGATCGTCGAACCCCGTCTGCCTGGCTATCTCACCCACACCCATTCATAAAACCATTTTACTTTCAGCGCAAGGCTAAACAAACGTCAATTTACTGCTTAAAGGTCGTCGTCGTCGTCGTCGTTGCCCTGAGAACGCCGCCTGCATCGTCACGCGAAACCCTACCTACCCGCGATTTCTGATGCACTCATCAATCGATATCATCCTGATGCACTGGTGGAAAACACCCTCAAGCGCCGGCAAAATCGCTCCGCGAGACACACGCACGTGCCCCTCCCCCCCCCCTCCTCCGGTCCACGCCCTGCCCCTCTGCTCCAGGCGGGAGGCTCCTTACAACCCTTCCCTTCTACGCTCTCGCCATTGCTCAGCGGCACAACGCGCAAGAAATCTGCGGTGCCGGAAGGTGTAGATAGTTACTCCTGTCAAAAAACGCAGGTGATTCCAAGCTACTCAAACCGTCGTTGATATATACTTTACCTTATGTGCCAAACACATCGCTCGACCAAGAAGTCCGTGGAAGCACGGTGCACACAGATACAACACGCCGGCAACAGGATAAATGAGAGAGAGAACAAGAGAAGAGGGAGAGAGAGAGAACGAGCGGCACACCCCCCGGGACAATTGTGCTTCTTCCACTCTCATCCGGCAGTCCCGCCGTAGCAATCAACCAAAGCATATAAAAATGGTTCGTCGAAAACCTCCATCCTTTCGTTCAAGTCCCCTGCGAAATTTTGAACTGCTCAACAAAAAAGCTGGGACAGCGTCAAAAGGATACCCCCCCAAACCACTCTGCCCTTCCGCCCGCCCCACTCCCTATTTCAACAGCGCGCAAAAACAACAAAACTTGTTGGTCTAGGTTTTCTTGTTATCATGGCGATACCGCCGTCACGCAGAGCAGAGAAAAAAAGGTTACGACGCCAAAAAGAAACGACAGCGAGAGATGCGCAATCCAGTCTTGCCTCTCCCAACGCGCCATTATTTCAAGTTCTCCTCTTCCCCCCCTCTCTCGAAAACTCGTTAGCTTTCTCTTGGCTGACCTAAAAATATCGCGCGCGCACACCACACATCACCACTACAACATAAAAACGAAAGACATGCACATTCATATACACGTCTCAAGGGAAAGACAAATGAACATGCCCCATTCCTGCCGCCGGCGCAGCCACAGCAACGATTCACCACCCTATCTGCAATCGTTCCTCGAGGTCGCGGCGCAATCGATTTCCCCGCCGAGCCTAGCTCCAGCTGTTGCAGCGAGCCCCACAGAGAGCCAGGGTACGTTCGTACATTCCAAGTCACCCCGCCGAAACCGAACCGAACCGACTCCACCGTGCGTCACCTACAGCGTCCGACCAGATGCCTGGAGGCGTGTTCAATACGCCCCCTTGGGCACCCTTCCCGACCGGAGTGCAAGAGAAAGCCCCGGGGACCAAACGAGAGCGTCAATGAAGGCGCGTTGAGCAATGTGCTGATATTGATATTTAACAGAACAAGACATCGAAATAACGACAACAAATCCAAGAGTGGAAGAATCAACCGTAAACACACGCCCGGCCGCCGAGCACGGCTGTTGCATACTAGTTAGGTGGATAGGTTCATGGGGGAGGGGGGGTGCGAGAGAACTCTCGTCTCCGGGGCACAAAACCAAAATACCAGCGGCACGTCCTACCTACACAACGGACCTTTCGCCTCTTCCTAACAACAAATACCAACCGTCAGATGTGCCCACCTTGTGGAACCGAACATTTGCTTCAAGCATGCCACGCCTCTAGACACTGACAGGCGAATGAGAAACCCTCACACAACGCGCGCGCAAAATGTCACACCAATGCAAGTGCTCCCACCCATACAGAAACAGAAGCGGAACGTACACGTACGCAGCTGACCAGAGGCGCCCCATACAACAGAAGCCGCAGCGAAAAAAAAAAGACGAGGAACCATTCTAACAATCAGTTCATCAGTTAAAGCCGCGCGTAGAAAAGCAGGGTGAAAATTCAAAGAATCCCACCCACAAATAATCAACATGTACACGGAAGACCAGACGCTCCGAAAGCCACGCTGTCGATTCCACCGCGTCAAAGAGAGTCAACCCGCACGCCACCTTAGGATTTCCACTCCGCAATCGCCGCATCGGTTCCTGGGGGCTTCAAACCACCAACAAGGCTTTGGTCTCGATTTTCTCTCCTCTTTTCAAAAGCTTGAGAGCAGGCGCTCCCCTCGGGACCACGAGGGCATGCAACTCCGTATTTTTTTTTTCCCTTTCTTCTCTTCGTGAGCGAACGGAAGAGCACCCAGATCGCCTTCTCTCCCACGGCGGCAGGCATCCGCAACGGCAGGAAGGGACCACTCCGTCAGAATGAAGTACCCCATCTCTCCCTCGCTCCTCCGCCTTGCGTTCAATCATGTGCTTACGTGCACATGATCGGGCCCCTTGAAGTCATCAAGGGCCCAGGGGTCTTCTTGTGCTCGTACCGGACAACCTGCGTACCGAACAGCAGACAGAACAAAGAGGGAGGGACAAGAGAGAGACAGGGAGAGCGGGCAGCAGGGGCGAAGGGTCATTGAGTGTCAAGGGAGATTGGAGGATATTTTCTGAGAACGGGAGGACCGGTTCCTGCATGGAGAAGAGACGTTGGTATCGAGCGAGCGGAGGGGTGGGAGTTCCCCGACGAGTAGCCACCGAGGGTTGCTGACCGATAGAAGTACATAGATGCCAAGGCAAGGAGAGCCTGGAACAGGTTCTGAAGCGCTGTGCGTGTGGGTCAATCAACGGGCAAGGATGAATGGAGGGATCTGGGAAAAGGACCAGGGCGAAAGACTTGAATGATGCGCAACGAAACGAGAAGGATTTTCTCGCGGGTAGCGTGCGCATCATCCAATCTCAAGGACCAACTTCAACGTGGAAAACAGGACATGGGCTGGTTCCAGCGAAGGTCGTACCGCAACGTCAGCAGAGAAGAACCTCGTTGGATACACACGACAGCCCGTATCAAATACTTGTCCAAACACATGCCCAACACGTTAAAAAAAACACAGGCAAAACACTTTTATCGCCACTCGCCAATAAAGAGTTCCGTACCTCGTCATCCCCCACTTGGAAGAGCTCCTCGTTGAGAACCTTCTCCCAGACCATGCTGACAGCCCTCTCGTTCTTAGACGGGGTGGGGGGGTGACCCTTGACCGTCACGAGCTCGCCGATGGGGGCATCCGGCGGGGGGATGAGGAGGTCGTCGTCCATGCATAGTACCACCGCCGTGAACATGATGCCCTGAAATGGCGCAGTTTTGAGAGGGAGGGAGGAGGAGCGCTGGGAGGAAGGCATGTCTTGTCTCGTGCAAAATGTACGCATACGCGATGGAATGTCTTCGATTCTATCCGATGTCTCGTGCGCATCGAGGTCGCCGTAGACAGAATGCGACACGGCAGATGGAAGAACAAAACGATGAAAGGCAACCAAGTGCATTGCCTGTCTGCCGAACAATCAACACGTTCCGTTAGTGTCCTATCCATGTTTCGCGGCGGCCGTATCACAACGGGCGGAAAAGGGGGTCGACACACTAAAACCCGAATGAACGTAAAAGCTGCTTTACATTGAGGAATCACTACCTGCACACGAACGTCACCAGCGTTGACATGACTGACAACAGAGAGATGCCCACGCGCCTAAACAGAACAGAACTTCCAACACAAGTCTAGTTCGCAGCGTTTCTTGAAAGTGCGTCTCGCCTTTGCCTAACTCGAAAACAATTTCCTGAATGAAAGACTCACCACAGAGCAGCGATATCATGCCACTCTCGTTGTTGCGGCTACCTTCCACGACAGTCTACACATCACATCTCCTGCCGTTGAATGAAGCAGCAGCACGCACCTGGTGCTTGATGCTCGGGAGGTTGCACAGCAGGATCACGGAGGTTCCTACGCTGGGAGGCGCCGTGTCGAAGTGCCAGAGCACCGTCCTCTGTTCGGTGAGATCCTTGTCATTAGGGTGCACCTGCACGGCGATCATCGCGTGAGCGCTGTTCCGCGGAAGAGGCGTCACCTGAGCAAAAAAAAAAGGGGGGGGGGATAGGGGTATGGGGGATACGTGTGTGAATGTGGGGTGCATGCTCACGTGCTGCACCATGGGACGTAGAATATACCGGCAAGGACTACATTCGACGCGAGTAGAGCCAGTTTAGCTCTCGAAGCCCGCATCAATCTTAGAACGACGTGCGCAAGATGTTCGTACCCGCTCGGATTTGTACGGGCGTGTGTGCGCGCCATTCAAGACTGTTGCGGCATTGAACAGGTACACCGGCTCTATGATACATACGCACACAAACGTTTTTCGCTCTGGCTGACCCACCATCCGCAACCCAAACGATGTCGGACCTGTTGATTCATGTCCGTAAAACGTGCTAAAGCAACACCGAACTTTACCCCTACTCACCGTGCTCCGTCCCGGCTTTGTAGGGATGCGAGGTCAATGGTCTAACGACTACGGCATGCACGATTATGAGTACATCCCCCCCCCCCCCACCTTGCGGACAAGACCGACACGGATCTCAAGCACAGAAATCTCGGACGGAAGCTTCTTAGTGTCGACCCGAGAGCTCGTGCGGCGCTTTGTTAGGCCGTGGTGCCCACCATGCGATGCCGAGGATCGGTGGTCGCGGTCCCTGTCGCGGTCCCTGTCGCGGTCCCGGTCCCTGTCGCGGTCCCTGTCGCGGTCCCGGTCCCTGTCGCGGTCCCTGTCCCGGTGGTCGCGGTGGTCCCGGTCCCGGTCCCTGTCCCGGTCCCGGTGATCGCGGTGGTCCCGGTCGCGATGGTCCCGATCACGGTGGTCGCGGTCACGATCGCGCAGGTCGCGATGCTCACTCCGCTCCGGGTCATCGGCGGAAGACACAGGATCCGGGTCTAGCGACGGATCCGGGGGCATGATGCCCTTCGACCTCGGCTGCGAGGCTCTTCCCATGCTGCTCGCGCCGGCATTGCCAGCCTGAAAATGAGGTAGTTGCAGACAGCGGGTGTTTGTTAACGAAAAAGCAATTGAAAAAACAGAGGGTCGCGACGGTACTTGGTGCGCTTGCTTCTTTCCACATATAGGACAGATCAGATCTCTACACATCGAGCTAGCTCTGTCCAGGGTATCTCCCTAGGACATATAGATGATCGGGGCATGTTTGCTCCATGGTGATCTCAAGGACATGCAACAGGTGACCGGTGTATGTTTGCTCCATGGTGACCTGTAGCACATAGATGAGCAAGCTCATGATCTGTCCTACGTGTGCATCTTTCTTCTCGTCGACCACTACTACTGTAATACTGTCGTGCACAAGTTCGGCGTTGGAATGACGGACCACAGTAACACAAGCATTCCCAAACTTGGTGCTGTCGTTGTCAATGTGTACCAAACGTTGTTCTCGGTAGTATCTCTCAGCCGTTTTGTTTGTCCTGTATTGCCGAAACGCCATGTGACGTTGCGCAAATCCTTCGCAAACCCCTGATGCGCACACTTCCGTTGCTTCGGCCCGCACCTCCAGTGGGGTTAGATACTTATGAGTTGACAAAACGTTGCAAAGCTACTATCCGAAACGGCCACTTGTTGTCTACTTCAATGTTTCGTAGGTCGTAAACGCATGAAGATTGCTTCCGGTGGCGGAACATTCGCACGTGCTCCTTCCTCAATGCACGACAAACCCAACATATCACGCCTTCGCCTCAAACGTTCATGTTGTCTTGTTTCTAACTACACGTATTTGACGCGCGCGCCGTCAGGTGTGAATTCAAGCCTGTTCATTTCAGTTGTAGGAAGGTGGTTTTTCCGCCAAGCTCGCATCTGAACTCGGCCGACACTCCACAGCGAAACAGATGAACCATCATTCGTCCAGAAGGACCTGTCCGTATACACTTTGATGTAGGCCCTACGGCTTGCGAAAGGCTGCGAACAACGATCCAGAGCAAGCCCTAAACTACAGTCAATAGCAGCGGCCACATGAGGCTCCAAGAAGCAAACCTGAGCCAATGTTTCGCTACTGCGGGCGAAAACAACAACCCCTATGCGATCTCGTTTGTATAGGTGCTAGATACGTCAGTTTGTCTTGGTTCTTTCCACTCCAGTGAGCAAACCCAAAAAAGTCAGCAGTCGTGCCTCGCTGGAGGACACCAAAATTAAGGAAACTCCCTTGGCTAAGGAAAACTCTTTTTTGCAGTCATCGTGGCTCGCAAAATATAACACCACAAGGAGGGGTATCAACCTGAAGGACGCTTCCCTGGCTCACGGACACATTTTGTAGAAAAAAACATGCGTGTCCTTCACCGATTTTCGACTGTATCGGATCCAAAATAAATACTTTCACACACACTGTGCGATGAACTCCGAAAATGCAGATAATGAACAGAGCAGACGCTCCTTTGAGTGCTTCGTGTGTACGACCGAACAGGATCCGCACGTTTCCACCGAAACCCATATGCACGCGCGAAACACACAAAATAAAGAGGCCGAGTTATAGTACAACATCCTCCGGCAAGGCGGCGAAATTCCACATTTTCCCGCCGCCGTGATACCTGTTCGAAATATTTCCAGTTGCCATGTGTTGGGCTGCGGCATTTTCACTCTGTTTGCTTTCGTATTCCGCGACGCGCAACGAGCACTTCTTGGTAATGGTAGATCGAAATGACCGGCATACGTATTTATTTCCACGGCTGTCCTCGGTAACTACAAGGCCGTGACTTGACGTGTTGACTGGAAATCCTGCGTTTTACCGCCTCTAGTTTGACCGCGAACCGGTAACATAATCTCCCCTTTCCCGTGTTTATTGCCGGTTGAAATACCTGTCCGCGGTACGTGGTGAACTTCTACATACATGGTTTCCCTCCATTCACGTCAAGACTTCACCACATCCCGTTCGACTGTGGTCATATCTCGAATGGGTAGTCTTTCTGTGTATTTATGTTTCCTAATACATGCAGCGCGCCAATTCTGAAATTTGACTGACGATCCCGAATCTGATATTCCCGCTATTTTCACCGCCAGACACAACTAATTGTACCTGCGACATGTTGAACAGAGTATTTCTTACGATCACCCTTAGAACGCAACCGTCATTGGTACCTTTCGTTGTACCACCTTCTTCAAAACCATTTACCGTTACCGGGGACAGCAGTCTTGAGAGTTTTTCAAGCGAACCATGCACGTTTGACACCGTTTCTGAAGACTTTCAATTTTTTTGCGCTGTGCACAACAGCAACAGCAGTGTACGCCTCTCTGTGAGCACGTTTGTGCTCAGAGCAAGGGTGATCAAACAAGGACCTAACTTTGTCCATACTGCTGTTGTGCAAAAAAGAGTCATGGGGATTGATCGGTCCATAACTTCTTCGACAGGTTCATAAGATCGTAAGCATAGGATCGTGAACGGATTCGAGTATATTGAGCATTCCCAAAACATGCGCAAAATAAACATGAACACACGGATGATACCGGCGGAGAGTAACGCGTCCTGCATCCCGCGGGTTGCGCAAGATACCACACCCCCCTTTTCAAAGGTTGACTTGACTCTCCACGACAAAGTGGATGCCAATATCAAATGGTGTGCATGTACAAGTCTACATGTCGCTGTAGCTTTCAACGAAACGGTTTCAACTACGCCTGCAGCGTCATCGAGTTTTGAAGACCACTCTTCAAGACAGAGTGGCGACCCACGTGAAAATTCAGAAAATTAGTGGTGGAAAATTAAAATTGCGCCCCAAGAAGCGAACGCGTCGTTCGAAATCAACAAATTCGCCCACCGTCCCACGATGTCAAGGCCTCGCCGGTCAGCGAATGATACACACTGCTGCTGCGTACGTGGCACGCGACATTGAAGATGTATGCATACGTTTAGGGTTGAAACCAAACGGACAACGTATCCGCTGCAGCCAACCCGCCGGAATTTAATCGGAACTTGACCGTTCACAAACAGAGCCACACGAGCGGGCAAAAAAACCCAGAAAAAGCCTTGAATGCATGCGGGTGTGGTTGTTGTCAATTTCGCAAACATCGGGTGTATCGAAATCACGCTGTGGGGGATACCGCTACCATCGAAAAATACAAGCTCTTGGGGTAGAGGCATGTCCGTACATGTTTACTGCCGCAGTGTGCAAATGCACGTTCTTCACATTATCGCAATGCATGGAACTTATACTTTTCTGTATCAATATTGTACTGGCCCGAAATGGGGAAAGCTGCCGTGTCTGCTGCCGTGTGTCGCTGCTGCTCGCTCCTGCCTTTCTTCTTGATTATTTGTTGTTCTTTTGAGCAGTGGTTGGAGGTCTTGAGAGTTACATAGAGCCCTGTTTGGCGATCTCAGCGCGAAACACACGCGCACGGGACGTTGTTGGCTGCCGCAACCAAGGCATTCCTGCCTAATAGTCTCCCGCTCGGCACGCTTAGAGCTCGCCTTGATATCTCAACTCGTCCGTTCATGGCTCGGATCAATTCTCACATTCGTTTGGTAGAGAGCGGAGGGAGGATGTGTGTCTTCTGACAAATTGTAAATTACATCGAATGACAATCATCTTCCACAGGCGGAGATTGAGACGCGGGTAGCCAGCCTCGTGTGTTCAAACAAAGCAACCGCACTCCAAATTAAACAGCGCACTCACTCGACGCGCGCGGAGCGAACAACGGGTGCCCGCTGTGCGTGTGCACACACATACAATGCGAAGTTCGGACTCACCCTTCCGATTGCTTCGTGGATGAAGTTCTCACTCCCGGGGAAGAAGTAAGATGTGAGCGAACTGAAATCCTCCCTTTCGTCCTCTCTCACGAAGATGCGGAACCTGCTGTTGCTCATCGCGTCCAGCGTCGTGCCGTTCGCGAACGAGGACTTGCTCGGGGGCCACGGCCAGCGCTTCATCCTCAGCACCTCGATGATCTTCGCGAAGCAGTAGTCGTTGTACTGCACGAAGTACCTGCCCTTTGTGTCCCTGACGAAAGGGGGGGTCTTCTTTTCGGTGCTGTGGTCGAACATCCTCGCCAAAACCGAATCTGGGCACCTGGTCAGCGTCGACCGCCTCGTAGACACGACTGTCCCGCCGATGTTGAGCTCCACCATGTCGTCATCGACGCCTTCCCTCCCAAAGCCGCCGGGGGCTCCCGCGAACTCCGCCACCGAGGCCACCTCTCTGTCGTACTTCTCCTTGGCGGCCTGGTACTCGAGCTCGGCCGTCTCGAGAACGACTTCTTCCACTGCGAACGCGGTGGCCACCTGCCTCCCAAACTTTCTTGCATCAGCGGGGTCGACAGCAGGGGCAGGGATGTCCTTCGGCTTGACGCGAGAGGGGGGCGGCGGCGCCAACGCAGCGCGGCCCTCATACACATGCCGCCACAAGCCCAGCACCAGCACGAGGTGGTCGAAGTTCGGCTGCTCCTCGGGGGTCAGGGTGGGCAGCTCGACAGGCTTGCCTGGAGTCGCCCGTCCCAACTTGACCAAAAACTGCACAATTTTTCGGAAGACCGACGGCGAGACGTCCACGAACACGCGCCCACGCGAGTCCCGCGGCAGCCGGCCCTCCCATCTACCGCCGAAAACAAGTGCCAGCACGGACTCCTCGGCCCTCACCAGGTCCGCTCGTAGCACGTCCATGTCCGTGCCGCCCACGTTGAGCTCCACAATAGGGCCGCCGCCCCCGGTGATGCCGTAGGAGTTGGCCGCATCTCTTCTGTCTCTCTCCAGATCTCTCCACTTCTTTTCCAGGATACCCCACTTGTCGTGAATGCGCTTGGAGACCTGGCCTATCTGCTCCTGGAGCTCGGCCTGGGCCTTCGTGGAGAGGCCGCGGGCCTCGCCCCTCGTTGCCAGGAAGGAGCTCATGGCCGCGGGGGAGTCCGTCTCCACGATGTCCTCCACATTCGTCTTGGGCACGGCGTTCCCACGCTCGCTCTTCGTGCCGCGGGCCTTCATCGTGTCTGGTGCTGCTCACTGCTCACTGCTCACTGATGATGCTGCTGCTCTTAAGAGGAGCCCCTGTGGGAACGATCGACAGGGGCTGGCCACTCTAGCCGCTGCGGCTTCCTGTGCTGTAGCAGCCAGGGTGTTTGTCGCGCGGGTTAAAAGTTAAGAGACCCGGAGGGGCCGAGGAAGGAAGGTGTGCTGGTTGCGTGTGTGTACCTTGAGGGAGAGATAGATGGAGCGAGAAACATTTCCTCTTTATCTTGCATAATAATAATGTCATCATGCATGTATTCCACCGAGTGCACACACAATTTTTTTCCAGCAGCACAGACAAACGAACCCACACACCCACACACAACAATTGAGAGAGAGGGACATACACTAACAACAGCACTAACACGCGTTTTGTTCCCAAAAAGATTATGCCGCCGCCTGACACAGCAGGCGGGTTCCGCGGTAAAGCCGAATTTATTTGGGGGGGGGGGGGACGGATTGTGACCATCCCCTCCCCAACATTTGAAAATTAAATACAATGATCCTATGTCATACTTATGATGATATGCAAAATTTTAAAAACAAACTCGATGGTAGTGGCCGGGTTTCAATAGATTATGCTCTTTTTCGCTCGCCAATTTGCGAAAACGCACAGACCGGGGATGATGCCAAAATATCCCCGGTTTTGAAAAATCGTCAGATCGATCTGAAAAATTCAGGGTTTGTCAATTTTGGGGCGGGGATCACGAATCCGTCGTTGGATTTGTTTTTCTCGCGTTCTGAACAAAGTTATGATGGGTGTTGTACGTTACACTTTTCTCGCCGCCGCCGATTGAAGCACAACAGAAAAACTGCAAGTTTACAAGTCGCAACACGCACAATCTCCACCAAACCACGCGCTTATCTCCACAAAATACAGCAAAAATGCAAACCAAGATTTGAACGCACCATCACCCAGCCCCTCAATAATATCTACTTGCTGCTACCGCAGAATGAGACCCCAAACTGTGTACCGGTAACCCTGTCCATCTGGCAGGTGGTC
>FN649728.1:5038035-5054055 GCA_000310025.1 Ectocarpus siliculosus | reverse complement strand
TTTAAGTTGGGTGGACTGGGGGCATTGGGGGGAAAAAAAGCGGAAAGGGGAGGGAAGGGGAGGGGAGGGGAGGGGAGGGGGGGGGGGGCGGTTTGCCAGCGCTGTTGAGATTGTGGGTTGCGAACCTGGAGGCCCAGGGCGGCCTGTACTCGGAACATCAACTGAGTGCTGTGCAAAATCATGAAACACTCATGCGGCACATTTCGCACGCCCGTACGTGGGTTTGTGCGCACATGCTTCGCCGTATGCATTTACACGCGCTATGCCGCACGCTCCACTTTTCGCACGCGAAATGACGTTTCAGCGCAAAAGAAGGGAGCGGGACAGGATGGGCAGAATGCTATCGCTCGTACCACCGCTCTCTGCTGTCTGCTGTAACCTGTGTGTATTTGCTATGTACCGAGATCGTAGCTCAACGTTGTTCATTGAATACTGCTTAGCTGCTTGTACTCTGTAGAACAGCGACTCAGCGGGGGGGGAAAAAACATCATGACTATGATATATGTCTACACGTAGAGTCTACACACACAGGTTTTGTTTCTACGTGAGTTCGCTGTCTTTTCACCTGATGATTGCGTGCTCTCTCCAGAACAACCCTTCCCGCGTCAGTCATGCCCTGTGAGGCAGCAACGTGTAGAGGCAGGAAGGGAGGCCCCTGCTGCTCCAGTCCTCGTAGGTTGTCATCGGACGACTCAAGACGTATCACTAGAGCGTTCGTGATCTTCGCAGTGATGTTAGCGTGCCTAGCGGCGGCTTGCAGCCAGCACCCGCGAAGCCGCTGCTGCTCCTGTTCGTGGGTCCCCGTCGGGTTCATTACACCGGCCGTGACTCCCCACACGGGCGTGTCCACGATCATCGTCACAGGTTCAATCATCGTCCAAGCCAAGCTCTCCTGCCAAGATCTGTATTTATTTGTCGTCCTTGAAGTGCGGGATTCCGCCTGTTGGCGACAAGTTGTAGCAAGTTGGGTGGCCCGGAGGTTGTTCTTGCCTTACTTGCGTGGCTGCTGTTGTTGGGGTTCTTGGGTCGGGGGGTAAGGGTGGAGGGTTGTGAGTTGTGAGTTTGCGTGTACGCCGAACGGAAGTGAAGCCTGTGCGGCGCGAGCAAAGGTGGCGGGCAATTTGATGAAAAATAAAGAAAATAATAATCATGACGTGGATTCCTAGTCATCGATGTGTCATCGTCTTCTCGGGCTATTGGGAGGAACAGTCTTCCGGTCTCTGCCGAATATGACTTTAGATATCTTACCCCCTACATCCCTACATCGAGATCTTCGATGATGTGCTCGATTTCTTCATTTCTCCACGGCAAAGAATCATAGGCAAAGTACCGCAGGAGGGGTGGGCAGGGGGCCTCAGGGAGAGGAACCCTTCTGTGTGACTGTGGGTTGGAGTAAACGGCGCAATACTGTGAGCGCGGAGGATGCGCTGATGTTGAAGAGAACGAAGGCATAAAAAAAAAGAGAGATCGTACGGCATGTTTCCCGGGAAACAAGTAGACTAGATACTAAGATCGACTAGGATGGTTCCAACGCCGTCAGTTTCGGCACCTACACTCTTTCGTGCTGTGGATACCTGGCTTTGAAATTCGGTCCACGGGGTGATGATGCCTGTTACCTACCGCGTAGAGGAAAAAATATTATACTTCCATGCCGTAGGCCCGTGTAGAATGCATACAACCTGATCAGAGGGGGACAATATAATACCAGCTGCAATACTTCAGCTGTAACGAACATGAAACGACTTAGAAACACCCGCCCGTATCCATGCAGCAGTCGTGTAACAGTCCGTACAACAGTGGTCGTTTCATTGGCCTCCACAGGTAGTATCCAGCCCTCCACTGCTGTGGTACTATAGTATCCAGCACGCGGGAACAGAGCCTCAGATGATGGTAAGATCCTCAACAAAAATAGTCAGGTTTATTTGGGGAAACTCACCGGTAAATAACCGCCAAATAGTGGCGTACCATCCCCGAGTTTCAACTCTGGTTTGTCTCTAAATCAGTGATAGGGCCTCCAAGCCCTGACCAAACACATTCATTACTTTCATGTGTGACGTATGTGGTGTACAAACCGCCCACAACGACCACCGTTCGTTGTGAACAGCGTCGGCCCCGCGCGAATAAAAGTGATTTTTTCAATTTTTCAGTAAACGACAATCAATGCCACACACAGCAGTGTCAGCTGTACGACATCCATAAATAAGCCGAATCATGACGCAGAATAACCTCGGGGTTAGCAGCGAAGGTACCGCGAAAACATGGGTTCCTTACCGCCCACTTGGTTGCAAGTATCGGTGCAGGATCTACGAATCACTGAATTTTACAGCATGGGTATCATACATTATGACACGAACAGACAAAACTTGAGCTCACACAAAAAATCAACGAAGGGTATCCCTTCGTAGTGAACGCGATTCTTTCTAGAAGGAAATCTGAACAAATCAGGAGCACGAAAGAGGCACCGCATGAAATAGGCCCATTGCAGGAGAACCGTTTCAAGAGACCAGACTACTACTCGGATGCGCCCAAAACCCATCCTACATGGCACAAAATACAAAATACCCCTCCAACGAAACCAAAAGTCACCTACCGCTGCACGCGCCTGGATGCCCAGTGCATTCCTTTGCTTGGAGCTCCTTTCGACCTAAACCTGCTATACAAAAAGTACTACCTCACAACAGCGAAACCAGCAACGGCTTCGCTCTCACCTCGCCTACTACAATTCCCTGCAGCATTGAATAATGCCGCCCTTCCATGACAACAGTTCCGACTCTACCCAAAATTGTCCAAACAACAACTCCTTCACACCAACAACTCAGTAACTTGTTGCTCAAGAATTGTCCAACACAACAACCCCTTCACACCTACAACTCAGCAACGATTACTACCCGTCCCATACGCACCCAAACATCCGGTGCAAACACAGCTTCCCGACACCCCTTCAACAAACACAATAATGTTGCCAACGCGGCGCGAGTCCCGTAAGAAATTTCAAGGTCGGGATAACTTGCACAGCGGTTGCGGTGAACACGGACGGCGTAGATCGCTCAAGGCGAACAAACACCCCGCAAAGCGAACCAAACAAACCCCCTTCGCTGCAACACGCGAAATCTCCAGACGCAAGAACAACCAGTCCACTTACGCAGACAAGAGGATTGCAAGTCCACACACCACGGCTAGCGTGGTTTTCATTGATTCAGCAACAGTGTGAGAAACCCCGCCAGAGACAGTCTCCGCTTCGGCACCAGCGTCCGACCCAGACGGCGAGGATGTCACACCGACGTCTTCGGTGCTACCAGTAGGCGACGCGGAGGCTACAGCAGCAGGTGCGGGCGTTGCAACAGCAGTGGGTGCGGTAGTTGCAACAGCAGGGGCGGGGGAAGCCGTGCCCGCGGCACTGTTGGCATCGGCGCACGAAACGAAGCCCGGGCAACTAAACTCTTCGTCCGCAACGCATGCCGCGAAATCCTCGAGGAGGGGGTTGGTCAGGTCGCAGCCGTTGTTCGCAGCAAATGTGCAAACGGACGCGAACAGAACGTTGCAGTCTGCGAAAACTGGGTTAATGGTGTCGCTCGTCTCATCCAGGGCGGTCAGGCAGGAGCTGCAGTCGTCGTCCGCAAGACAAGAGAGCGTCTCCGAGGGACAACTGACGGCACTGTTAGAGTGCCCTACGCGGAACTGGTTGGTGGTGCACCACAATGCTAGCAGAGACGCCGCGCCATGGCGAAGGTTCATGCGCGTCATCTGCATCATGTTACACTTGCCGGGATCTGACAGCAGCGCAGGGGCAAGGGGGGCAAGGGGTGCGGAAGGTTGAGCAGGAGGAAGAGGGGATATTGCGTTTTTAACGCTTTGGAAACGTGTTTTGTTCAGTATACATTTCATGGGCATCCCTCATTTAGTAAGACACGCGTGGTTCCGCTTCTCGTCAAGTTAGCCAATCTGAGTGGTCGGCGCCCATTGTCACAACGCCGCGGCCTAAAAATCATTTGCAATGTCGTACAGTGCTCAAACAACGTCAACGTGTGTTCTCCCGACACGCCATCGTGAAACTGTTCAATTCTTGCCATGTGTGCTGTGTGTGCAAAGCTGTTTAATGCTTGGTGACATGTGCACCAGTCTCGTATCTCGCTAGACTGCTTTAAACCCCGTGTGCCCAAGCATCTCATGCTGCTCCTCCGCACATCATCCTAGCGAAAAATCACATGCTGCTATCTAGGATTAACCATGCTGGGTCTAAAGCCTCCTCGCTAAGACTTTGCCTCACATGTCAGCACGTCCCCAATGGGATTCTTGTTGCTAGAGCGAGAATAGTAGTGTGCTTGTAGGGGTGCTGAGCCGCGGGGTACGACTCAACACCTGACAGTAGTCTATTTGCGATGCTGGCGCAACGTGCGAGACACGCTGCTTCCAGGCAGCTATGCAGCAACCCAACGCGCAATTCATTCTTTGCAGAATATATTCGGACGGATCTTCCAAGACTGGTGCATCCGCTCCCGCTGGAAGTTTGAAATATTTTACTACACATCAACGGCGGGGGAACACACACGCATGCTCGCACACATGCCCGCCATCTGCTACAACAGCACCGCCAAATGATCGGCACCTAGCAGCACTGCCGCCGACATAAATGAGCAGTGGTACAGCTGACACGAATGCACCAGTGCTGTTGCTGCTGCTTTTGTAACGGCAATGGCTCCCATCTACCTTAAGGCACCCATCATGTATGTTGGAGATTATCCAACGGCAAGAAGAGCGCATCGCCAATGCTCCTTGTTGTGCAGTCAGAGAGCCGGCGCCACGTAGGTGTGTATGTAGCCAAAGAGGGGGCGACACGTTTACTATTTTACTGCTGTGTGTCCACATACGGAAGGGAGTGGCCACGGCGGGTGTGTGTGTGGTTCTACGGATGTGCGAGACATAGTTGCGTGTTACCTCTGTGTCACGTACTAGCAAACTGGCTTCGTTGTGGATCGATCTCTGATAGATTGTGTTCCGCCTCATGCTCAAGTCCAGGGGTTGGGGTGTGGTATCCCCTACGAATTTTCTGCACAAAAGCCTGTGTAGCACGGCCATCTGTTGTCGGAGCACGACCAAACCGGTGTGACGAAGAGTGGCCTATTTTTCTTCCTCCTCAGAGGCAACAGATGGTCAACCCGTCATCAAGTTTGGAGCACCTGCATCGTGTTGGGGTCGGCCGATAGTTGGAGCCTTTCCCCCCCTCGTAGGATGAATGGGAAAAAAGGACGCGCGCTCCGCGGCTCATTATCACTGTCTTTTCATAGGACCGGGCGGTGATATTGTAACACGCGCGGTGTTCGCAAAAATAAAACGTGGACGCAATTGAACAACGCGTTGTCCACCATCAGAGGGTTAACACTCGAGGTTCGGAAACAGGGAACTGGTTGTGCTCTGGGTCTCGGGTGCTCGGGTCTACTGTATACGCACCGCCATTGGTCCCATGCAGCAGTATAGCTACCGTCGTGTAAGCCGCGTGCTCGATCATATTCCGGCCACGATGCGCACTGCTGTACATACTTCATTCAATTTGTCGTTCCTCTCATCGCGTTTCTGCATTCAACCCACGCGGAAGTTTTACAGCAGGTGCAAGTGCGACCGATCCTCCCAACGAACTCTTCGCTGCTCTGGGGTCAAGCCCAAAACCGCACTACTGCGGTCGCCGCTTTTTCCTTTGCTCGCTGACACTGGCTAGCCGCTAATGACTTCACTTCTTTGCTTTCTGACACGGGCGTCTTTTCTAACGTCAGCTAGGAGACAACTACCCCCATTCCAAGTCCTCCTTCAAGTAAAATAACGCTCTTGTGGGGGGCAAACGGCATAGCTCTCTCGGCGGAAAAAACGAAAAACGGCGCCAAGCCCCAAGCCCCCTGGTCAACAATTCCTACAGCAGCGGATCGTAGTCGCAATACCAAGAACAACGCATCGATCGGTTTAATCCACAAACAAGGCAAACAAGCGAGTTTTGTAGCCACCGCATGCGGTGACCCCAACTGGAGCGCCCAGAAATTGTAGCGAAAGGTGTAAAAATGACCGGCGTCCAGAATAATCGTTTCAGAAGGCGGGCACTACAATCAAATTCTCCTTGAACAATGGCAGGGAGAGAACCCGGAATCCTCCTTTGATTTGGCCGACCACACCCCCAACAACCCCAACACACATACCGCTGTGAACCACTTCCTGGGACATAGCTAACACAGCTAGTTGCTGCCACCGAGGGTTGCTTGGTGTTCCCATTACATGTGAAACCAGCTATGTGGAATACCAACTTCGACTCGAGACGGATGTTCGTAGACGTTGTTTTGAGGAAGAAAAGTTGTCAAACAAGACTCGAAGCTGCCGTTCACCGCAACTCAAGGATCAACCCTTCAAGAGCACTCTCGAGGGTGTGCCATGCACGACGAGTTATGCCTTCTTTAACTGATGCTGGTTGTACCTTGCACATGTATGCAGATTTTGTGCGGTCGTCAATGGCTTACATCAACGCCACTCCTCTGCCTCTGTTGGTTGTCTGCATGGATTTCCTTAGATTCTTCTTCTGTCTCTAATGTTTGTGTTCCCTCAGAACGTTCTGTACGGCAACTTGTGGTCCCGTCTGAATTGTTGCATTGGTACAATTTCAAGATGCAATGGCGTGAAGAGAGAGCTGGTAGTTCAGAGTTGTGACGCCTGTTCCTTGTTGGCGTTTTTTTTTGTTGTGTGGGTGTTAGGTCGGCAAAAATGGGTACGCAAATAAGCCATGCACCCATGCCCTCGACAGATCGAAAACACTACCTGCAGGCAATTAAAAGGGAAAAATGTTCCGACGCTCGAACCCCTGACCTACGCTATTGCGTACGTTGAGTCGAGTCCCTTCAACCAGCGACCAGTTGATTTTCAATCAAAGCAATTATAGTGCTTCTGAACACTACCGGATGCTCTGCTTTTGCAGGGGCACGAAACCAGCTTAAAACCCTAACGCTAACCCTAACCCTAACCCCAAACCCACCCGACAGGTGCTAGGTTGGCGCTGGTGGCTCAGTTCTAGGTTGGCGTGCCAGGATTGGCGCTAGGTTGGTGTTGACGGGGAAAAATCTAGGTTGATAATGCCTGGATAGGTGCTAGGTTGGTCCCGACGAGGCTAGGTGCTAGGTTGGTGGGCCTTGGAGTAGGGCTAGGTCGCTCTTGGATGGTAAACGGTGTTCGTGCAGGTCTGTATAGATGGGATTTGCCAAGTTGTGGGTGCATGGCTTACGTGCGTACCCATGGGTGCATCGAATGTTTTGCGTGTTGGCAAGTTTTAGGTCCCGCACCCTGATGTGACTGTTGCAAGCTTATGATCGAGAACCCATTTAGCTCATCGGAGGCTCTTCACTTCAATAGTTCGCACAGCCCGACACGTCCAAAAGAGAAAAAGAGAACGGGCGAGGGATGAATCAGAGCTTGCTTCTAACACGTCTTCACGAAGGGAAAAAATAGCTGGACACGCGAGGTGCTGGGGGAAGGGCAGTAGAGGTAAAGGGTTGCGATTTCACGGTAAAACCAGGGCTAAAACAATGTTGTGTGGGGTTTTCTTGCGAGACATCTTTGAATCTCTTTTTGTAGAAAATATGCATACGTACAACAAGGGCGACCGACGGCGACGATCGACGGAGCGACGGCGGTGCGTTCGACGAAGGCGGCCCAAGGCCACCCGATCGATCGACCGACCGACCGACCGACCCAAACCTGACCCTACTCGACCGCGTACCCAACCCGACAACACTCGTTCAACCCCAACTCGATCCCAACCCAACACGGTCAGGTGAAGACGACAACAACAACACCAGAGCAATATACAACAGCCAAAACCCGCCTGATCTCTTGAAAACCACTGCAACATGCATACGCGACACTGGTGACTGTAACCACACCGCCTCACCAAGCCCTCTCAAAGAAAGAAGCACACGCCAACGCGCGAAAACACTCCCGCCACAATTTGTTGTCATGGCACACACTGAACAGAGGCGGCAAGGTTTGAAGCATGGCTGGTTTGTTTTATACTTCTATATACAGATCACAAAAAGCACCGTTCGAGACGTGGGATGAACTAGTAATATCCTTGCAAGAGTTGGAGAGGTGCCTGCATAGTTCTGTGTTCGCACTACTTGTCTACCTGCGGTGCACACGTGCACACCCACCTGGGTGTATCTACCTGCAGTCCTCCTATGTTTGAAGACTGCTTCTTCTGTGGTTGTTGTTGTTGTTGTTGTTGTTGACTTCACATTAAAAACCTTTCCGATCTCTCTCTACCCGGTACCTTCATACGTCCGTACTGATCCAACACTTGACGCGGTCGATTCCCGTGGTCACCGGCTAACTTACCCTAAAAAGGTACACTCAAATAAGAGCAGTGGCCAAAATCGGGTACACCCGGTCAGAACACGGCCATAATCGGGCACCCCTACAAGACGCTGCTGGGAGCGACCGCATGCCACCATCTGATTGGCCGGCGCCCGCCCCTACCCGGCCTTGGCCGTCTTTCCACCGGGTGCACCAGATCTTGGCTACTCACCCCCGGAGGGGTACCCGGTTTTTCTTTCCCCTACCCGAAAATGGCTGGGCTGTTCGACCAAAACCCATGCACACAATCACGGGTCGGACGCACACCACTGGCCCTCGTTTGTCGCCAATGAGCAAGTAGCGGGAGGAGAGAATATGTCTACTTTTTAAATGAGTCCCGTGTGTGTCGCATCTCGTGAGGGAGGGATTCATCCAGCTCCTCTTCTCGATCATTTGCACAGACAGACCGCCAGCCGTTTCCGTCAAGGGAGACTTTCACCGCCGGCGGAGGGTCTGCCTCCGCCCGGCGGGCCGTCAGAACGTCCGAATTTTCGAGGGCAGGGCGTTGCTGACGTGTACTTGTGTCCATGGGTTTTGGTCGAACAGCTCAGCCATTTTCGGGCATAGGGGAAAGAAAAACCGGGTTTCCCTCCGGGGGGTGAGTAGCCAAGATCGGGTGCACCCGGTGGAAAGACGGCCAAGGCCGGGTAGAGGCGGGCGCCAGCCAATCAGATGGTGGCATGCGTTCGCTCCCAGCAGCGTTTTGTAGGGGTACAGTACCCGATTATGGCCGTGTTCTGACCGGGTATACCCGATTTTGGCCACTGCTCTCAAAACTGGCCCCGAGGGGTCCGCAAGTCAATAGAAATCAACGACAGATATTCTGTAGTCCTCCGCTCCCTCTGCTCGCTATGCGAGGTAACAACTGAGACTAGGAGTCAGCATCACGGGCCAGAGAGAAAGAGGTACACCCCCTTGGTTCAATCTTGGTGCTTCACACGCAAGCAGAGACAAGGTCATCTGACACCGAAAAAGACAGAAAGAAGAGCGACGAAGAGGAAAATAGAGAAAAAAAAAAAAGGAAAAAAAAAAAGGAAACATTTGTCGAATACTTCCAGAGTCTACTGCTTACTGCTGTGGTAGCGCCCGTTCAAGTTTTCCACGTAAAAAATCAAGCGGCAAGGTGGGAGTCTATCGTCTACTGTTGAGAGGGCATGCATGGCACTGCCCAGAGTGAAGCTGAGCGAGGGTGCGCGAAGCTGCCGCGGAAGGGAAAAGGGTGTGCTGGGCGCTGGGTGCGGCGATCTGCTGTGTCTGAGGCTGCGGTGCTGTGGTCCTTGTCGCAACACACGCATGACCTAGGTACATACATACACGATGGACACATCAACAAAGCGGCCGGAGTTGCCCACCCCCCGTCTTCATTTCTATCTTGGTCAGCCCTGCGTAGGAAACTCTATGTAGCGGCTTCCACCGGATAATATTTACAGCAGTTGGCAGTGTTCGACAAGGAGACGGAACGAAAGAGCCTCTCACTCTCTGCCCCTGGCATATCATATGGATATGTACAAACAATTGTCTGACATCCGAAGAAACTAGGTCCATCCTTGAGCAAATTTTTCAACCAACGAGAGAGAACAATACACATCGGCCTAAGATCTCTCACCGACGTGGGGCTTGGCAGACGGCGGGTCAGTCCTCCCCTTCCTGATGTCCTCTGCACGTGTGCGGATAGGTGTGTTCGTTGCACGGCTGGATTTTTTTTTTTTGCTTCTTCACTGCGGACCAATTGTTTATGGTTCGGGTTCTCGCTGTACCCTCACCCCCCCACGCGTATCACGAATCCACAGCTGACAGATCCACAGCAGTATCCAGCATCCAGCATCCAGTCCCCCGGTGCCGACGCGATGAATACGATATGCGATAATCGCACGTCACATGCACTATTGCTGTACACCCAATAGTGTAGTCTCTGCTTTATCTTCCTGCCCGGCTCTTCGCACATCTCTCGATGCTGTGTTTAAGATCTAGACTACATGCACAGCAGTACCTGTGCGGTAGCATGCATACTACTTACAACGGCGTGCGTAGGCTGTATCACACGGCTACACGAACGCCAATACACCTGGACTGCTGTGCGCGACGTCCCATTATTGAGTGAGGAACAAGCAGCGTCATGGTTTGTGTCTCATTCATTGGAGCAGATAGCACCTTTGGTGTAAATGATCAAGTACACCCTGATTTTTTCATGCAGAACGCGCCACCGCTTTATTTTGCGTGAGGCTTCCGACCATTGTTGGTTGCCTCAAACCGAGCAGCATGCTCTTTACTTTCAAAATAAGCTCTTATTTAGACTAGAGCAGGCATCCCCCTAGGATACACGGGCTTCATGCTCTTATTGCTACGCCGATTACCCCATGCAGAAGACAGACAGATCGTTCTGATGGTTGGGTGGATTATTTTAAGGGTAACAGCCAGCAGTATATCGTCGGGCAGCCCCCCCCCCCCCCTCCGCGCGAGACGCATGGAAGCTAATTTGTGTGAATCGGAGAGGAGGGGTTGTCGAGAATAGCTTAGGAGGCGAAGTAGGCAAACAAGAACAAGGGTAGACGATTCACGGAGTGGTTATAAGGTTGTTAGATGACGTATGAACGGAGTTCGAAATCGATGAAGAAGCCAAGATATTGGAAACGGTAGGTCGAGAGGGGTTCAAGAAAGAGATAACATGGATCGGAAAAATGTTTTGTGCTGCTTTTGCCGAGACAGAAGAACAGAATCTAACCGAAGACACCAAGGATAAGGAGGGCCTAGACGTGTACGGAATGTTGAACGAAGGAATAGGGTTCAACGAATACCTACATGGACCAATGCAGGGACAAAGAAAGCTGAAGGTCAAATTTAGGACTGGGGATGTTGGTCTTCGAGAACGTAGACAGACGAAGATTTAGGAAGGTTGTCGATGGCAACGACAACTTCAATTAAATTTGAAGGCGGCTCCGAGTGCGAAGGCCGGGTTCATTTATTAGGTGCGGAGTGTCCGTTGTACGACAAATAGAGAGAAATACATACACGACTGAGCTGGGGACAAATGTACAAGGAGGGTACATTGACATGTTTGAGCCATCGGATAGCAAGGAGAACACGGTAGCTGTATACTGGGACATAGACTACGTGAATAGGGTGTACCTTATTGAGGATAGGATGTGGGATGGTCAGGAGGTATACCTGCATGGTGTCCATACCACATCAGATTTTTTTGCTCTGCGCGCCCCCTGAGATGAAGTCGGATACTTCCTCTCAGACCTTCCCTCAGCAATATAATGCAACTTTCCCATTTCTACACGTTTGTGGAGCAAGAGCGTCGAGCGAGAATTACTTTTTCCTCAGGAAGCTACTATCTACGGCTTGTGCTCCTTCATACTATGCTAGGAAAACGATAGAGTCAGCGCAAACAGGGCTGAGTAAAGAGAGCCGCTTGGGTCACTGGTGGATGTCCACCGTCGACGACACGGTATCCTCGTCACCAAAAAGGTGTAAAACTGTCGAGTGAAACGTTGCAATTGAAGCACGGGGTGGTGCTGCGTAGTGCCCCCCTGCTCCGGAAGGCTTACTCTCTTGAACAGAATACTCAGAGTGAAGAAATTTCTTCTCCGTCTACATCGCTTGTGCGTTCTGCCAGCTTTGCGGGACAGAAGGCAAGACACAATGGTCGCCTCGCGTGCTACCCTCAACAGTTTTTTCAACTGCTCCATCCCAAGCAAGTAGGATCCTCGGTCGCCACTGGGGGGAGGGACGACCAGCCAAGTGTTATGATGAGCTTTAGATGAGCATGACAAGGGCACGCGACTCTCAAAACAAAAAAAAGGCTGCAAAATCACGGGACACCTCCAACCGGCTCGTGAAGTTAGTTGATAGACCAAAAAATCTGTTCTTCGCTGCTCTCAATTTCGTTTTGTTTCGGCAAGGTGATGGTGGTGGGAACTCCAGGAAACGAGTTTACTATTTGATCACGTTAGTTGCACGGAGGGGGGGGGCGCGCGGACCAAACATCTCATCACAACCATCAAACGACAAGTAGCACCGTGGACCAGATCGGGTCCACGAAACACCGTTGAACGCTTGGGCCAGCAGCGCCAGGAGCCCGTCACCGTCGCAAACACCACGTCCCAAACGCACGCGTGTGGTCTCTTCCGGCCCGCCGCCTCTGTTTTTCATCATCCCGCTTCCTTTTTTATTCCCTCCCGTCTCCTTCTCACCCGGTTGTCGGCGTGGACTCTCTTCATTCTCATTCGTCCCCTTTCTTCCCTCATTCTCTCTGATGCTCTCTTAACGTACCGCGATCTGCGTGCCTGACTGTCTATGGTGTTCTTGTTGAGCACGTGCGGACCCGCCAGCTCCTCGATGTCTTCCTACTCAATGAACCCTTCACAGCCCTAAAGCGCACTATCTTCTTCACTTTTTCCCGGGTTTCCCCTTCGTCGCCTGTTTGGTCTTGCCACCCTTTGTGGTGGGTTCCAGCGCCGCCCGTTCTTCCTCCACAGCTTCCTTTCGCGCTCTCATCTGCAACAGGGAGGAGACAGCGGTGATATTACAATTCCGGCCCTCTTGTGAGAAAGCACGCGTTCGAAGGGAGCGAGGCTGATGCATTGAGATGAGGAAGAGAGCGGCGAGGTTCAGTGGCGAGTGCCACACTCAGGTGTGACAACCACACTGAAAGCTGGGAAGATTTTCTCGCAAGAGCATCATTACTGGTTGCAAGGTCGCACCAGCCCGATTAAGTCGGCACGAGGCGTTACTAATTTCGTGACACTAGTCCAACATTTTGGGAAATTGTTGCTTATTTGTTACCAGGAAACCCAACTTCTCAAAAGTAGTATTTCAGCTGATGCCCAGTAGAGTCGAATGATTCCTCTCCCGCTGGTCTATTGACGGACCGTCTTTCACGGTAATGATTTACCCTATGGGCTCGTCTTTCTAACAAGAAAAGGTTCCGCGATGGGGGAGCTTTTCTGATGCCGGAAGGGTTCAAAATTAAAATTCCCTGCCCCTCGAGGGTACTCATGAACAAGCTCTTCCATACTATGTACTCAACCGACCGTATCTGACACTCTACATGTGAGGAGCACTTGGTAAGCTGCTTCTTCTTGTATCAAGAAACTCCCACTTGAACGCTCCCAATTTCGAAGTTCTCAATCATATTTTTTGGTGCGCGTGTACTGTTCATAAATCCAGGACCCTCCCTTCCGCAGTACGCAACACATATTACCGTCGACCTTGTCCTAGAGTCTGTATTAATGGACGACATTTTCTTCGAGAAACACCACCGAGGGCGTGCCCACCTTCGCAATGAGGTCTTGCACAATTGTTTCCCTGTCGCGGAGGAACGGCAGCCGAGCCTGTTTGATGCTTTCCTCGCGTCCGCGAATATACTCCAGCTATATGTTGTGCCGATGGACGTAAACAGGGGGGGGGGGGAGAGGACGGGGAAAATACTATCAAGGTAGGCCTGCTGCCAACATAATCCTCGAAATTATGCCATCTTGGTAACGGCTTGCACGCCAAGGTGCAGTCGCATGCAAAGAGTAATCGCGAAGCTTTGGTGTCTTCGGTTCGATTCGCGCACATCCCCAGGAATCACGCCGAAGCCCAGGTGTTCTGTAGCAGTTCATTCCCGTTGTCCATGAAGAAAGGGGTTGAAACGGCTATGCACGACAACCGAAACCTACCGCATTTTACGGAAGAGATATCGGACGCCAGTGGATACCAATACTCCATTTGACAATATTGTTTAGGTTGTGGTATTTTGGTGTGAGCGGGGTCGCCTCTCTCGCATTAACTACAGTATTGGTTACCTTCGCCCCTCACCCGGCTGAGAAGACATCGGAAGACAAGCACTGACACCAATGCCTCGTGCGCAAGTGTGGTGCATCTTCCCTCTTGGCCAAACTGCTTAGACTTAGACTACTCATGATCTTACGCTGGAGTTCCCAGCATTGGGACCTCTGACACCGAAGATTGGACTGTTTCGGTTAGGTTCGGCTTGGGGAATGTGATACCAAAAAATCCCGCGTGTCTGCTAGTGTGTGCTGTCACTGTCAACTTCTTTTGGACTGTTTCCGTTTTCATAGTGGCATGTGATAGTTTACGCTAAAACAGCGATATAGCACCACAGAAAAAAAGAGTTACTACATAGTCGAAGGCAGCAAGAGCCGGTTTTAGTTATGTGTAGAGCAAGCAGCATGCAACCTCAGAACACTAGGAAGACAACTTGAAGGAGGCTCTTGGGTAGTAGAAGTACCTGCATGGCCATCTCTTGCATTCCAGCCTCCACCATATCAACCCTGTCGGCCTCCCACTTCTTCTCGAACTCCATCGTCGTTTGTCTCAGAGCCACCCTCTCGTCGGCCCTTTTCTTCATTTCTTCGTCGCTGATGAGTGCTGAGGGCACTGGTGGAGATGACAACGAAGCCACGACCAAAGAGGGACTGCCACTGGATGGCGCTATTGGTTCCGGCGTGAATATTGCTCCTGTCGCTGGCATCGCCAAAAGCGCCAACCGGCTTCGCTCGTAGCAATGAAGAGCGGATCAACACACCGCGAGGAGGGGCCGACAATATCGCGATATTCAGGACGGGGTTATTCAGCCGGCTTCGTATAGAGCAGAAGAGGAGGGAAGCTGGGGGGGAGGGAAGCGAAGGAACCGCTACAGTAGATGGGCTTCTGTTGTAGTCAGATGGATATCACGCTTGGGGGCCACATATGGTTTTTTTCACGTTGTTTCATCACCTGTTTCGATCTACACCTGGGATACCACTGACGTCAAAAGAGACCCATATGTCCACCCTATTGTAAACCTAAACTTAAGTCTGGCCCTGGTCCCGATTCACGCCAAATGATCCCCATAATAAGATGGAGAGGGGCTGAAGAAGACGCTTAGCGCAATCATGGCATCTTCCGGTGACGCCTACGTCAGCCCGACCAGCCAAGGCTGACAAAATCGAACAGAATGTCGTGTCGGTACACTCCAGAAACGTTAAGGCAGGGCCCACCTAGCGTGGCGCTCTCTCTCCAGAGTGACAGGAACACCAACAGCCGCGGCCCTCGCCTTGATCCAATCCTCGTACCCCTCCTCACCCGGTTTAGGGTTGACGCTAACGTTGGAGCTTGTCGTGGGGCTGGATGTTGCCACGTTTTCGGGCGAAGACGAGGATGTCAGCGACCTGTCCCCGTTCCCGAGACTAGCCACCTATAAATAGAGGGGGACAGGACAACGGATTATCGAACTTGTGGGGCGTCTGGTGATGTGACGGACGCGCGCATGGTGCACTCGTACCAGAACGTCGCTGAGGGTTGTGAATAAGATAATCGATTCGTCGCCAGCCGCTCTTGTCACGACGTTCTTGTTTATTTGAGTTTTTCTACTTAGCAGAGCAGCGTGCCTCGGAAGGTGTCGAAAGCCAATTCCACCTCGCCGCTCAAAGCTGATCAACAAGGTTTCCTTTCACCGCGAAAATCAACAGTTCCCGCCTGATGAATCACTCAAGCGGTCACCTTGGACGCCTGGCGTTGGGTCCACAGGAGCGCCGCTCTATCAGCTCTTCCTGGTGTTGCGGCCTCCCAACTGTGTAGATACATACATGCAGGGTTGGGTTCCGAAAGCGAAGGAAGCGGTCAGGGGGGGGGGGGGGGGGGGGGGGGGGG